>WAAE01018770.1:261856-582415 GCA_013400495.1 Nicator chloris
CTGCCTCTGCAGGGAACACGGGGTTAACATCTGCCTCTGCAGGGAACACGGGGTTAACATCTGCCTCTGCAGGGATCACTGGGTTAACATCTGCCTCTGCAGGGATCACTGGGTTAACATCTGCCTCTGCCTGCAGTTGGACACAGTCTTTTCTACCACTGCTCCAGTAACACACTCTCTTCTACACCAGTGAACACTTGGATTCCTCTTGCCCATCCTCATGCTCCAGAGGCAGGGCCAAGACAGCAGCACCTGCCCAGCTGTGAAGGGGGGAGAGCCCCCAGGATCCCAGCTGGGTCACCCGGTGTGGGTAACCAGGGCACAGCCCCCAGGATCCCAGCTGGGTCACCCGGTGTGGGTAATCAGGGCACAGCCCCCCAGGATCCCAGCTGGGTTACCCGGTGTGGGTAACCAGGGCACAGACGGAGGAGCTGCTGCCCCATGGCCCCCACAGCAATCAACGGGAGTCCAACAGAGAGATTTTAGAGCAAGGGCCTTGAGTGCCATGGCACTGACTGAGAACTCAGTCCAGGGGCTTTGGTTACATTCTTTCTGTGGGAAGAATGCAGTCTCAAAAAAATAATATCTATCAGTATCTTAAGGTTTTCAAGGTAAGGAAAAAAATCTTATGACAGAACAGTCACTCCCAGGACTTCCTTCTTCTCACTTTCAAATAAAAACCTTGTAATTTTTTTTCTTTTTTAGTAACAGAAAGGGTGTAAATGCACAGTGCCTTCAGAGATAACTTTACTACTTAAAAGTTGGTCTTAACTGGACAGTTAGAAACGATAATCCAATTGCTGGAGAAGCAAACATCCAGAATTATATTCCACTGAATCTGTGCTGACACACAGAGCATTGAATAACTCTTTCTCTCTGTTCCTTCTTTCCCTAAGACAGATAAACAGATTTTCTAACCAAGTTACGTGGCATTCTTACCTGGCAAAACCAGCCCAAAAGCCAGGTTAAACGCACAAGTTTTTTGTCTTAACCTGCCAAGAAACATTGCCTGTGGCTGACCCAACACTTCCAACATTCTGAGAGTTCTTGCTCCTGTCAGCATTCTGTGCCCAACTCCAGGACAGCCACTTACAGCCCAAAAGCTGCTCACACAAAAGTCCTTGTAAAAAACAGTAATCAGAAAGTCACTGGTGAGTAGAACTCAGCAAAATCCAAAAAAAAATCACTGTCCATGATCAGCCCAGTTTTGGATTTAGCACCTCACTATTTTGGCAGGACTCTGGGCTCGGGGTTACTCTGCAGCCTGCACATAACCCATGGAGTTGGTGGCTGCAGTTAGGGTATTTATGTCCCTGCTGCCAGCACACCGAGGGTGCTCTGGGCTGAGTGCCCGCTGATCCATCAGTCCCTGGAGAAGGGACACAGGTGCTGAGCACACAGCCACGTGGGACACTGTTTGTCATGGCACTTTTGTGCCACATCTCCTGCCACCTCTGCTGCTCTGCCACACACATCATCTCCCTCCCTAGAGTGTGAAGACAGCACTGGTATTTCACCAGGTACTGCAACCTTTTGCCAGACCATAACAGAAGCTTTTGTTTTCCTCCTCAGCTCAGAACACAAATAGAAACAGCCTTTGAAATATATTCAGGCTAAACATTTTTTTTCCACGTTAATTTTCAGGAATGTTGCCAATCCACTTTTAGCAGATGGTTTGCTATTTCATGTCTCTAGGCAGGCAGAAAAGCTTTAATCAATAGAATCAAAAGAAATGTTGAGAAATTACACGCAATTTTAAAAAATCAAAGGCATTTCCTACATATTGTCAAGCAGACAAAAATACATTGACATGTTGTTACTGCAAGGAGCTGAGGAATGTTTACCACATTACAACACTGAATTTCCTTTCACGTGTTTTCAAGTCTCCAGGTTTCCTCGTAACAAGGAATTTTACCCGGTCATAAATTCAGAAATTCTCCAAGAGCAGCTTAATTAAGAAAAAAAGAATCCCGGGCTGAGCAATTAAAAACCTACCCTCAAGAGCTGGCAGTGCCCAGATAAAAAGCTTTATCTCTGCTTACTTCTTGGAACAAGAAATCAGTGGTGTGTCTCTCCCCATTCCCCCTGGGGTCCAGCATTCCACCTGCACTTGCAGTCACCCAGGAAAAGAGAGAAGATGGGCAGGAATCAGCCCAGCCACCAGCTCTCACTCACTCACTGCAGGGAGCACTGACAACTGTCTGAAAAGCGGATTCCAGCACTCTTCAGGCAGTACCTGAATCCTCTGCATTTCCAGGCTGCAGCAGCCTGCTCCTGCCATGCTGAGATGTTTGGCAAACGCACTCCTGTGTGCTCTAAGCAAGCTCTTGCTTTGGTGCTTCCATTACCATTTACTGTCCCTTCCATGGAAGCCCCTGTCAGGCAATGGTGAAGCCCCTTCCTACCTTCCAGACAAGACATATGGATCCTTAGCTTAACCATATTCTTAGAGGGAGGTATCATATAGAAAATATTGTAGATATATTTCGTACTTCCGTATTCATTTGCACGCAGAACTTTGTCTCCGTACTTCACTGAGAGAAGTAGAATCAGCACTGTGAAGATGCTTTTAGCAAATATTATGTCTTTTTATGTAAGAAAGACATAAGCTGTGCTGAAAACTCGTGTGTTGATAGAATTGCGCTTACAGGAAGTGTAACAATGAACCAATGAGATTTTAATGTTTCTATACCAAAAGCATTCCTGTTACAGTGGCAGCAAGTGGGAATGAGGTATCCAAACATAAGTCTTCTGTTGTCATTTTGTTATAGCTTTTTCTGGTCTCGTTGCTTTTAGTGCCTAAATTCACCAGTCTTCTTGGCATTGTGTACAAGTTTACACATCCCTTTGGAACTTGTGTTTGGGTTTCTCTGTTGCTGGTTTGTTTGGTTTATGTCTAACACTTTTAAATTAATTTTAAACCTGTACAGCTTTACAGCCATAGGAAAACATTAGCTAAACAGAAGCCTGAAATACCTCATTTTGTTACATCTGAGTTTAATGATGTCATAATCCTTTATGGCTGACATCATGTTGTAAAGTCACAGAGTTCTAACTCCGAAAAAGCAGGATCAAAACAACAACACACAATTATAATACTGGACACCAACAGCATCATAATTTTGGTTCCAGGCCCAGTATTTTGCTATGACAATGTGGCTGTATGCAAAAAAATATATTTCTTACTTCATTAAATGTGCTACACATGTTTTATAAGATCCATATGAACTAACTCAAATAGATTTAAGTCTTCAATTTCTGAATGCTAGATTTGGAGTTAATTAACAAGCAAATATTTGCAGCAATCTACTAGATGTGAAATTGGATTTGAGAGCAACAGGAAAGCAAAAGGCTTTCAGAAGAGAACCAAAAATGGTGCATCACTTCTTTCCACTCCATGGAAACTCACTAGCACCAGTTTCAATAAAACCAGCGGAGAATCCAGAGTTTCCACTCAGTAACTGCAATTTCGTATCAACTAGAAAAGGATAAAACATTCAGGTATTCTTGTGCAGCCTGTAGCTTTTGCTGTACTTTTCTCCTCCTTGACCCTCCTTGTGCTCCCAACTGTTAAATGTGAACGCATCTTCTAATCAGAAATTCCACAGAAATTACAGCATACTACTCCCACACCCTTCACTTGAGCAACTTAAAATATTCCTGTTAGCACAAGTAGAAGAGGGAAAGGCTGGCATAATATCATCATTCCATATACAGCTGGTGAAATTATAAATACCTCAGAGAAAGACAAATACACGGAACAAAGTTATTATAAAAATGATTCTGTGCTCAGTTCTGCAAGTCCTTTTTATTCTGTGCACAGAGAAATCCCAGAAGACTTCTTCTCCAGCCATAATTTCAATGCAATGAAATTATAATCCTGTAATGGATGAGTACAGATGCAATGAAATTATAATTCTGTAATGGATGAGTACAGACTCACTGAGTCTGCAGTGCTTTAAAAGTTTATCTGACAGTTTTAAAGGTAAAAGTTACCTCCAGCATGCCAAATCTTCTCGCAAAGCCTCTGGCAAGTCATGACTCGATGCAGAAAGAACAGCCTCAAAGCAATTTGAATCCACCACGAAAGCAGGGACAGGTAATTCTCTGCATTAGTTGGATGATTCATGAAAGAGATCTTTAGCTAGATTCAGATTACATATGAGCAAGTAACACAGTCTAAAAATCTGTATTATCTCCCTAAAATGATCATCTATGAAGAAAAAACCCAGAAATACTATCTTTTTCTTATACTCTTCAGAAAGCTGCTTATAAAAATCCTATTTTCTCTGAGATCACCTGTGGCAGCTATTAATAAAAAGAAAATTCAAACATTCACATTTAAAATATGGGCCTTGATTTAGGAGATAGGAAATGTCAAAACCAAAACTACAACAGGATTTCCACACCCCTGCTGACATTACTAACACAAGGTCACCGAGCTCCTGGATTTTCTGCACACAAGCAGAGATTTAGGCAGTTGTGTGGTGTTTAAAATGTGCTAATTAAAACGTGCATGTTGGGAGAGCTATCTGATCTCCTACTTCAGGGCTCATGTCAGCCTTGAATGTGTGTCACTGGACAACAGATGTGGCCGCCGCCGGCACACCTCAACATCTGGCCACCAGCACACCTCAACATCTGGCCGCCGCAGGACTCATACACCCCCTGGGCTGTCCCTGGGGCAGAAGGGACCTGGGGTCTGAGTCTTCTGAGCAGCTCCAGCAGTCTGTACAAGTGGGGCCATGGCAGCTCTCTCTGCCCCCTCTGCCCTGCTCCTGCAGACCTCATCCAGAGGGATGAAGGCTCCGAGTCAGGGCTGCCACTACACATTCATATGGCACTGATCACAGGACAGCTGGGATTCCTGCCAGCTGCCACAGCGTTGTTGCCATAGAAATAATACATTTTAAAATCTCATCTGTTTAAAATACACTTGAAGTAGCGACTGTGGCAAGAATCCCTCACAGGCTTGAGAAGACACATTAGCATTTTAAAGGCAGAGCACAAGGCAGCAGCGTGGACATTCCACCTTCATATTCTAAACCAGAAATCAGAATATCCTCATTAGTTAGTTTTCAAAGCCAAGCAAAGGAGATGCTGGAGAACTGTAATAATGACCATCGTGGTTTCAGCTCTGCCTTTTCCCCAGAAAACTGAGGATACCATGTTAAAAACAGCACCTCAGTCACAAAACACCTGTTGAGCAGAGAAAAACCGTGGAGAAAACAGGAACAAAATGTTTCACAGAGAACACATCTGCGTTGCACAACTCTAGGGCAGATTTAGGTAAAGGTAACAGCAGCATGAAGTCAAAGCATTAAGCTTCATGGACCTGAGAATTCCAGGGTCTATGCAGAGCATCTGTCCACACCAATCCAACAGCCTGGTACTGAGCTGTTCATCAGGTTGCTAAAAGGAAGGAGCCCAGATTCTAAAGAGGCTGCAGAGCTAGCACTGCAAGGCCAAGGGCAGCACAGAAAGACACCTCCAGACATGATTAAAAGGGAAATAATACAGCAGATGAATGAAAAAGGATTTGCCTCAGAGGAATGAAGTTAGCTTTCACAATATGAAGGCAGTTTTCACTTTTGCATTAGACAGAAATTCAACTTCATTAATTTTGTTAATTGTGGACCAGTAAATCACCTCACTGCTCTGGACTCAGGGACAATCCCAAGACACCACAGAGCCCAGCCGCCAATCTCCAGTCCAAGTGCGGCTCACAACATTATCTGATGGCTGCAAGAAACAAGGACAGTCATTAACCAGCTCCAGAGGATTCATGTCCCATTGTGCCCCTTTCCTTATTCCATATATTAATAGCTGATAATCAAGTTCCTGGGCTGTTCCAAAGGCAAGCAGGGATCCTCCATCACCCTCAGGAGGCAGCTAAGCCATCTTCACAACTGCCCCCTCTGTCTCGAGATTTGAGCCCAATATTGGTTTTTTTAAACCACCACAGGTTTCCTTTACATATCATGTCTCTCACATCCAGGTGGACAATATTGGCTTTTCCCACCACTGCATAGCTTAGGCACACTGTCACCATGTAACACTGATGCCAAGCCCTTTCTGCTGAATGCAGAATGAAAGTAAACTGCTTCTGTGACTTGTCACAGGCAGGGCAGCAATGTTAGGTGGAGAGAGGCAAAAACTGCCTCATGTGATGCCATGAGAGAGCGAGAGCCCAGGACCAAGCTGATCTCACAGCACACACAATTCCCAGCAGCTGTGCACAGGTCTCGCTTTATATTCCTTTCCAGATGTATTTACCTCTGCTCTGGTCATACAGACAGAAACCACTGCTTAGCACCGAACTGGGCATGACAAGCTGGCAGGAAAGGCCTCAGCTGGAACCCCTGCACAGCTGCAGGCTGCTTGTGCCAACCTGAGCAACACAGCCCAAAGCGACAGCAGGGCGGCACAAATGAAGTGCTGAGTGCAGGACCTGGAGCAGAACGGCTCTCTCCATCCCTGCTCAGCCCATCCATCCTCTGCTCAAACACTGCACTAAAAACCCCCTCCTTCCACCCAGGCTGTCCCACTATGCAGAGATAACAAATGTCAACAAAAATGAACTTTTTCAGAGAAAGAAGCAAACTCTTCTAGCTTAGCAATGAGGGAATCTGTGGAGGGCACGGAAGTCACAGCTCTGCTCCTGATTATTTTTTTTTAACCTTCTGTTGCAGACTTCTTTCATGTGAACTACAGAAATTGTCATGATTGAAGGAAATGGAATCCAGGTCAATTCCCTTCCCAACTACAAAGCTATCATTCACTTTCACTCTGTAGCCAAATAAAACTTTTCTTGTTTCTGTCAAAAGAAACAACCTCAAATAAATCTGCCATGCCATTCCCATTGTATAAACCTGAAGAAACAGAGCAATCTAGATGACAATCAGGAAAATGGAAAACAAAAAAGAGAAACCTCATTCTGAAGAAAACAACTTTAATCATGAAAAGAGTCATTCAATACCCTGCAATGAAATCCAGTTACCTTAATAAGGCCAAAGTACCACTCCCCAGTTTTGCTCACTGCATCCCAACCCCAGTGACATAAATCCTCACTGGAAGAGCCAGCAAGAATATAATTAGAAGGGAGCTAAAGATACTAAAAGCACCAAAATTTTGATTTTAATAATAGTAATAATATACTATCAAGGTGTAGTCAACATAATCAACAACATTGTCTTCAGTAGATTGTCCTTGAAATACCTACACCTCCAGTGTCGCTTGAAAATTTACAGCAAATTAAGTCTTCCAGTTGAAATAACTATATTAAGGTTTCTTTAGTGTGCTCATCCCTAAGCATGGAAGAACATGAAAGTTAAATTCCAATTAATCTGCACTGACATGCAGCCGTCTAGAATGACTTGAGAAGCCACAGCCTAAAGAGGAAAAATAATGGGATTAATCCTGCCTGTCTTGCAGATGCAAGTAGTTGCTTCCATTGCAATTAGCTGCATTGGGACAGCAGATCTCTGTGCTTTCCAGAGCCAGGGAACACAGAGCCCTCTGCAGCAGAGCAAGAGCTGGGTGTTCCCAGGGCTGCTGCCCGGTGCTCCTTTGTTTCTCAGTAGAATAAATAAGCTGCAGCGAGTGATAAACACGCCTAATTGCTTTTGAGCTTGAGGGAAATAAGCTGGGGGCATTTAGCCATTAGTTATTCCCAAAAGGAAAGTACCTCAGGAGTAAGAGACATAGTGGAGTGACCAGTTGAATCCTGGTGAGCTGACTGTATGGAACACAGCTAGGGTTAGTTAGCCAAGCTGCAAAAGGCAGAAGAGGTTTTTCTTTGTGTTTGAGATCAAGAAATAAAGGGTAGACAATGTCTTGGGTTGCAAACTATTGCTTTTGTATTTTGTAATATTCCTAGTAAAGAATTGATATTCCTATATCTTTGCCTGAAAGCCCCTTAATTTCAAAATTATAATAATTCGGAGGGAAGGGCTTTACAATTTTCCATTCCAAGGGAGGCTCTGGTTTCCCCTGGCAGACACCTGTCTTTTCAAACCAAGACAGATTTGAAACATGACTTTTACTTACTCAAACCTTTCCCAGGCTAAAATGAAGAATGTGGGTTGACCTAGTTCCCAAGCTCAAAATACGCAGTTTCTGAGAACAAATCATTTCACCCTAACACCTGACACAGGGACTGAGTGAATCACACACTGAGACCTCTCCCTCGCCCCACTGACCACAGAGGGTGATCAGATATCCAGCTGTGGGATAGCTAATATTAGCTCAAGTGAATCCACACAGCAAATCATTCTAAGCAGCAGAATGAAAGACAATGTAAACAACTCTGCTCTCATAAATTTTCCCAAGTCCACACAGTGCCTGATATTCCACTGATAAGAACAGATGCAGAAGCTTACAAGGATGGAGGACCACAGTCCTAGTGGGACACAGATGTCTTAGTAACCATCCATCAACCCTAATTAAAAATTCAGCTAATTCACAGATATGAACTGTGTGTCACCACTTCAATTTAGATCTAGCCTATGTCTTAACTATTTAGTAATTCTGTTTAGGTCCAAGGGGTTGGGAGAAAGAATGGGGCAGGGCCAAGGAAGCAAGTTCATGTCATAGACTTCACAGTCTATAATCTTTTAAGATAATTCCGCAACAAAAGCATCATCTGATGAAAACTAGGAAGGCTGAAAAGCACTCAAATGACATTGCATAGTACGACAGACAGGATGATGTGCAGCGGTGTTTTGAGTGATACGGGTTTAATCATGGCTTAGCTTTTCAAGGAAAATTAAACTGTGAACTATGATGGCCTAAAGTGAGGCTGCAGGAAACAGCACATTTCTCCCTTTTGGCTGGTGCTTTTCACTTTGTCACTGATACAAACTAAGTATCAGATGAAGAGCAGCCTGCCCACTGCCCTCATCTTCCAACTGTGCATACGACTTAGGGCAAGTTTTTGGTGCCAGAGTCAATGCATGATGCATTACTAAGACAAAGGGTATGTTGTGATCTGTCTAAAGCACTCTTGTATTGATTTTAATAATGTCAGAGTGTTTGGGGGTTTTTGAGCCAGACTGGTGTCTGTGAACTCAACAGAAGACAGGTTTTTTTATGCCATTTAACACTTGTTAACCTCAGCCCTCTAAAACATACTTTCTGGGAATGAAGCTCAGTGCTGCTACACAGTCCATGTGCCACACACCTGTCAGGCACGAAAAGGGCTGCATTTTGCATCAAGCTACCCATCCAGTCTTTCACTCAGTTCCTGTCATACACATCAACAGATACAATTAATCTCACAGAGACACCATCCTGTTTGCAAACTCCAAAGGAGGCAGGAACTAAGAGTTTCTCTCAGTGGGCTGCCTGCTAGCATGGAGCATCTGTCTGCTATGAAGATTTGGGCTGGGGGGCAGGAGAGTCTCCGTGGTACTGGCTGGGGAGCATTCAGATGTCATTAGCACCAAAATCCCACAACACGCTGCCACAGAAAATCCTGCAGGTCGCCATCACTGCAGAAAGGTGAAGTCATTTGACCAAAACCATCCTGTGAGCTGTGTCTGGCCACGAGCCAGGAACTCAGGATTCCCAGGTTTCAGTCAGCTCAAGTTTCAGCATCAAGCTTTAGCTCTGCAAGATGCTTTTTTCTCTGGCCTGGGATTTCCCTGTCCATACTGTTCATTCCAAACACAAGGCATACCAGCTTTGATTCCCTCTGAACCTCTCTCAGCTGGAAATCTCTTTTCAGTCTGATACTTTTCTTGCCATGAAAATGTCATTTTAAAAATACATACTTTAAAAAGGGTTTTCTATGAAGGCACATCTTATTTCTTCTCATTTCCAGGACACTTAATAAAATATTACAAGATTGCAATTTATATGCTAAAGGAATTCCCAGATGGCATCTAATCAAACAATTCAATCAGAAAGCAAATTAAAATGAAATATTAGCGCAAGCCCATGTGTAAAATGCAGCACCTAAAGCTCTCTGGCATTTCCAGGATATCCTATGGAATGTAATTCTATTGCCCGTGCTAATTTCATGCCTGTTCAGTACTGCAGAACATCTGAGCTATTGAGACCTCTCTCCAACACAAAAACGGAGTGGCCCAAGGAAAAGTTTAATAGCAAACTACAGATAACCCTCATAACCGTGTCTAGAACCATTACAGCAGCTGGTTTACTCCATTTCTGGCAACAGCTCTCAAAAATATAACTTCTTAAAGCTGACCTTCAAGTTCAAATCAAACCCAGACAAATTTGGGATATTTCTTTCAATAACTTCAGCGAGTTTTGCACCATGACCCAGAAGTCACAGCATCTCACAGTTCTAAGCCAAATCTGATGGAAGTAACACCCTATTCTGCAGTATCTGCCATATGAACTCCTGTAAGAACCCCAGTTACAACTATTTGGGAAATAAAAGTATAGAAAATCCACTTTGAGCTAAGGATCTGTGATTTTTATTTTATTCATTTATTTATCTTAAAGACGAAGTAGTTTCAATGAGCCATGAGAAGCTTGTAAAGTTTTTTTTTAACCCGCTAATATTTTAGTACCTATTACCAAACTGTTCACTTAGTTAATTTTGAAAGACCCTCTTCAACTTTAAAAGAAGCATTATTTGAGGGAAAAAACATCCGGTGTGGCTTATGGATAGTCACCCCCAAAAAAAAAGCTCATGCTCTAATCCATGCTATCCTCTCCCCTGATTTAAGTGCACCTTTTCTCTACTACTCTAAGAACTAGTGACAGAAGGCACCAATATGGTTAGTTCCCCTGAAAACAGTGGTTAGTTCCCTTGAAAACAGTGGTTAGTTCCCGTGAAAATAAACAAGGCTATTTGAGTTTCACACCAACAAACGTGAAGGAGTTATGCTCCAGCCTCATTAGGGAAGTCAATTAACTTTGTGTATCTGCTCTTAGCCAGAGCCTTTTGGAAAATCCCTGCCTTCATATATGCTTCCACAGTGCACTCCACTGGCACACAGACAGGAATACATTTCCTTTTAAAAACCCATTTCAGGAATCAAGAAAAACTTAAGGACTGCATGATAGAACTTAAAACTTGAAGAAGCTGCTATAACCCATTCTCCAGGGCAGAAAGGGGGGAAAAAAATAGAAAAAGCAGCATTTTACTCCTTTGAGCAAGATAACAAGACTATATTAGGAACGAGTGCATATACAAAATGAATGATGATATGCCATATTTAGAAAGATATTAACACAAGTCAAAGCAACGTAGCTGGGCTTTAATAGCACTACAAAGTCATGTGTATTGGCAGGCAGGGAAGCCCAGCTCACACGGGGTGACCCACCCTGCTCGCTCCATTTGCTTCATACTCCCAGAAGACCAGTTGGTCAAAGCTGCCTGGAAGTGAGCAAGATTTTTTGCACTGGTGACAGGTATCCTTCACCATATGGTCTACTTTTCTTTTTCAGATTTAGGAGAGACTACAATGGTGGTTTGAGCATTCGGTGGAGGTTATGCAGAAGTAGAGAAAGACTGTTCCTCTGGATTCTGTACAGGTTCTCACCAACTCCCAAGCCTCCTTACCATCCAACTCACTTGGCAGGCTGAGAGAGTGACGGTAAATCATGCAGATAATGAAAATATAAAGGAAGACACTAAGGATCCCCCCCCCCCAGTAAAGCAAAAGTCATGTCAAATCCCAAACTCACAGGAAATAATCGTGTTCTTCCCCAGTGCTTTCCCACCTGAACCTTCTCCCAGGGCACCCATTAAACAGCGATCACATTAAAAGGCGTTGCACAAAGAGAGATCGCCCCAGTTATAATCCCAAGAGGCTGCCGGCACTACAGCGGCACTAAGGGAAATCTCCATCATCCCAAGGAACACAGAGACCCAGCACGGATTAGCAGAGTCAGGCTTAAAGGGGGGGTGAACAAGAATTCCACCAGCAGCAAACCATTTTGAAAAATAACAAACAGAAATTTAAAAAAAAAATTAAAAAAAAAAACAAAGCCGAAACCAGCAAGATGGGAAGCGGGTCTCGGCTGCGAGCCCTCCCCACGGAGCCCTCCCCGGGGAGGGCACAGGCAGGCGGGGAGCCGAGTTCGGCCCGGCTCCCGCAGGGTCCCCGCGGCTCCGGGAGGGCTCCCTGGCCATCCCGCACGCTCCCTCAGCCCCGGCTCTTCCGGGCTGGCCATGGCTCCGCCGGTCGCGACAGACACGACAGACACGACAGACACGACACACGCACACACGGCGGGAGGGGACGGAGCTGCACACGGCCAGCGGAGAGGGGACAAGAGGGCGAGCAAGCGGGGTGAGGCGGTACCTTGGATGTGCTGCTTGATGACATTCTCCAAATGGTCCAGCCTTTCTATAATCCTTAAAGTGTCCCCTTTGTCTTCCTCTAACTTTTTTTCTGAGATCGGCTCCTGCACTTTCACATAAACACTGGCAATGTAGTTGGTGACCCAGCCCACGTACAGCAGGCAGACGATGTTAGTCATTCCACTCAAAATCACGCAAGTGGACACTAAAGTTTTGGTTTTCCTGGTGCACACCATCCTGAGATCCCTCCATATAGCTCCAAAAATCCTGTGATCCAGAAAACAAAAATAAGCCGCGATGAAAAGAAATCCTTTCCCCCCCTTTCCCCGAGACGGAGAGCACTTCGAAGTCAGTAAATTTCCATGCAAAAAAAGTTCTCTAATCCACAGAATAAAAAACACTTGTCGCCTACCTAGAAGGAGAGGTGGGGGCGGGGAGGGCTGATAATTAGAATCCCGGCTCTGAGAACACGCGAATAGCAGAAAGTTTGCGATGGCAGCGCCGACAGCAGCCAGCGAGGCGAGCCGGCCGCCGCTGCCCTCAGGCGCCGGCCCCCGGCCCGGCCGTCACGGGCGGCCCCGCGCCCCAGCCCGCCAAACTTTGTGCCCTCCGCCGCCGCTGCCCATCGCGGCCGGAGCCCCGGCGCTCGGAGCGGCTGCCGGGAGCGGCGCTGGCCCGGACTGACAGCGCCCGGCTCCAATGGCAGCGGCGCGGGGCGGGGATGCGGCGGGGCCCACCTGCTCCTGGCTCCACACCGAGCGGCGCCGGGGGCCGGCCCGCCGCCTCCCTGCCTGCCTGTCTCCCTGCCCGCCGCTCTCCCTGCCCCTCTCCTTGCCCGCCGCCTCCCTCCCTGCCTGTCTCCCTGCCCGCCGCCTCTCTCCCTCCCCGCCGCGCCCGGGGCTGCCTGCCAAGGCTGCCCAGGCCGGAGAGGCGGAGGCGGCAGCCCCCAGAGGCGGCAGCCCCCAGAGGCGTCCGTTCGCCGGAGGAGTGAAACCGGAGCCGTGCCCCGGGCTCAGCGGAGCTCTCGGCTCCCTGCGACCACCCAGCACTGCGCCGTGTTTGGCTCTGAGCCTCTCGGCGTGCCGAGGTTCGGCTGGCAATACCGAAGGGTTGCTCGCATCCACACCGGCGAGCCCCGTATCCATCCGTTCATCGCCTCCCCCACCTCCCTAGGGATACGCTCTATCCGAGAACATCCAGAATTAGCTTCAGTATCAGGGGCAGGATCAGTAACTCACACTTTAGTTCAGCATACCCGCGCTGCTTTCCTCTCTTCACCTCACAGTTTGCGTTATTTTTGAAAACACATTAAAAAGGCAAATTCCTCTCAATATGAAATCTCACTGATTTGAGAGAAGACACATGATGAATCTTTTCCATTCCTATTAAATAGGGACTGTTGTACTCTATGAGATAATTTTCTTCTGATAGTCTCAAGATAGAAATGTAACCAGCGTATCCTGTACTAGAAACAAGGAGGCACGTGTTAATTAACATTCTAAAATGAATTTAAATACTTTTACAATGGAAGCAATAATATCAAGTGTTGTGGATTGACTGCAGTCTGTAGTCACGCTCCAGAACTGATCGTGCCACCAGGGTTTGCCAGTGTGCAGAAAGCCCAGCAAGGCACCAGGACTTACTACTCTGATGCATAAACATGTGAGTGTTCAAACCCTCCAACAGCTCGAATGTACATTGCAACATCTTAAGAGAAGTAAAAGCAGATGATTTCTCTTAGGTCTTGGGGTTGTTATTTTTAAATTAATGGCAAGCAAGACCCAGTATTCAAGAGAGAAGGCAGGCTCCTGTCCTGCCAAAAGGCAGAATGACTTCTTCCTTTCCATCAGTTGATACTCCATAGAAACAGTAAAAATGAAGAGTACTCAGACACATACAAACCAGCCCCGACAGAAGCTGCAGTCAACTCTGCCAACAAAGCTGAGAAAACAAACTGCTCCCTCAGTCTTCTGAGCCTCTCTGGAAACTAACTGACATTTTGGCCAGTTTAAAAGTACTTTCCCTGTGGTAACACTACAGGAGGTGAGCCCAAGAGAACTCCCTTGGAAATTAGAATATATAGCACAAGGTATCTGAATGAGAAAATAGTATTTACATTTTAAGAAAAAGTATTTTCAGAAACACAGGGACGTTTGCTGGACAAAGCAGTCAATGAACAAGTTCAAGCTTTGTAAAAGACAAAACACTGACAGAATATACTAGAACAGTTCCACCCTGTAAGTCAGTTAATCCACTTGGTCTGCAATGAATGTTTGTCTACACCATCATTTATTTTCCTATCTTCATACAACACTTCAGTGTTACAGCTTTGCTTCTGGTAGCAACCGAGAGCAGGAAGTGCTATGGCTGAAGCCTTTAATAATAGTGTTACCTAGACTTCATTTCATCTTTGTAAACCCTGCCTGCAGTCAGAAAATACAAATTCTTCAGCAATCTAGGCAGAATCCAGGACTTAGCCTGGGACTTCTCAATTTAAAGCACAACTTATCTGAAATCAGTCCAGGTAAGGGATGAGTAACAAGCATTAATAAGTCATAATTTCCATGGAAATGTATAAAGCACTAACTGCTTTTATAAACAAATATGAACAGTACTTGTTACTAATGACTGGAAGCACATCCGTAAGTGACACAAGCATTTGGAAAAAGATGGATAATGTGTCTCACAGCCTTAATAGGTTGCTTACAACAGTGCATAATTGATTAACCTACAGTAACTGTTAATATCTCTTTAGCCTTGTGTTCCCATCAGCTCTCTGATCACGTTTAAAATATATTTTCATTTATAACCACATTCCCCTACTGCCAAAGCTGCACTCCCATCTCCTAACTTGAGCCTTGATTTCACTGAAGCTGCTCTTAAAACTGATTCCATAGCAAAACCTCCAGATACTTTGATACACAAAAAAAAGCCTTGCTTTCATGTCTCTGGTAATAATATTCTAGACAGGTCTCTTTAAGAGTCTTCTTTTATGGGTTTATACAACGTTGGAGGTATCCAAGTGTATGCCATTTAGAAATTGGTTGTTTTTGTCATTTTGATTTATTGTTTAGTATTACAATCCAGACAGGACCCCTTCGTGCAATGGATTACATAAATATATAAGTAGTCCACTTTAATAATTTAATGAGAACAAAAACAGGAAAAGGAACAATAGAAGAATAGAAATGCTGCCAGCCTCACATTATAGTCAGGGAGAAAATTAGGTGGTAAAACCCTTAAATGTTTCTTTTTTGAACATTTAAATTATAGGGGAGCACAAGGTCTCTGAAATATTTTCTCTTAAATCAAAGTGGTGTTTTCTGCTTCAGGTGTTTAAGCTTGAGGCAGTACAATTTACTGGGCAGGTTATTAAAATATGTGTCTTGATTTTATCCTTGGCCTGATACTGCTGTGCTACATCATGCTATGCAAATTATTTCACATTTCTTAAAACATCCATGCATTACAGGCTTTAATGTAGATTTCCCCCAACTACAGCACTGTAATAGGGCACCATTTCAAATGGTGCTCAGGAAATATCAACCTCACAATCTAGTACATAATGCCAGATAAGTGGCAGCTCTAAAGTGACCTGTAAGAAATTCAGTTAGTATTTCTTACTTATCATTACAGTTCATGGAAGGGAAATGTTTAAGAACTGTATTTTTATTGCTGCATTTTGATGCAGGTTAAAACATTTTTATGTGTAAGATGGTGCTTGGAACATCAGAACCAAAAATACTTACCCATTGTATAAAAACAAGTTTCTTACACCTCATTAGAAATCAGTGGAAAAGCTTAACTTTTAAACTTTATTTTTATCACATTCTATTCAGATTCTTAGCTGAAATCCTATTAGTTTGTGGAGATATAATCTTCATTATTATCTAGTCTGAGGAGATTTTCTTCTATTATTTCTTCCCTCTCACCCATGATTATCACATCTTTTTTTTTGGAAAGGTGATAAAAAATTCCAGAGGCACTCACTAAGCAACACAGCATTTTATATTGTGGAGAGAGATGACTAAATAGATTTAGAAAAGTTTGAATTACTCTGAGAAGGTAATTTTTTTGGAAGCTCTGATGTCTGAGGCTGCACACACAAATCAAGACCTGTACATCTCAAGCAGAGATTACCCCTTCTGCAGATGAGATCTTCCCAACAATTCAAAACATAAAAGTGGGGTTTTAGCTCCTCAAACAAGGCAGCTTTCTCTATTTTGAAGATAAAGGTCAGGTGTTCACTCCCCAGGGAAGTGATCTGATGATCTCTGGTATCTATTGTCCCTAGTCATCACTAGCACTAACTTTAAACTGATTTAAACCTCTGTTAAACCATAAAAAGACATATGCAGCAACTGCAGAGATGCCTCTGCATTTTCTGGACCTGGGATTTGGAGAACAGCATTGGTAAATGGATGTTGTATGATAATGAATAGGAACTGAACGCAAAACAAAAAGGAAGAAAAATTGGAAAAACAGCTGAATGAATGATAAGTAGTATGGAAGAAGACAAGAGAAAAATAAAACCTACTCTTCCTTGTTATGCTGGGACACATTCTCATCATCCTTATTCCTCTGGTATTTTCTCTGTCTCTTGCCTTCTTTGGGTCCCTATGTGCTCTGTCCCTTTACTGCTACTCCCTGTCATCTTTTCCATTCCTCATTTAAAAATCACCACTTGTAAGTTTACCCTAGCTCTGTTACACATCACCTTTGGTGACGTTTTAGCAATCACAGTTCATGTAGGTCACGCAGGACTCCCCATTTTTCACTGCTTTGCAAAGACTGCTCAGGAAAGCACCGACTACAGCAGAACTGAGCTCCACATGGCCACTGCACCTCCCAAGGAGCAGAGGGAACAGTGTTGGACACACAGCCAGCCAATGGCATCCACATAACTAACATCCATGAGCCACAGAAGCACTGAGGTTGGAAAAGATCTCCGAGATCATCCCTTCCAGCCTTTGACTGAACAGCACCATGTCAGCTGGGCCACAGCCCCAAGTGCCATGTCCAGGTCTTTCTTGAACACCTGTAGGGACAGGGATCGCCTCTCTGGGCAATCCATGCCACAGTCATCCTTTCTGTGAAGCGATTCCTCCTGATGTCCAACCTGAACCTCCCCAGATGCAGCTTGAGGCCGTGTCCTCTCATCCTGCCACTGTTTCCTGTGAGAAGAGGCCGATCCCCACCTGGCTCCCCCCTCCTGTCAGGCACTTCTAGAGAGGGAGGAGGTCTCCCCTGAGCCTCCTTTTCTCCAGGCTGAACATCCCCAGCTCCCTCAGCCGCTCCTCAAAGGCCTCTCCAGACCCTCCCAGCTCCGTTTCCCTTCTCTGGACAGCTCCAGCCCCTCAATGTCCTTCCTGAGCTGAGGGGCCCAGAGCTGGACACAGCACTCGAGCTGTGGCGTCAGCAGTGCCAGCACAGGGGACAGGCAGTGCCCTGGTGCTGCTGGCCACACCACTGCAGATACAGGCCAGGCTGTCACTGCCCACCTGGGCACAGCTGGCTCATGTTCAGCAGCTCTTGACCAGCACCCACAGCCCTTTTCCTCTGGGCCCCATTCCAGCCATTCTCCCTGCAGGCTGTAGCTGAGTCCCACTCCATGGGATTGTTGTGACCCAAGGACAGGACCTGGTGCTTGGCCTTGTTGAACCTCACACCATTGGCCCCAGCCCATCCCTCCAGCCTGTCCACATCCCCCTGCAGAGCCTTCCTCCCTCCAGCAGATCATCACTCCTGCCCAACTTAGTGTCACCCACAAACTTACTGAGGGAGCCCTCAGTGCTCATGACAGGATCATCAATAAAGACACTAAACAGGAGCAGCCCCAACACTGAGCTCTGGGGAAGCCCACTGGTGACTGTCCCCAGCTGGACGTGGCACCACGTGCCAGCACTCTCTGGATCTGGCTGTCCAGACAGTTCTTAACCCAGCCAAGAGTGCACCAAGCCATGGGCTCCATCATTTCAAAACCATTCACTGAGCACTGAAAGGAAGACATTTAACACAACAGAAGATACAGAAACAAGAGAGTGCTGACACCATTCCAAGGGGAAAACTGAACTGTATCCTGTCTTCTGGACTGAGCTCTCACTGCACATACAGCAATGAGAAAACATCTCATGCAAAGGAACAGAACAGAGCCAGAAAGAACACTGAAACATCCACTGGACACTTAGATTACAAAGCAACCTGCAAGAGCTAGGGGCACATGTGTGTGTGCTGTCTTCTCCATCACCAGACTCATGGCATAGAAGGCATTTGCCATCTCCCTGATACAGTTGCTATAGAACTTATGCCTGTATTTTCTGCTTCCAGATAGCATTTTCCATTCTCAGTGTTTGCCAGGCTTATCTTGTCCATTTGTCTTTCCACAATGTTTCTCTATCAAAACCATCAACAATCACTTCATACTGTAATTGATCTCTGCTATGCTGCTGTATTAGTTACTCATATGGCTGGTGTGATTTATTTTTTTCTGGCAGCATTACACTGCACCATTTTTTTGCCACAAAACTCTCAGTTAATCCATCTGAAGTGACTCATGTGTGACCAGCAATTCACCAGCAGGAGTAAAAGAGGCAACATATGGTCCTTTGCGAGGGGCATGTCTACAGCTTCTCAGAGAGGCATTATGTTCTGTTCTCCTCAAAGCTGTCATATGTCTATACCCCACACCTCCAATGACAACTTTGTCCCTAAGCAACTTCAACTCTCTTAATTTTGGGGTGTTAAACCTTGGAAACATTTTGAAACAGGTTTCCAGAGATTGCAGCCCACTCAATCTCTGAATCTTTTTTATATTCAGATTTAAAAAAAAAAAAAAAAAAAAAAAAGAGAGAGACTAAATGGAAAACAATTTTTGACATCTAGAAATCTTGGCTTTCTTAAACAATTCCTCAATGCTGGTTTTTTCTATCTTCAACTAGAGTAATACAAATCATTGCACTATGTCAAACAAGAACAGAGGCAGCCAAATATCCTATTTCCAAATACTGTCTAGCTCTGAATATTGAGGGACAAGAATAGTCCTCCTGCCAGGCTTTGCCTGGAAAAGCTTCAACAAATTTAATGGCTTAAAGGCTGTCTGTGTCAGTGGTTGCAAGTGATTGCTTACACTAGCTGTGCAGGCAATCACAAATTCACCAAGCTCTGAACCTTCCTCACCTTCCGAAGAAGAACGAACACATTGTGCAGGCCTGTCACAGAGCCCCTTCTGAGGTGGCTCTTGGCCAGTGTGAGTCTCATGTAATGCAGCCCCTCCTCACACAACAGGAGCTCCATACTTCAATTAGTTTTTGTAATTTTGCTGTTTCATCGGCTTGTCACTCAGGGTCATGGCTTCTCCCACCTTTTGCAGCTGGCTTTAGAAGTGGTCAAGGCTATGGTACCCTCACTATTTACATGCTTGTCTGATCACATCTACGGATGCTGAACAACGCAGATCCCAACCTCCCCTGCTCATGACTATCTTCTCTTTGGAAACTGATGATTTCTTCCTATTCTTTGTCCTTTCTGTCTTAATCAGTTTTTAATGCATGACTGGAGCTTCTCCTTAAGCATAATGGAGAACAAACTCCTAGGAAGGCTTTGCAGCCTAAGTACCAATTAAATCCAGCATCAAATGTCATCATTATCCATGTTCTCTGAGGTCTCAAAAAAAAAAAATCTGTAAATAGGTGGAAAATTACTTCCTTCAATTGCTCATAGAGAATTACTTTTCTAGACAGAAATTTTTTAAAAGAAGTCTAAAAATCTGCAACTCTCTTTTTCCTCCCGTTCCTGCAAGACAGGGGGTGATTATTTCTTCCAAATTTTTTCTTTTCTGAAGCCTTGGATCTTCATACTGTTTCAGAGGAATTGACACGGAAGCATTCAAGAGCATTATGCCAGAGTAAAGAGAGTTAATGAAACCACTACTGAGGATTAGAAGGGTAGAACCTCAGAAGTGACTGTGAACTCAAAACAGAGATCAGAGAAAATGGGACATAAAAGTTGTTTCACAGCCATACAGCCCCAGCCTGGGGCAGCTCCATCCCTCCCACTGGGCTCTGTGTCCAGCACAAGGTCCCTCCTGTGCCAGGGACACTTGTTCCAGCAGTTGCTGCCACAAGCACTGGGCACAACGCTGCCATTGCAGGGCCACACTTCACTGAGCACCATTCCTAGATCTTGGCCCAAAACCACCAGGCTCCAAATCCCAACTGCAGACACCAGGATCCGTTGTACTCCTCTGTTTGTTACACTCCTGGGTCAGTGATTTCTCTGCAGAAGACACAGAGTGTGGAGCTGTATCCAAGTTGGGTTGTTTGCTGCAAAATGTCTTCAGAAGTTTCTCAGCTGACTGCGTGTTCTCATTCTCTCTCTGCAATCATTCTGTATGCATATATCAGATCACAGCATTCAGACCCAATTTCTGTTACTGTGGACTGCCATTCTCCTCCTCTGAGGGCTCTAGGACTGGAAGGGGCCTTGAGATTGTCCTGCTGCCACAGCAGCCCCATCCTAGAAGTGCCTTACGTGTGCTGCTCCGAGTGCATCTTCAAAGGGCAGGCGCTGCTTCCTGAAAAGCTCTTCCAGAACTAATCCTCTTCTACTTTCCAGCCTCAGTCTTTTTCCTGCTCTATTTCTTGACCTTTCCTCTTGTACCAACTGTCTGTGACATGAACCTGCAGGTCTTTCCGGAGCTGCTTTCTTCTTTAAAGGACAGATAGAATCAGGAGAGGAGCCCCTCTGAATGTCCTAAAGTTGAGCTGCACTCACCGGCACAGCCTCTTCTGCTGCCGGCACGTCAGTGCCAGACTTCTGCCAGATGGGCAAGGACACAGAGAGCAGATGCAAAACAAAGGGGTTTTAAGGTGTGCCAGGAGATGTTTTGGTTGGAGATTAGGAAGACCTTTTCCCAGAGCAGATGATTAGGTTTTGGAACAGGTGACCCAGGTTGGGGAGGGAGGTGTTCCAGGAAAGCCTGGGCGTGGCACTCAGTGCTCTGCTCCACGTGCCATGCTGGGGATGGGACCCAGGCTGGACCCTGGCCCCAGAAGGTCCCTGCAAGCCAATGGATGGGGTGCTTTTGTGACTTCACAGCCTATGGGGCCAGCGCCGTGGCTGGAACTGTCCCCAGCCTGCGGGCTGAACTCATGTGGTGTTTTGTAACAGGCACCCAGCAGTTCTAACCCACAGCTTTCACTTCAATGATCACAGGAAAAGATTACAAAAACACCAAGGCTTTTTTTGACAGGAGGATTGCAAGGGAGAACTTTTTTTAATGTGCTATAATGGTTTCACCCTTCCTTGTATTGTCTTTTCCAGTCAAGTCCAAGAATAAACAGGACTCATGTGGTCATTATTGCGAACGGTTTGTTCATTGCCAATTCCAATAGCGGATGCCAGAAAAACACCAAATTGTTTATTCCTTTTTTGGTCTTTAGTAGCCTGCACACTAAGAAAAATACTTATTTTTTAATAAAATCATCTACTTTTATACAGCTCAAGACAGGAAAGGGCAGGAATTCCTATTTGCCTCTCTAAGTTCAACACACAGCATGTTCACTCACAGAATAATAACCACCAGGCAGCAATACTTCAAGCTCATCTAAAGAAACAAGCAGCTGATTTGCCCTTTGTAGATATTCCAGTTTACCTTCCTGTTCTTTATGCTATTTGCTTTATAATTACTGGAACAGTCTCTTCTGCCCCACAGAACTATTCCTTAAAAACATCACTGGGTCCTGGAGTCTAGAGCAGAACGTGTGAGCTCAAGGAAACTTCTGGAATTCTTGCTGTTATTGAAATACTAAACACCACATGCTTAAAGGATAAAGTCAACTGCAGGGTGGCTTTACTGTGGGAATTTCAGGAATAAAAGATATTGAGAAGTCCTAGTTTATCCATTGAACCTACACAGTTCAAAAAAGTTACAAGACCACATGGGTTTAAGAGTAGGGCACAATCTGTTTAAATTGTACCACAGCTCTTCCTCCTTAGAACACCTCAGTTGCACATTTTCACCTACCCAGCTTTATGGTTTTGTTAGATAATTTCCTCTGTAGGATACATTCCACTGGCCTCTTGCCAAAACCATTGGGACTCGAAGAGATGAAATCTTCAGCCACCAACAGAACGGTGTGGCTGACCCACATCTCCAGGCAACTGCAGTCTGACTTCCACGAACAGCACTGTGCTAAACACAAACTTCACTGAACACTCGGATGGTGCTTCTAGCCAGTTGTTGATAAAAACGTGCAACATAGACTGCAAAGTGTGGAAAGCACAGCAGACACTGTTTCTCTGTAGACTGTAAATAATACAGTTATTTTAGCAACAGAAATTCTGCCCAAGGCTCATGTTATTTACAGCAACCTCACACTTTCCCCTGCAGGGCCTGCCTCAACAAGCTTCTGTTTCTTTCACCAAGGCGTTAGAAACGTTCTGCTGCAAATGTTTCAAAACAAAGTTTTTAACTCTGAGAATTGAGCTCTGTTTTTGGCGGGTCCTCCTCCTGCATCTGCACTTCTCAGCTGAAGTCTCTCAGGAAAAAATGACACAGCACCAAGATTCCCACACTCATTTGTATGGTAAAAGCACCCATAAAAACAACATTGTAGCCTTTTGCAGTGAAATTGAAAGAGCAAAGGGTAGACTGAAGGTGGAGGCTTTTGGGAACAGACAGGAAAACAACCTGTAAGCAAAGGGAAAAAACAAGGTCTAATAAAAATGATACATTCAGTTTTCAGTGTTCAGCCGTGTTATAAGATTCAACTCTGTGCTTTGGTCTTTGCTCTAAGGGGAAGGAAGGACCACTGGTAGGACTAAAGAGAAACACCTCATCTGAGGTTTACTTCCTGGTTTATTTCCTATTTATTCATTTATTTTGCTTCTTGCTGTAAAAGACTTGGGGGAAAACAACCCACCTAAACATGTAATTCAATGTAATTCTCCCCCAGCTCAAGCAATTTCCACCAGTTTTAACTTAGATTTATCTATCACATGCCAAGATTATTTCATTACAATGCTGTGTTCTGAGGAGGACTCATCAGTCAAAGAGCATTCCTGTGAATATATGCAGAACTCAGTGATGCCAGGCTGCAGAACACACTGCTAGCTGTTAACAGCAGTACTAACTGCAGCTGCAATTTTTGATTATAGGAAGAACAGGTAGGCATAATTTGGGAGTTATTGCCATTGGGATTTCCATTAAACAGGACCTCCTGTTTGCTGTGCAAACTCTGAACAAGCTCATCACTTACCATTTCTATCATGTTATAAGTACACTCTGACACATTCTGATAATCAAATGGCATTGGAAACACTCGGCATACAGCAAGAAGGTGAGTTTGGTGTTTTGAAATGGGACATCTGTTTGGGAACATGTTTTATGGCCAGTTTGTGGCAAAGAGAAGAACTCGTGAAATAGGCAATGATTTTTCTCCTGTCCTGGCAACTTAGATTCCTTCTATTTTTCAGAAGAGTCAAACTGGTATCATGTACCATCTTGAAGTTCCACTATAAGGTCCTTTCTGCAAAGCCTGAAGAGAAAAGCTCAACGTCCTTAAACCTTGAAGAGCAAAATAAATGCCAAGCCCCTAAGAAAACTGGTTTTAAAAGTGAGCCAGTCCTCCTGGACTCATTTTTATAACTTCTTTTCTTTCTTTGTTATTTTCTGTTATTGAGAGTTACAGGAATTAACCTGCCTTGATTTGGGGGGGAGGTGTTTGTTGTTTTTGTTATTTTCTTAAACCAAACGAACTCAATGGCTGTGACAAACACAAAAAAGGAGTAAAAGGAAAGTGCTGCCAACTTCCTTCATTAAAGTGCATTTTCCACTTCACTGTGTCTGATAAAGAGCCCCAGAACATCTCTGCAATCCAGCAATGCTTCATTATTTTGTTTTGTTTAAATGAGGCAGCACACGCCAATCCAGCAGCAAGAAAGAAGATTCTTTCTTTTCTGCAGTGAGGATATGTGCAGCAAATAGCTTCCTTTGGTTCACAGATGCAAATTTTATCTCCAGTGCTGTCACAGAGACCAAACACCAACTGTTGGTCAAAGGCTGGAGAATATTCGTACAATAGGGAGCAGAAAATATTTCAAACTAATTCATGTCTACCATAAAGAAGGCACCAATTTATACAAATCATGTTTTTTAAAAAATGTAGAGACACAATTTAATTACATTATTTCCTTAAAAACCATTACCTTAGGGCAACATCAGCACAAATAGAATTAATAACTCTCTGAGAAATATTAATGTCTTTCCCTTCAATAAAGATGAAAAGCATTAGTCTCCAATCTGACTTTAAAGCCTTTGCCTAAAAACTAAATGTTTCCCCTCCCCTCCAAGCTGTTGCACAGAAAGGCTTTTTTTGGTGGAAAAAAGCATTTTATTTAAAGAAAAAAAAATCAGTATATTATTTGATTACCATTGTAACTCAGAGTTCATTCTAATGATGTGGTACTTCTAATGCTGTGGGACTTCTAAATTCTTGACAGTCTTAGAGTGAAATAAAAAGAAACTAGTCAAAAAACATACTGGCTTCCAGTAAAAAAGAAAGAATCTGTGGAGTAATTTAGAAAAAAAAAATCCAAGAGTCTGTTCACAACCCTGTAGGATACTAACAAGACTTTTTGAAACCATAGTAAATCTGTCATGCTTTCAAAAACAAAATGAAGCAACACGGTCAGAAAGGGGAAAAACTCCCACACTTGCCTGTAGCTCAAAGCCTAAGCTTTTGGAAAAGAACTGAAACATTTACTTCCAACCTTTAAGCTAGATTTAATAAATACCCTAAATCAAGACATAAGACATCACATAATTCATATCCATCTTCATGAACTAAAAAGAGACAATCTATCATACCAGATCAGATAAAAAGTCCTTGCCCTGTTGGAGAACATCACCAAACTGAACACATAAATAAATAAATATTTCCTATTTCCTTGCTCTGTTTATTGGACAAGGAGTCAAATTATGGATTCCTTTATTGCAGCCACTCCAATCCACACACGGGGTCACCTGAGACAGCAGGAGCTCCTCCTTAAGGTAAGAAAATTGACAAAAACAAAAGGGCAAAGCTTCCCCAGGTTTTAGACTAGAATTTAGGCAACACTGAAGCTTGATGGTGCAGAGGGAAAATACACAAAACCCACCAGTGCCACCAGGCAGAGAGTTTTCAACAAAAATGTGGAACACCAGGCAGAGAGGGCAAGACACAAAGAGCAGCTCCGGAGGCTGCCACAGCTGCATTAACCCGAATGTCCTTCAGGCAGTGGATGTGCTCCCCTTTCCTGGGGGTGGCAACAGCAGCAGCTGGAACAGCCTGCAGAGCTCACAGGCAGTAACTCCCACCCACTGCACTCACTGAGATCAGGGTGAGTGACCCACCCATGGTCCAGCCTCAGCCCCACCGGGAGCGCCCACAGCCACTCACTCACCCCACTCCACTCACCAGAACACGGTGAGTGACCCACCCATGGTCCAGCCTCAGCCCCACCGGGAGCGCCCACAGCCACTCACTCACCCCACTCCACTCACCAGAACACGGTGAGTGACCCACCCATGGTCCAGCCTCAGCCCCACCGGGAGCGCCCACAGCCACTCACTCACCCCACTCCACTCACCAGAACACGGTGAGTGACCCACCCATGGTCCAGCCTCAGCCCCACCGGGAGCGCCCACAGCCACTCACTCACCCCACTCCACTCACCAGAACACGGTGAGTGACCCACCCATGGTCCAGCCTCAGCCCCACCGGGAGCGCCCACAGCCACTCACTCACCCCACTCCACTCACCAGAACACGGTGAGTGACCCACCCATGGTCCAGCCTCAGCCCCACCGGGAGCGCCCACAGCCACTCACTCACCCCACTCCACTCACCAGAACACGGTGAGTGACCCACCCATGGTCCAGCCTCAGCCCCACCGGGAGCGCCCACAGCCACTCACTCACCCCACTCCACTCACCAGAACACGGTGAGTGACCCACCCATGGTCCAGCCTCAGCCCCACCGGGAGCGCCCACAGCCACTCACTCACCCCACTCCACTCACCAGAACACGGTGAGTGACCCACCCATGGTCCAGCCTCAGCCCCACCGGGAGCGCCCACAGCCACTCACTCACCCCACTCCACTCACCAGAACACGGTGAGTGACCCACCCATGGTCCAGCCTCAGCCCCACCGGGAGCGCCCACAGCCACTCACTCACCCCACTCCACTCACCAGAACACGGTGAGTGACCCACCCATGGTCCAGCCTCAGCCCCACCGGGAGCGCCCACAGCCACTCACTCACCCCACTCCACTCACCAGAACACGGTGAGTGACCCACCCATGGTCCAGCCTCAGCCCCACCGGGAGCGCCCACAGCCACTCACTCACCCCACTCCACTCACCAGAACACGGTGAGTGACCCACCCATGGTCCAGCCTCAGCCCCACCGGGAGCGCCCACAGCCACTCACTCACCCCACTCCACTCACCAGAACACGGTGAGTGACCCACCCATGGTCCAGCCTCAGCCCCACCGGGAGCGCCCACAGCCACTCACTCACCCCACTCCACTCACCAGAACACGGTGAGTGACCCACCCATGGTCCAGCCTCAGCCCCACCGGGAGCGCCCACAGCCACTCACTCACCCCACTCCACTCACCAGAACACGGTGAGTGACCCACCCATGGTCCAGCCTCAGCCCCACCGGGAGCGCCCACAGCCACTCACTCACCCCACTCCACTCACCAGAACACGGTGAGTGACCCACCCATGGTCCAGCCTCAGCCCCACCGGGAGCGCCCACAGCCACTCACTCACCCCACTCCACTCACCAGAACACGGTGAGTGACCCACCCATGGTCCAGCCTCAGCCCCACCGGGAGCGCCCACAGCCACTCACTCACCCCACTCCACTCACCAGAACACGGTGAGTGACCCACCCATGGTCCAGCCTCAGCCCCACCGGGAGCGCCCACAGCCACTCACTCACCCCACTCCACTCACCAGAACACGGTGAGTGACCCACCCATGGTCCAGCCTCAGCCCCACCTGCACAGAAAGCCTGCGTCACCAAAAGGGGCTCGTCTTTGGTGTTACAATTTATTTTATACTTCTTTAGTTCTCATGGTAACAGTGATGGTTCCTATCACCTTCCACAGAAGGCTTCATAGCCTCATGCATGTAAGAGACCATGAATTTGGCTATTTCCTACATAAATCAATCTTTGTATTCCACTTATTATAGGAATGATACCCCAGACTAATATATGCCATCAGTTGTATTATTAAAAGTTAGGCAATTTTTTATAGAAAAGAGAGTTCGACACCAAAAATTTCAAGTCTTAGAATTGGCAAAAAAAAAAAAAGTGTATAAAGATTCTGTTTTTAGTTGTCCTTCAAAAAGGGGAGGATTTCCCCTCAAAGTCCTCCTCTCTCATTCCCATTGGCCACTTTCCCCGCCACCACCATTAAGAATTGCTGCAATGGTTTAAAAGTTTTAACGAGTTCATTAGGCAGCTAAATCAGATTAAATAATAACTGTAATAAAATACTATGCCAAGTGAAGACAAATAATAAAACCAGAGAAAACCTCTCAAACTCTGCAACTACAATTATCTCCCTATTTTAATTCCTAAGGTGGGAGAACCCCTGAGTTTTCCACAAATGTAACATTGTAAGCTCTATCACTAGCAGGAGAAATCTAGAACCCTGACTGAAATCTTGCCAGATGCCATCACCAAAAGCTGGTCTGTTTCTTTTTTTTCCCCTTCCTGCTAAATAAATAGCTAGCAGAGCTGAAAGAGAACACAGATGGAGGCTAAAGGAGGCTTAACACCACTAATTCATGCATCACTGCTGCTGAACTTTGTCTTTGCATTTCACTAGACTGCTTTCTTTGAATGAATCAGCATCAGAGACCAACAATTTCATTAACTGGTCAAAGCTGGCTGGGTTGGAACATGAAATATTTGGCAAAACTGTAGATTAGGGGGTGTATATGTACACATTTTTCTTAGAGGGAAGCAGAGGTCATTCATAAAGAAACTTACTGGACAGAAAATTTTATTGCATCAGCTAAAGAAAAGAAATTCAGACAGTCAGCTGACAGATGAAGTATGAAGAAGTGAGTTCTTCAATCTGTAGGCTGGAAAAGTACTACTCAGGACATGTTTGTCCTCCACTGGTTATGAGATAGTGCAAAAAGGTGAAGACTTCTCTTTCCCAGAGGGCAGTTTCCACTAACCACGTGAGAACATGAATTCCATGAGCACTGGCTGGAAACACTGCTACTTTTCTCTCCCAGTTACAGCTGGAACTGGGAAGTTTTCTTATTGCAGATTAATATGATTGTCTGAGCTAGGGAACTGCAATATTGTTAAACCTGGGGTTGCTCAGAAACACCAAGAACCTATTTTAGTGAAATGCCCTTCCAGAGCAAGCCTTTGATGTCACAGAGTACATAACAGTCACGATTTCCATCTTTCTTCTCTGACACAAATACACACCTTCCACGGCTACTACCCCCCAAGTGCAAGAATGAGAACTTACAGAACTTCAGAGGTTTAACACTTAAAGGAGCTTCTCCTATCTTTTATTATATTTGGTATTCTACACATTCAGGCAACAATGCAGTCATTTTTACTTTTGTCTGCCCTGGAGAATACTTGTGCTTTGAGCATCCACACTGCAGAACAGGGCCAAAGGATCCAGAATATCCAGCTCTTCCTTCCTTGAACCAGTTTCAGGCACACAGCAAGGACTGACCCTTGCTGACAAACCAGCACAGCTTAACTCAGTCGTCTTCACTTGCAAGAGAACCTTTAACCTCCTTACTTAAAAGAAATAGGAAGAACACATCACTCAGATTGCACTCAAGTTAGATTTCTCTCGATATTTAAGACTCCCCCCATGCCTTCCCTTTACAGCTCATTTCTGACAGGCATCACGGCCAAAAAAAGGCAGTTAAGAATGTCAGGTTCACAGGACAAGAAAAATAAATACTGCCTTTTTGTCAATAAGTCACTGTGATATGGACATGACCCATAACACAAGCAAAAACTGCAAAGAGACTTTTCTCTAAGAGAAAATCTCCATTGTGCAGAGGAACACTTCAGTGGCTCCAGTTCACATTGGTGTGCTCAAGCACAGGCTTCTGTGACTTGCACACTGCTAGTCTTGGTGAGTGATTTATAAATGCATTGATCACCACGTGGAACATTTGTCCATGGCCTCACTAGAATAATTTCATTATTTGACTGCTTAGTGTTGTCATCTTGCCAAGGTTTTAGGAAAAAACTCATTTCTCTTCTCTAATTGTTAATACAAAAAGCCTTTGAGACACCTTCCTTGCAGACAATAATGGGATAAAACAGCACAACTTCCCTGCCCTCTAGAATGTGATTTTGTGTTCAGGTATCTAAGGGGATCTGATACCAGTCGTCAAGATTCAGTTTCATCTCTGAACCAGCCAAAGAAAAACTAGCTTACAGAAAATATTTGGAATTTATCCTCTGACATAAAAAACCCCAAACCAAAAAACAAACTAACCAACCACTCAGCCACTCAGTCAAGCACAGGATGGCATCAACACATACCCAGTGTCAATGCCTTTCCTAATTCCTGACTGGCATTCAGAGTCCAGGGCAACGTATGCATCTGCCTTTTGTCACACAGCAGATGTCACCACACCAGTCCTCTGAAAGGCCAGACAGGACAGGCCCCTGCCCTCCCAAAGCTTCCCTCCACAGGAACCATCTCTGCATCTGCCTTTTGTCACACAGCAGATGTCACCACACCAGTCCTCTGAAAGGCCAGACAGGACAGGCCCCTGCCCTCCCAAAGCTTCCCTCCACAGGAACCATCTCTGCATCTGCCTTTTGTCACACAGCAGATGTCACCACACCAGTCCTCTGAAAGGCCAGACAGGACAGGCCCCTGCCCTCCCAAAGCTTCCCTCCACAGGAACCATCTCTGCACCATGCTGCTGCTTCACAAGGGAGGGTTCAGGCAAGCTGCACTCTTGGCAAGACAAATGCAAAATCACCATGGGCTGCTCCCTCACACTCCAAACTATTCAGGTTCTGGCATTATGATACAGTAATGACCGAGGTCTGTGCATGCACCTCACTCATCATCAGGCCACACAATTCATTCACTGTGGTGAACTTAAACAAAAGCCGCCTGTGCACAGGGTAGGGTGGAGGTGATGGCATAGGAGAGGTTCACCTAGGCATAGGATGCATCTAAGATACATCTACAATTAAAGACAGTGAAACAGTTTCACCTCCTCCAGGCTGGCAAAGTCTTAGCAAAAGACTTTGCCTTTGAAACCAATAAATGGAAAAAAATTACTACTCAACAGCCAACCATTAAAAGATAATTACACATTGACAAGCAAGATGGCAGCATTTCATTGCCACTTTTATACAAAAATGAAGACAGAAACCCAAAGAAATTCTCCATTATTATTTTAGTGTACCCTTTTATTAACAGACACTTTCTTCAGTAGGTATTAAATGTGGTAAGTGTCATATTCTCAAGTTACCGAGGACTGCTCTTCCATCACTTTCAGACTAAGTTCAACTGATTGCTGGGCAGATGGTGCGAAAGAACACATAATGTGTTCTCAATCTGACTGACACAGATTATAGTTTTAAAGCAGTGATTGAAGCACTTTGATATACCATTTCCTCATCCTCCACCATCAGACAGGAAAGTTTCCTTAGTTACATTGATGCTGTCTCCACAGTAAATAATGTTCCGATCATTATGCAAGCCACGGAAGTCTATTTTAAGAGTCTTTGCTTTTATTACAGTGCATATGGAGGAGGTTTTCTCCTGACACTTGAATAATCTGCCTTCACCTAGCAGGTGTGTTTTCCTTTCAGATTTTTTTTTTTAATAACCTCCTGAAAAATAATCTGGAGGATTGAAAGGGAACGAACTAGAATTCTGCTGACAGGCATATGCGCTGTGTTTAACAGCACCCAAGAACGGTGCCACGCTAAAAAAAGCACTAAAGCCACACTTACGGCAGAGCAAGTGAATCAAGTGAGAACACCCAGGCATTTCCTTTTCAGGTCAGCACACAGCTCCCATCCTCTGCTCCTCCTTGTGCCAATGGTAACAGGGTAAGAGCTGCAGCAACCTTGGCATGGCTCACCACCCCAGCTAGAACCAGCTCCTGGCTGCAGAGATCTTCTGAGGCCAGAGCCAGGCAGCTGCAAGACTTCACTGCCAGGAGGAACACAGTTACCATCAGACAGATGTTCCTCCTTCCTGCATGCAGTAAAACAAATCCTGCCACGGGCAGCTCCGGTGCACTCTTCAGGACGTTAGAAGCACCTGGCAGGTTTTTTTCTGGCAAGCATCTTGGAAGCCAGTGAACAGGTGGCAGAGGTTGCAGCTGAAAAAATGTTTCAAGAAGAAAGCAACAGATGTAGCCAACGCCCTGAGAGAGCATCCTTGACCGCTACCAAATTTGGAGGCCTCTTGTTCAAAATAACAACTCATTGAGTGGTGCCTTTGCCAGTCCTCTGCAACTGGATGGTTCAGACTGACAAAAATTTGAGAGCAAAAAAAAAAAAAAAAAAAAAAAAAGTGAGCTGAGAAAGCCCTGTATAAAGATGAGCTTAGCTGAGGTAAATGAATACACCTCAGCCTTATATGAATCTAAGCCAACTCAATGAGATCCATTTAAAATAATCTCACATTCAGCTTTATGACAACCTGTGACCTCCAGGCCTTGCATCACTAGGTGGTTCAAGTAGGCTGAATAAGAAGAAAAATCCATAAATGATTTGATTTTTCTAGCTCAGAGCTTTGGCCATGTGCCCAGTGAGCTCTCAATTATTTTAAGTCATTCAGCCACAGCAATGAAAATATCTCCTCATTAATAAGAACTAGGTGTTTAAGGGCCAGCTTAGAGTGTTAGGAAGGACAGAATATCTCCAGTTTGCTGACAGAAGAAAAACCTGGAATCTGGCCTTTGCTCCTCCTCTGAGCACGGTCAAGATGAGCTCACCAGCACCCACAACCATGAGACTGAGACTTCCTTCAATGCCTAGTGACCATCACTGTCAGCAGAACTCACACAGATGGGCAGCAGCTCACTAGGAACTTGGGCAAGAGCAGGAATCTCTCACAGGGAATCACAGAACTTTGTTCATGCTCGGTATTTTGTTCCAGCGTTGGCTGGCTAAAAATCTGTAGACATCTTGCATATTCCAGACCTTCTGGCTTCTCTCAACCCTGCCTCTCTGTTTTGTGCCAGGTTTCAAGTGACCAAATGCCAGTGGCAATATGGGATTCCTTCTCCTCAAGTTTGGGCACCATTTATTTGGCAAGTGACTGTGTAGCATCATAGAGCAGTTAAGGCTGAAAAAGACCTCAGAGACCATCAGGTCCAGCTGCTACTCCAGCACTGCCATGTTCACCAGGTACACATCGACATGCTTTCTGAGAACTTCCAGGGGTGGAGATTCCACCACTTCCTTGTGCAGCCTGTTGCAATGCCTGACAACTCCTTTGCTGAAGAAATTTTCCCTAATGTCCAACCTGAACTTGGCACAACTTGAGGCCACTTCCTCTCATCCCGTCACTTGTTACCTGGGAGAAGAGGCCGACCCACCTGGCTCCATGCTCCTGTAGAGGGTGACAAGGTCTCCCCTGAGCCTCCTTTTCTCCAGACTAAACAAGCCCAGCCCCCTCAGCTGCTCCTCTGAACTGTAAAGGAGTGGGATACAAAATTAGCCACCTTCCAGAGAGGCTCTTAGGCAGTCCTAGGTGCAGCGTTTGCATCTTGTGCCTCGTGACTTAACCTGGTGACTTGAAGTCTATCATCTTCTATTTCACAGGAGCGTACTACGACAAAAACATCCCCATCTCTCAAGGAGATGAAAGCAGTATGGAATGAACAGGCCACAAGGCTTGCAGATTTCAGTGCTCAAGGAAAGGCAAAGCCAGGCAAGAATTTAAGCAAGTGAAGAATACAATAACTCCAAGTTCTGAAGATTTAAGGAGTTTTACAGTATGACTTAGCTAAAACTAAGAACCTTAACACTCACTGCATTTTCATTGCTGAAATCATGAAATCGTTTATCATTACCTGAAATACATGACAGAAACAGTGGGTGCATTCTCCAGAAGGACTCATTAGCTGACACAAAGGTAAAACACAACTGCAGCTGAAACTTCCACCTGAAGAAACAGCACTGGTTACATAAAACACCCAGGCACCTGTAAGGGGGTCCACTTTAGGAATGCTTACTCTAATAGTGAAGATTTCTATCCATGATGCTTTCCATGCTTTCAGACAACTGCCATTTCCCTTAATGAAGAAAAGCTTCCCTTCACCTCCTGCTAGAAAGATCCCCAAAGATATGTTAATTTTTCTTTAATGTATTATCTTTTCCATCACCACAGCTGTCTTGTCTGCCTTTTTCTCAAGGACTGATGCAATTGCAAATACTTTCCTGCGTCCCATGATAGATTTTATTAATGACATCAAACGGTTTCATGCTTTGCCTCGTCATTAAGTGCTGTGCTGGTAGCGGATATTGCATTCCTTTGTGTAAGTTCTGTGATTGTTCTGACTTTTGATAAGGCCATTAATCACAACACAACTCTGCTGATCCAGACCGTGCTGGTGTCCAAGACAACACCACAATAACCACTCTTTAATAACCATTCTCCCTTGCCTAACACCTGTAGAGATTTTCTCTGCTTAGGTAGTAGTCTTTTTAATAAATATAGGAGGAGATGAGGACTAAACTAACATGACTGCATTTTGGTAAAATTTCCTCAAATAATTGGGATAGGGCTGACTTATGAGCTCAGCTCATTATGTGGGATTTGACCTCACATCCTTGTGACTTCACTGCTCCTTGGAAACATCCAACATCTGTCAATATCCGGACTTAAATGATGCAAAGTACTTGAAAATTCATAGTTGACAAGGAATATAAATAGCACTGAAATCTTTGTTCCTCAGTAGCCTGACACTGGAAACCTTCTGCTGACTGCAAGCATTAGGTCTCCTTGCATTTGCCAACCAAAATCCTGGCTTCTTTAAAAATAGCTGCTGACAGGTCAACATGTAAAGAAATCCCCCTGACAAAGAGCACAATTGAGCAGTATTTGGCAGGCTGCCAAAGTATTAGGCACATTTCTCTCCATGCTTTTAGGTTTTCTGAGAATTACTGAGATGTACACTTCAAAATTATGTTTTCCGTGACCCCACAGAGGTCACGTACATGCCTCTATGCACGTCCATATATAAAGCACAGGCACTGTGTTACATGTGAACCTCCAAAAGTGAGGAATGTAATACTGGGGGGGGAAAGGCACCTACTGAATCCATTTCCTTCTTGTAGCCAAGGTTTGCTTCCTTTGTAGCATCTACAGCCACGTGTTTATTTGGGATAAACCTCTGAAGTCCAGGGGTTACCTGTCCCAGGATAAATCACACTCAGCACTCCAGAGGATTAAAGCCCAGCAGGTGTTTATCTGCAGCAGGGTACAAAAAGAGCCCTTTGCATTACCCCTGCACACAGCCAGCCTACTGCAGGAGACTGAGCAGCGCAGGGGAGCTCCTGGCAGCCTGACTCCTTCCTTGAGCCCACTGAGTGTTTAACATGCTGGCTCTGAGCAAGGTTTTGACTTAGCACCTGTCCTCTGCAGCAGCCAACAGCAAATAACCCAGAGACAGCATGCATGGAGCACACCACAAAGGTTTTCTTTCTCCAAAACATTCTTCCAGAGATATTCCAAAATATTCTAAAGAGATTTAGGGTCAGCTGAATTCCCGAGTCAAAGGCTCTGGTGTCCTACAGCCCTGACTGAATCTCCCAGAAATACAGGGAGTTGCTAAAGCAACCTGGAAGGTGGACATGCCCCAAACCTTGACAAATGAGCCCAGGAACATGCACAGAGTGGTTTTCCTCCTTACTTCTGTTTCTTTCTCTCAGCCTCCCACCATTTGATGACTCTGGCTCCATTAGAGGACAGTCAGAAGACGTCTCTGACTGACCATCCCAGTCACCTCTCTTCCATTTTAGTCTCATCACCCCTTGTTCAGAGGACAAGGCCCGGGGCAGACACAAGGGAGGGTGAGACTGTGTTGTGCTGAGCAGCAACAAAAGCCACAGCAGTGAAAAGCTCAGGTTCTGTGGAACTGTACAGACGGGACTGCTCTGGAGCCTGGATGCTTCCTCATGTACTACCATGAGGAAAACAAGCTCACCCCATCTGTGGGAGGGTATAAATCACAGGTGATCTCAGGTGCTGCCTTACAAATAAAGCTGATGGCTGACCTTTTCAGGTGTGAAAGGGGCTGGGTGTGCAGGCACAGAGTCAGCTATGGCTTTGCAGCAAGACAAGAAGTGCGCTCCTCATGTTCATCTATCACACAAGCCTGTAACAGTCAAGTGATTTTACTGCTCTCTTATGGAATATTACAGCTTACTGTGCTTGGAAACACGCAATATAATTTCCCAAGTTTCAATAAATTCTATTAGTTACCCCACATTTCACTTTTCTTCAAAGAACTTGCTAATACCATCTCATTACAGAAGTCTCCAGATAACCAGCTTTGGTTTTGTGAAGGGGAGGAAGAAAATATGTTTGTTTTGCTTTGTTGTACAACAAAGTTTACTCTTAAATTGCTTTTTAACTATTAATAGCATTCCCATATAATGCACCTAGTGTTTAATAGCACAACAGTAGAACTAGAGCTGCTTCCCTGGCTCTCTGATGGCTGTGATTCACTTCCCAGGCAGCACAAAGTACATTAGCTGTGTGACTGGAAACAGGATTAGGTGTTCTGCCCATAAACAGATAAAAGCATGTCCTTCATGCAGCATTTCATGAAGCTCTCTCTGGTCAAGTGCAGGTGACACCATGACAGAATTCAGTTACACTGAGAGCAGGGGATCCAAAAGACAGGGACAGGAGGCACCGGGAACTCGATGCCAAAGGAGTGGCTACAACACACCAGGGAAGAATTCTGATCCAAACATCCCTATTCTCTGTGTGAAACTATTAGAACATAAGCCTATATACAATTGGATACAGTAACTGGAAAACAAACTTAAAATTGCTAAGTGGAAATGTCCCAGAAATACAGGAAATTATTACAGTAGCCTGGAATGTAGAGAAGGCCCAGCCCTTGACAACTGCTAGGTTAGCCAGAATCAAGGCATGCTCTATATTGTTATTCCTCTGGAATGTTAACCTTGTTAAGCCCTCACACATTTTGGCAATCTGCCCATCAGTTATGGGGTTTGTGCTTCCACAACAGCAACAACATCTAAAGAAAGAGAGAGGAAGCCTCGAGCATCTCTTTTATTTCAAGCGGTGTGTTAGCGATAGCAGAGCACTCTTTCTGGAAGTCAAACCACCAAAACCTGCACCAAATCAAGCAGAGACTACAATGACTGACCCTCCTCTCACTTCTCTTTCAGAATAATACAATCTGTCTTGTTTAGAACCATTCCTTAAATTCGAAAAAAGGGAAGGTTAAGATGTCAGAAACCTTTTGTGAGATGATCCCATCCCCAGTTACCCACGCAATCCATGAATAAACCCAAGAGGATCATGCAGTGCCAGAACATACTTTTGTGAAAATGAGCCAAATTTATCTGAGTATAAGCTAGAATTAGAAAAATAGCAGATGGCAAATTGCAGCACCACTGAAATTCCAACAGCTTGTTTTGAAATGTTGAGTTAATTCTTAAAATAAGGCTTTAGAGTTGAAATAAGATTCTCTAGAGATCCAGGAAACTTGGTTCAGACACAGGAACTCAGACTACTTTCAAAAATTGCCTGGACATTATTAGCCAGCTGCAGTTTTCTGCATTCTCCTCACACCACAGGGCTGTTCTAGGTGTTCCTCTGGCAGTCATAGATGAGAACTTTTTTTTTTTTTTAGCTATTCTCACTTTAGACCAGTTACTCCTGCCAGGCTTGAAAGAACTCCTCACATGCTCCTTCCCAGCCCTTTCATCCAGGCCTGGAGCTGGTTGTATTCCAGATGCAGTAACTTCATAACCTCGTGGCCACTCTGCTGTGGGTCCTCACCTTGGGGAGCAAATTCCCTCACAGAGACTCACGTGCATTATTTTGCCTTTTAGCTCATAGCTACATTAATGAAAAGGACTAAAATCCTTGGGTGTAGGGTCCTTGGCAGACTGAATGAAGCCAAATTCCCTGTAGGCTTCCTGCTTATGCTGAGCCACTGATTCACACGGTGAACTCAGTTCCTTCACTTTCTGGGAGAAACAAACCAGTTTTGGGACCGAGGGCAAGAACCTCCCCTCCCACACCTCCTCTCCTAAGCTGTTCAAGAATTAAAAGTAAAGAGGACAGATGTTCTTTTGTCCCCCAGGAAATGCTTTTTGCCCTGTTCTGCCGCCAGACAAACCCAGGACACCCCAAGAGCCCCCCCGGGCACGCGGCTGTTCCCGTGTCCTTGCGGAAGGACAAACGACAGAGGGACGCTTTGCTTTGAAGCTGCGAGCCCGGGCTTTGCCTGGCTGGGAGGACACGAAGCCCTCGCGGTGTCCATCCCTCCCGAAGGAGCTCGCTTACAGCTCCAGGGCAGGAAAACGCGGGCATGGCAGGCAGGAGCGCGGCCCGGGGTGGCTGAGGCAAGGCCGCTGCCCCCGGCCCATGGGAAGGCCTGGCTGCCACCGCAGACACAACACGATAAAACACAACCCTGCCCGCAGGGACGGCTCCCACCGCCCGCACCATCTGTCCCCATCCCCGGCCGCTGCCCCCGGCCCATGGGAAGGCGTGGCTGCCAACAGGAACAACACCGAAAAACACAACCCTGCTCGCAGGGACGGCTCCCACCGCCCGCACCATCTGTCCCCGTCCCCATCCCCACCCCCTACCAGCACCTGCCCCGGGGCTGCGGCCGCCGTCCCTCCGGGAAACCAGCCTGGCTCCGCCGCTCCGGGTCAGGAACGGCCCTGGGAGCGACACCCCCACCTGACACCTTCCCCAGGACCGGCTTCCTCTGGGAGCAAAGCCCGGGAGGGGTGAGCGCAGCCTGCTTCCAGAAGGTTCTGTCCCGGCGGTGGGCCCGGCCCGGCCCGGCCCGGCCCGGCTGGCGGCGCTCGCTGCCGCAGGTGCGGGCACTCGGCCGGGAGGCCGCAGTCAGGCACGGCAGGTGGTTTAACCACCTGCTGCTCGTTGTGTCACAAGGTGGGGTGGGCTTTGTCCTCATGGGCAGGTGCCGAGGCCGGAGCTGTGAGCACCCCACAGTTGTTCCTGCAGACACCGCCGAGCCTGCCTGTGTGACAGCCACATGCTAACACTGACTTCAGGAGCTGCCACGGGAGGGTCCTCAGCTTTTCCTCCTCCGGTTTCCTGCTGTTCTAGTCCGGTACCAGACTCTGTAAATAATTGCTTGTATGTGTATTTTCTCCTCTTTTTCATGTTTCGCTGTAGAGGTGGATTTATCATAGTCAGTATTTCCTAAGGCACAGCTGTTTCAGCAGTGATCAAGGCTAACATTAAAGTCAGGTCACAATTTACATTACAAACACTGATTTCTAGAATCTTACCACCCTTCAATAAAAATGTCCTGCGAGCAAAAATAAAGCTCTGTGGAAAAAAAAATCAGAACTAAAAAAATCAAAGAACTAAAGCAGTGACACAGTTTTGCACCTACTACCACTGGTTTTATGAACCTGTTTCCACTTTTCACCAGTCAGCAATCTGACCCTTTAAAAATCATATTTTCTCAGTGCAAAACATGCAGATGATGTCCAAGTGCCCATTAGAAGGGACTAGCAGCTGCAGCCAAAGCCTCCTGGCCACCAGGACAGGACAGTTTGTACTGCTTAAACAAACATCCTAATGAAGGTTTGCTTTAGAAAAAATGAGAAACATTTGAGCACCCCGAACATTAAATCCTCATTTAATGAAGGGAAGTGGTGTGTTTCCTTCCAACACTCAGGCACAGTGCCACAACTTCAACAAGCTGCTTAATTTTCTCTCTAATGCCTAAATGTATGTGACGGATATATGGTGCCATATCACCCTCAGCTGGGAATTGCTTGAACTTTATTGTTTTCTGTCACAGTGTGCATGCTCTTCCCATGTTTTAGTGATTGTAAAAGGTCGGTAAAGAAGGACTACTTTGAAAGGCTTTGAAAAGGAAAGAAATCCACGAGGGAAATTCCAGCAACAGTAAACCTGACACCTGTTGTGCAGCACAAAACATTTAATGAGAAGCAGAAGCAGCCTTTCAGCTGTGACAAATAATGAGAGATGCCACTGCAGGACCACTGCTGGAAGACATTTAAGAGAGCATCAGAAGAGCGAGTGCTCAGCTTTCGGGAAGCATTTTGTTCCCAGGGTCCCATCCTTGTGGATCAATAGAGTATTTATTGTTGGCAGTGATTATGAGTTACTGCTGATGCTGTTACATGGACACCTCAAAGGCAATGTCATCAGTCTTTCCTTCTAAATTAAAGTTGGTGTGCAAAGGCTGTGGTCCAAATTCAACAGGAACATAAACAGCACAGCACTTCCAACACATTAATGATGAACAGGGATTTTGGGGCAGCTCCATCCCGTCCCTGAGGCCAGTGCTGGCCCAAGGGGCAGTGCAACTCTGACTGCAAGACATTAGCACCCCTTCTCTGGTTCTAATATCAACATTTGTCAACTGACCTGGCAGGAACTTTTTATTTGGTCAAGTTTCACCACAACGCAGTGTAGAAATGGTAGAAGTAGCTTACAGGAGATGAGTGAGATAGTAAATGTTTCAACTGGAGAACACAGAAAACTGGGAACTGAATATACTTGCTAAGGTCCTCTCCTGAGAGACTCAGGTTCTGCCTTCAGATTGGATGGACAAGTGAATTAGAGCGAACCAAGCCTGTGCTCCTCAGGGTCTGGTGCTGCCCACCTGCCTCGTGCTTCTGGAGGGCTGTGCCAGTGGGAAAGACAGGAAATTATTTAACTTGTAAAACTGTCATCAGCTTTGATTTGGACGAAGTGCCCTGATGTCTAACCTACCAGCATTTTTTCACATGAGCAATGGCTGCAGCTTCAGTGGATTCTGACTGTGACTGGGTTAGGTGGCAGCTACAGTCTCACAGGAGAAAGCTCTCGTGAAAAACCTCAAAGTGCTTGAACCTGTTCTCTCAGCTGCTGAATTTCTTCTGCCTCTTGCTGTCCTCAAGGTTATTCAGCTCCTCTTTATCCTACTGCAATTCTCTTGCACAGTAGCAATGTTTCCCAGCTATATTCCAACGGGGGGTTTCATTAGCAAACTCTTCATTATTTCAGAGAGGTCATTAATGAAAGCCTCACGTGTTTGGCCCCAGGCAGGTTCCTTGAAGTAGTCAAACCCTCTGTAGCCTCATAACTCCTCCTAAGGAGGTGCCAGCCTCACCTTACATCCTCAAATCTTAGAGCTTTCTCATAAGACTCAGTGTGTGATTTATCTTAATCTGCTAAGCACTGAATTAATAATGCATTGTAACGTTATAACGAGCCAGACTTGCAGAAAGGTGTAGATTTCTTAAAATGCAGCAGGTCTATCCTAATACAGGCAGGAAAAAGACGATGGCCTAGGAAAATAACAACTTACGAGAGGACTAAAAGGGAAAACATTTGTATTATATCAGAGTCAGACAAAACAATATGAACTGACCTGAAATATACTGGTCCCAGTGAAAACCACATGTAGACTGTGATCCTAGCAACATCAAAGAGGTAGCAAAATGCTCATTATTAATTTATCAGGAAAGAGTAAAGAAAGGAAGTGTTGTGGGGTTTTTTTCCAAGAAGCAGAAATCTTCATGTATCTACACACTTTTATTAAAATACAACAATGGATGAGCATTAATGAACTAGTAATCTGCATTACTCAAAGAGAATGTTTCATTAATCCCCAAAATGAAACAAAAGGGCTCTTTAGACTTGTGTGGCATGCCAAGTAATTAGCACAGCCAGCCACCAACATGGCCAGCTGAAGAAAGGAGTATTCACCAGCCGGAACATTTTTGGTCCAGTCACCAGCTGGTTCTTGCAGCATGGAAAATTCTCACAGCAGGGTGAATCACTGGCCTGGCTTACCTGGAGCCCCTGAAATGAGTGAGGCATCAGAACACTTAGAGAGTGACAATTATCAGAAGTTTGGGATACACCAACAGAATTGAACAGATACAGGAGTTGGCAGGGAGCCTGAGTTCTCGTGCTCCTTCCCGATGCTGTTAGATCAGGATCTTCTTTCCTCCACTTTCCCCTCCACTCTCATCATTGTGCACTTCCCCACATTATAGTGTTTACACATTACAGCCTGCTTCCTCTCTCCATTCTGTCATATCCACCTCGGTACCAAGCCTTGTTTCTGGCTCCTTGTGCCATGTGACCTGTTCCCTTTCTCTGCTTTGTTTCATGGTTAAACTCCTGGTGGGTTGTAAACTCCTTTATTCTACACTGTTCTTAGCACTAGGTTAGCTTGATAAAACACAGTCGACTTGTCCTCATGGGATTGGGTCTAGTCTGATTCTAAAAGGTATCTGACAAGTCTATTTGGGGCATATGATCCTGAAAAGCACAGTTTATGTTGGATAAATTAATAAGTAACCCAAGCCAAACATAGCTGTATGCAAAAACTACATTGGAAGCATTCTTTGGTCTGTTATTTCAAATACTATAAAAACATATATGCACCTGAGTAAAAGAAAAAATATGCATATTACTATTCAAATTTCTTTTAAAAGCTAAAACATTATAAAGAATACAGTACCATTAAACTAAGATTTCTTAAATATGTTTATATGTTACTTGTGAGAGCAATTTACAAGGATATGAAAAGTACAGCCAAGAATTAATGAATTAGGAGATACCTAATGCACAAATTCATTATGATCTACAACTCTACTGCATGCACAGTACTATTTCTTCTATGTGAGCTGTGCTTTATTCAGATTTAAGGCAGATTGATTGCTCTCTTATTGACCCGCTCTCCACGACTTGATTTTGTTCTTGTTCACTGGGCAAAAGCCAGCCCCGTACCCAGCACACACTGTTCCACTGGTGCTGTAAAGGAGCAAAAGTGCATTTCAGTGGGTGAATCTTGCTGCATGTCCTCCCACATGCAGCTGATTTCCCAGCAGAGAGGGCACGTCTGCCCCGGGCACTGGAGCAGGGTTAGCACAGCTGGCAGCACCTCAGCAAACACAGAGCCTGCTGCCCACGGCAGAGGATGCTGCAGAGGGTACCCAAAGCAGGTCAGATGAGCACCATGCCCATGCTCAGCCCCTTGGCTGCCAGGACAGCTCACAGGGGTGACATCTGTGCTGCCTGCAGTGCCAGAGAGGCTGAGCAATGTCTGCTGGGCTGCTCTGCCACGGGCACGCCGGCCGGGCTCTGCCTCACAGAGCTCTGCCTGTTGTAAGGGGTGTGAAATCCACTGAACATCTCATCCCTAAAACTCTGTCACTGAGTTCGTACTGTTGGCACCTACAGAGAAAAATCTTCCAGGAAAAAACCCCATTACTTAAGGAAGGTATCAAAATTAGTGTGCTGGAATTAAAATGGCTGAGTGCACAAACATTTCTGGTGGATGTGATGCCACAGAGGTGATGCTTGCCAGAAGAGCTCTAGAACCAGACTGTTTATTGGTCTAAAACACATTAAAAATTACTGGATAGACACTGGAGAGTAGCTAAGGCTCTTTGTCTGAATCAGGCCTCGAGTGCCTGGCACCAGATACCCCTGACCAGCAATTCCTCTTGACAACCTATGGAATAATACCAGACTATTTTACTAGGAAATCCAAGAGGTCCTTTGTTCATGCAGTTCTTTAAACCAGGAACTTTTTACTTCTAAATATACAAACATGCTTAAATGTCTGAAAGCCAATAGAAAATGACCATCTTTGGTGGTGTGAAAAAAATCAAATCAGGTTTTTCTCATCCTTGTCACATACTAGGGGTCACACCCAGGATTTTTGCCTCAGTAAGACATGGAAAATAACTCTGACATCCATTGGCAATGTCTTTATTTCACAAAAGTGTACACACCCATTTGTTAAAAATGCTTGAGTTGGATAATAATAATAATAACAATAATAATAATGATAATAATAATGTTGTGTTGGGTGTGTTGTGTCCATGTTAAATATATTCTTAGGGCCCTAAATAGCAATCAGCATGTTTGTAGGTGTTGCACACTCCACTGTCTTCAAAAAAAAGTATTTTTAATTCATGAGCTAGTGTCTGGAAGTAGGTTCTGTTTGCATGGAAGGCTGTGCTCAGGAGATCTCTGTGTAGTCTCAGGACTGAGGGTCAGCCTGGAGCATCCAGGCGATCCTGTTTACTCATTCATGGAGTGTTTCACAGCAGGAGTATTCTCACTTCTTGGTATTCTGCAGTGCTGGAGAGCTTATTGCATTTTCCTCAGTCGCCTGTCACGCCTTAAGCTTTTCTAGATCATTAATGATCAATAGATCAGTTTAGAGAAGAATAATAATGCAGACAATTGAAAAACATCCAGGCTTTCTGGAAGGCTTGTGGTCACAGTCACAAATGAATTCTCTGTTCAGCCCTCCCCTGAGGAATAGCTGCTATTGGAAGAGCACATTTTGGAACACCAGAATTGCTAGCTTTGGTGATTCCCTAATGACTGCAGTGTAGTATTTGGGTTGTTTGTTCAAACACTGCACAAATATGCTTCCTTTAAATTTATCATCTTTACTGAGATTCTGAGCTCTGTTTAGACCTTATGACCTCATTGTATATTTAGTTACCACAGCAGCCTCTAGAGTTGCAAAAGTAAAAATGTTCTCTCTTAAAGAGCTTCTTTCTCAGATTTGGGAAACGTTATTCCTAAGTCCAAAGCAGGAAATACCCAAGGTCCAAAACCACAGAGCTCTTACTCCCCCCATATGTGAAGTCAATCCCTTCAATCAGTCAACCTTCAGTCCCTGCCTCACGTTCCCCATCCTCTGTGCTTCCTGTATGTGTGCAGTACCAAAGATTTGGAGTTGGATGGGCAAGAAGCAGGCAAAGGGCTGCACTTTGGTGTCCTGGGAGATCAGGGGGACAGCTGTGTGCAGGAACAGTGGGACAGGCCTGAGAGTCCCACAGAGGAATTGTTTCCCTCCTGTGTCACACACACTGCCTGCTCCTGCTCGTGCCACTGCAGTTCACACACCCCAGTTCTGTCTCCAGCCACCCTCCCAGCTGCTCTGCTGCCTCCTGTGCAGGGGACATTCAGTAAAACCCCTTTGCTGCCTGCCTGTGGCCACCCAGCCCCTCCCCAGCACTGCAGCTGAGAGTCCCTGCTGGAGCAGCAGCAGGCACCTGGGGTCAGCTCAGGGAGCTGAAAGAGTGGCTGGCCAACTCAGATTTCTCTTCTTCCTCATGTTTCCCCAGTTCTAGTGGAGACCTAATGGAGATCTCCAATGCTTTATCTCCGTGTTCAGTGACCTGAGCCTTCATGGCCAGGTTTATCATCTCTTGGAGGCTGGCACTCAGACTCGTGGGCCATCATTTCCAGCATCCTTTCTAGAGCTATTTCTGTGGGCAGGACAGACTTCTGCAATATTCCTGCTTTTGTCACACTGAAATAATTTTGTGCCTTTTAAAATTATTTTTCTTCCCTATCCTGAGCAAGGTGCTCCTCAAACTCTCTCTTAAGCCTCCTAATGTCCTGGTTACATTTGATCTGCCATATGGAGTTTCCTGCTCTATTCTGAAGGACAAAATTCCCATTACAAATGCCAGTCCTTCCTACATGAAAATCACCCTCATTTTCTATTTAGTCCTGTAGGGCTGTTGCTGGACCACTCTGATTTCTTGTCAAATTTCAGCACAAGTTTGTATTGAATGCTAATGCAGCATTTCTCAAAAGTGTCTAGGCTTCTTGCTTTTCAGCCTGCTCCCTCCTTAATCCTTTTTTCTTCCTTTTAACCACTTGCCATATTAGTATGCAGTTTCCTTTCTTTAAATTGAGCACTTGTGTTCTGGATTTGTTTGTTTATTCTCTCCTGCTGCAGGGTTAATCCTGATCACCCTGCAATTGCTATTAGATCAGCTGTCCCACGTGCTTCTCGAGCTGGTCCTGTGCACCACTCAGCACCAAAGCCAGGGCAGAGATTTGCTGGGATTGCAGAGCAGTTGTTCAGGAAAGCAGCTCCAAAAATTGTATTTCAATGTCCTGTCATAGGTGATGAGGCATTTATTCTGTTGGTAGCTGATACATCCCCATATTAATACTTGCCCTGACTTTGCAGGTGCTCTAAACTCTGTATCTGTATCCTGACTGAGAGTGGGGGTAATTATACAATCATTACATGTTTCTTATTACAGTGGGATACTTCCAACCATAGAGATTTCAAACTGCCTTTTTTTTCCCCAACAACAATAATTTCATTTGGTTACACTGTATTTTAGACTCCAAAACCACTGCCTGCCCTCTGCATGCACATCCTGTTCTGTCAATTTGTATAAAGCTGGCAGGCTGGGAACGTCCCATCCACCAGTTACTCCCTTTCTGCCAGGCCTCTGAGGTGCCTCTCCCATCACAGGAAGCCCAGGTTCTCCCAATTCATGTCCCAGGCTTCCAGCACTGGCAAGCTTTGCCCTTGCTCTCTTGCCCCCTGCATGGACACTGTCATAGGAAGCAGCCTGATTTCCCTTCCCTACTCACTGCACTTGTGGTGCTTTCTCTGCAGCTTTTTAGACGTGCTCTGAACACTATCCAGGGGCAGTTTGGGGATCACAGCCCTCTGACAACTGTGCTCCTCTGCATCTGTCAGCTTCCTCACAGTTTATAGCACTTTTTTATATTTTTGGGGCCATCAGCCTGGCTGTCTTCTAGCCAAGGTTTTAACCCTTCCTTCCTGTTCCCCCTCTTCTGAAACATTCCCCATTTCCTAGTGTATGTAAACCTCTTATGCCGGTATCTAAACTAAATAATTTCTAACTGAATATTATGTTAATTTCTGTTCATGAACAGCAACTGATCATCATCTTCTTAGGAACTCCCCCTTCTATTACAGACTAGACTGCTACCAGAGCACAGGATTTCTGCAGTGTTTTTACTTTATGAAAGGTTATTAACAGGCAGCTGCCAGATTATTAGCAGGCAGCTCAAGTATTATATTTATCCAGGCAATAATAGCATCAACACTGTAGCTCAAGCTTCTCCCATGCAGTCCTATTTATTTATTTCCACCAAGCCGAGGAGAAATTCCAATAGGGAGAAGGGATTGTAATGAGTTTCATGAAGCCTCATTCATGCCAAGCTGTTACAGATAATGATTCAGAGAGGGAGAAAAGGATATGGGGCAGCATCCAGAAGCTGGGGAGTAATAGAGTGTTAAACCACCAGTGCCTGTGTGCAAAGTTCAGATAAACACCAGGCAAAGCCACATTCCCTGGCTTCACCCTGCAGGTGCCAAGCACAGCCCAGCGTGTGTGTATGGGGGGAGTGCAGCTCTGCCCTGCCCTGGGGTGGCCTCCCCTCCTCTCCTGGGGGCAGTTTGGGCTGCCACAGTACAGGAGAGACATGAATGTATTGCAGAATGTCTAAAGGAGGCCACGAGGATGGAGAAAGGTCTGGAGGGGAAGCCTTGTGAGGAAAAGCTGAGGTCTCTGCGTTTGTTCAGCCTGGAGGAAAGAAGACTGCAGGGAGACCTCATGGTGCTCTTCAATATCCTCATGAGGGGAAGAGGAGGGGCAGGCACTGATCTCTTCACCAGTGACTTGAGGAAATGGCCTGAAGTGGAAGCAAAAGAAGAGCATCCTATCCCAGAGATGGTCTGCTAAGAGCAGAGCAGATACATTTTAACCTGCTGTACATCTTCATTCTCATTTGGACCTTGAATTCTGAACTCCAGGCCCTCTCAGCAGAGGGAAGCCTGTTAAGATACAGCATCTATACAAAAGCAGGCCACAAACAGTAATGGCATGTAGTCAGCAGCAATTTGACTTGAAAACAAAAATCCTGTCTCTGCACCTCTTGAAAGAATGACCCCTCCTCTAGCTAGAACAGGAGAGTTATTTTGCCTCCCTTCATTTTGTTTTGTGGACTTGTTCACCAAACCGTGTGCAGTGGCCTATTATGAAGTGGAAGGCATCTGGCAAAAATTACCTATTCAACATTCTAAAATGCCCAGGCACTTCCCAGAGCTGCTCATGGTACCTGCCATGGGCTGGATGAACACTAGGAATTAATAAATTCATGATCCAGATCTGTACCATTTGTGGTTTTGAGTATGTGTTGCAATACAAAAAGGATTTTCAGAGCAGCCAGATACAATCAATGAAAACAGGCAAAGCAGAACTGCAGAAGGTATTCTGAAAGAGAGGTCAGAGTTAATGGTCCCAGCCTCAGGTCAGGGAAATGTCATAGAGCCTCCATCACACCTGCAGCTGGCACTGCCATAACCTGAGAGCCAGAATGGGTAAAGGGTAAACAAAACATTGATTGTACTGCCTGCAGTGACAAACACATTACTCCTCACAGGACTATGCCGCAGATCCCATGACAACAATAAGAACTAAGGTATTTATAACTTTGAAAACAAGCCTCTGTCTAATGCCACCGTTTGCATTCACGGGCCAAGGACAATTTCAGAAAGTTTTGCACAGAGGTGCCTCAGGTGTTTAAGGGTTTAGGTGTGCTCTGATTCATGCATGAGCTGCAGTGGGACAGTGTGGAAGTGGTGGCCTTTTCCAGGCTGGTGACTCCAGCAGTGCTGGTGCCCTGAGCAGTGGTGAGTGGGAAACCTGGAGCACAGGAAGAAGGATCCCTTTGGAAGGGCTCCTTGTGCAAGGGAAACACTCACTGATCCAGAACATTACAGCACTCCCAGCCTGAGCCCCTTCCCTTCCAGCAGCACACATTGAATGAAAAAGGAGCACGGTGAGTCTGTCATTTCTCAGTTCTCTATGGCCTGCACACAGCAGGTGTGCTTTGACTTGAGCAGCACACCCAGACATCAGGAAGGAGGGATTTCCTTGGATGTGCACATATTGATTCCAAGAATGAAATTAATGTCTTAGACTTTAACGAGCTGAAGGTTTCAGTGCAGTTTTCAGTCCTTGTGCAATATCCATTTTATCCTCAATAAACAACTCTCTCAAATTAAGTCTGTCTACCCAGGTTTTGGTCTCTTGCATTTCCCTCAAAATCCAAGCATGGTTTGCATGCTGTCTGACCAGGAACTGTTCATGGCATTAAGAACCACTGAGATTCACCACCCTGGGCTTTTCCACGTATTTCTTCCCAACATCTCTCTTTGCCCAGCCAAACACTATAACTCTTTATCCACAGTGACACAATTTCCAGCAGCAGGATCCCACCACTTGCCCTTTGCCTCAGTCTCATCACCCTCTCTGTGTAGGCTCCAGCATTCCCACAGCTGGCAGGTGAGCTCAAGCCACTTAAACATCCAAATATCTCAGCTGATTTTTCAATATTTTTGTTAATCTGCACAGTACATATAGTACATAAGCTGAGGCCAGCACAAAGAAAGCAACAGAAACAAAGAAGTTGAGGCTAAATTCTTTCAGCCCAGAGAAATTACGACAAAGAGGGGGGACACCGTGGCCTGAACATTTGATGAGAGCAAATAATGTATAAATTGAGGTCTTGTAGTTGGACAATGTTCTCACCTGTGGAAATGGTATCTCCAGTAAGGCAAGGAAAGTAAAAGATTTTGTTTTCATGGTAGAATAGATGGCAAAAGATGCAGCTCTTCACACACCAGGGTCTTCTGACAGTTTACTGGTGGTATGGTTGCAAAGGCACACGGGAACCTGGCAGATTTCTAAAATATGGTAGGGTAGGGCTTCTCATGTTTGATATTCAGTGAAAAGGAACAATTATATAATTCACACTGTACAGAGTCAGCTTAGGACAGAGCAGCTGAGTGAAGAGGCAGAACAGAAAAGGGTTTAAAAACAACTCTCTCTAAAGATGCATTTTGATGTAGTGAAATTAGACACATTCAGAATTCATAACCATTGAATCACAGAATACTTTGTGTTGCAAGGGACCTTTACAGCTCATCTACTCTACACCCCTGCAATGAGCAGGGACATCTTCAGTTAGGTGAGGTTGCTCAGAGCCCCTTCCAAGCTGGCCTTGAGTGTTTCCAGGGATGGGGCACCCCCCACCTCACTGTGCCACCCACATCAGTGTTTCATCACCCTCCTTGGACAAAATTTCCTGTGTCCTGTCACTACAGGCTCTAAAAGTCTGTCCCCACTGTCCTTATGAGCCCCCAGCAAGTACTGAAAGCTGCAATGAGCTCTCCCAAGAGCCTTCTCTGCCTCCAAGCTGAACAAGCCCAGCCCTCTCAGCCTTTCCTCACAGAAGAGGTGCTCCAGCCTCTAATCATTTTTGTGGCCCTCCTGTGGACCTAGTCCAGCAGGTCCATGTCTTTCCCATGCTGAGGAGCTTGTCCAGGTCCCTGTGGATGGCATCCTGTCCCTCAGGTGTCCCAGCTGCCCCACTCAGCTTGGTGCTGGCTCCAGACCTGCAGTGGATCCCAGGGGCTGTGTCCTTGGGGGAGGTATCAAACAGACTGGTACAGATTGTTGTATGGTTCACAGCTGGCTACTCTAAGTGAGACACAATTTTATTTATGTTCCTGATCTTCAGAAGTGCTGGGAATTTTGCTGCTATCCCCAAAAGAGTTTCTCTAAATAAGGACAAGACTGAACTGGATCTGGAAGCCAAGCAAGGCTTGTTAACAAGAACAGCAGTACAAAACATCACTTTATTCCACCCAGACTTGACTTTTCCACCTCAAGGCGCTTTTCTTCTCTTCCATCTCCCTCATTCATCAGTGTGTACGTACAGAATGTATCTTGAAACACCTGATTTTTTTATCAGAATCTGCTTTCATCATACAAAGAGCAAACAGGCACAATCCCAGTGTCTGGAGTGGCTGCCTGGACAAGGACACTGCAATTGGCACAGCCCAACCTGCCTGGACACCAGGAGATGCTCCTGCTTGCCCTCTGCAACATCCCAGCTGCACTGCTGCAAACAGCACTCACCTGAAGATGCAGATTTGTCTAAGGTTGAACACCAGGGGAAAGGCACAGGAAAACACCAGGGAAGAGAATTATACTGCAGATGCAAATCAAAGACCAACAGCTAAGTCTCTCACTGCAAAGCCAGGAAAATAATTATGCTCACTTGTTCCCTTCAGTGCTACTGCAGAAGTTACACAAAAGTTCTTACTAATTTTATTTAAATCCTATGTAGGCATGAAAGGATTCATCCTGGCATTATGATAAATGATGAAACATAAAATTAGCATAAACTTATTTATATGAGGAATGCTGCTGACAGAGTACATGCTTCTTCATTTTATTTTTTCACATTCCCTCTTTCCAAGACAATCACCCAGTTCTCCCATCAATTACACCCATACAAAAGAAGAATAACTTCAATAAAGCTTGTATAAATTTATCATCCTAACGAAGAGGCAATATGTATTAATAAGCTGATTTTGACAAAACCACTAGCTCAGAATAATAAAATTTAACCCCAAATTTATCTATATTACCTAAGGAGAATACTACTAGTCCTAAGACTGATAGCACAGCGTATATGATTCTTTCTACTTGTCTGTGCAAAACCACCTATGTTAACAAAAGGAATCTGGCTGTGTTCATCCAGCTGAAGACAACAAAAAGGGATCTTTATTCTGCTGGATCTGGGCTTTCCCCTATTTGAAGCAAAGCTCCAACAAGAACTTTGCTTTCCCTCCCCCTTGCTCAGACCCTGGCACTGTTCTGCAGCTCATAACTGAAGGCTGGAACTCTCCTGCATGGTGCAGTGAACTCTCCCTACAGCATTCAGGTAACTTCACTACTGTCTGGTTTAGGAAAAAAAAGGTCTCTCACTGCCCAAACCAATGGTCACGTAGTAGAGCACCTTGTGCACCACACACAGAAGTCCCAAGACTGAAAATTCTGAAAAGAATTGCCATGGCACTCTTGTTTCAGAAGTAAGCATGCACTCAAGGAAAAACGAGCAAATCCCAGAGTTGTGCTGTCAGACAATTTAAACACTGGGAAAAATACTCTGTGTAGTGCCCCAAAATATTTGTTTTATGTTTTCTTTCCTTTTGGTGATTAAAATTTTAAAAGCCAAAGGTAGTAATTTTTTTAAAAGGTCTTTGACATCTTGAACAATACTGCAGCTATTTTGTTATACAGCAATGTAAGGAAAAAAAAACGAACAACAAAGCCACCAAGTTAAATATTGGATTAGCAAGTGACAGCTCTTCAAAAATATTCTCATTGAAGTTGCTCAGAGCACCAGAATCAGGTTTCATGCTTTAAAGATTAAGTTACAGGGAAAGCTTCCTCCCTCTTACCATATCCTCGAGGACCTGTGAATGCTGTTGTGGGTGGCAGTGTGTTGGCAAAGCAAATGTCAGCAAACTGCCTGCCCTCGCACAAGTGATTGATTTATCAGTTTAATAGAGCTGTAAACCGAGAAAAATGTTCCTCAAGCCTCAACAGTGAACCACGAGGAAATAATAGGCAACAAGCTGTGATGCAGAATTGAAGATACAAGTACTTGTGAAATACAGCATATGTTACATTTTCCTGTCGGGAGCCCACGGAAAATCTGACCACTCTGATTTCCAGCTACAAGGACTCTGCCCTTGAATTCTGGTGGCAGAGCCCTACAGCATTAATGCTGGGTGCCCTTGCTTTCATCTGTAGGGAGCACCCACGTGGGTTTTATTACATTTTGGTCCATTTTAAACAGAAAGAAGACAGCACAAAGGAGCTAAAAACAGCACTTCAATACACTGAAACTAGCAAAGAACCTCCAGCCATAAAGCAAAGACAATATTCTTTGCAATCACTTAGTGCTTCTATATTTACAGAATCAAGCAAGTTTCTAATGTCTGTAATTGTTTGTGCAAGATATAAAGTGCTGGCAACGTGCATAATTCCCAAAAGATTCCTTAAGTACTGTTCTCACTCCATCTAAATACATCAATGCCATACCACCTGCCTTTTTTTTTCCCTTAGCCAAACACTGCTTCTGGCCTATCCTGCCATTTCTGCCTGGAACTTCTATTTCGCAGGACATGTGCTAGTCAACCCTTCTGTGCTGTGAGCTGGGGCCAGCAGGCTGTGCCGGGAAAGGGGAGAGGTCATCCTGCAGCAGGAGAGGAGGAAAGGTCTCCCCGGCACACATTCACTCCTCACCCAGCATTAATCACACCTTTGTGACGCAAAAAGGGTTTGTAAGAGAAACCTCGAAACCTCAGCCACGGCCTAAGTATCTGAGAGTCTGGTTTTAAGAGGTGTTAAAATTGGATTATTCAAGCATTTTAAAGATTGAAGCTGAGGTGGGAAGAGTTCAGTTTTAGACAAGTATTCTGTTCCAATTACCTGAAAATACGGGGTTTTGATGCATTTTTTTCCTCCACGTTTTCCTCAGCACTGAGACAAATACAGGATTTTTATTGCAAGTAACAGTAGGTTTTCATTCAAGAAGGTAGGGGTGGGTTTCAACACAGAGACAGTTACAAATAAAAATTTCTATCTTTTGTGGTTGAAACTAATTGTGTTGTGTAAAAAGCTTAGTCTTTATTTGAGAAGAAAAAAGCATTTCGTTGAAAAATCTCCAGTTGTTCTAAGTCCGGCACAACTGGAACACAGACCTCGATTCCATCTTTCACTAAATACTGGCAAATGCAGCCAGCAAAAGAGCAAATACTCTCGGAGCTTCAGCAGTGTCTGGAGGCCCCCAGGTCCTTCCCAGGGAGCTGTGCCTTTGCAAGCAAGTCAGGCACATCTTCTGCAACCTTGTCTGCAGCCCAGGAGAAATAAAAAGGCACCGATCACATGGGACTGGCCTCGTAACACTGGTCTTTTGTTCCCCTGGCTGCTTTTGTTTTAAAGGCAGTGGTTGTCCTCCCTGTCCCTGTTGGAAGAGCTCGCTGCAGTGCAGCCTGTGCCCCATCTCCTGCTGCAAGGCAGGAGCAAGGGGACAGAACCCCCGGGGAAATGTGGTGAGGGAGAAGTGGCTTCCCCCTGCCAGCACATCACACCCCACAGCCTCTCTGAATGCCACAGCGCCTTTTCCATGTCGGCCTTCAGCAGCTTTGGCACCTCCCCTGAACCCCTTGGAGGGCTGTAAACGCTCAGCTGTGGCCACTGCAACCTTCCCACTGTGGTTCCAGCCCGCTGTCCCTCCCACCACAACCTGCAGATATTTTTAGATGATATTTAATTAGAAGTCTGGGCTCTGTACTCAGCACAAAAGCAAGTCAAATAATACTGATCTGCCTCACAGGAACTTCTTTTCACTTCTGAACAAATGCAGGAGCTTCCCCAGTCCCTTTTACACCCATGGAAGTCAGCAGCTTTCTGTATTTCAAAGCAATCCACCGTATTTCAGGAGTGCTAAAGTGCTTCTTCCTTTGTCCTTCTGATGGCCTAGGACCTTAGCCACGTGCTGTCTATTGGATTAAGTCTTTAGCAGCATTAAATATTACTGGAGGAGCAACCACTGCACCCTGGCACTTGCTGACTTTGCCTCAGTGTTTTTGTTGCCTTGCCTTTCTTCGTTAGAATTCAATCAGCAGGCTGCACCCCCAGCCTTTCTTCGTTAGAAAATAATCGGCCAACAATTAGTTTTTACACGGGGGAGATAAATAGGATCAACTTCAGTGAGAAGAGTACAGCCCATGAAATTAAACTTATTTACCTACTTCAGTCTTTTAAAGTATTGTAGCAGCGAGTTTTGAAGTGTTGGTACAGCAAATGATCTGCCAAGCAGGGAGCTGCTGACTCACAGGGCCACTTGGAATCAGCATCTCAGTGTAACCAGAAATTCCCTGGTTTCTCAGACTTTCATCTCAGTAGCACATTTTAAAGTAATTAGTTAATGAACTTGAAAGGAAAGAGAAACCCAGGTAATTCTAGAATCGTATTCACCATTAAATTTAGCACTTTTTCATAAAAATATAATTTTCCTGAATCAACTTACACCCTGTTTAGCTCATCACAAATTTAAAATCTCATTTCAGCATGAAAAACCAAACTTACTGAGCCAAGCCAATAAATAATGCTGTTCAGTGTGGGCAATAAATAACCAATTTAGCTGCCTTCCAAATCCATTTACGAGTAATCATGCAGACATTAAGCAGTTTTATAAGTGATACCTAATGGCCACATAATAATATATTTATTAGAGCTAATACTTCCTGTTATGCTGGGAAGTGGACCAGCATGGTTCATCACCACCCCTAATGGGCTCTTAAGGAAGTAAGAGGGAGTGACTGGTACACCCCACCAGCAAGGCTTCTTCCATGCACTCTCTTTTTCCTGGAGAATAATGCTCAGACACAGATGTCAGGGGCTTGTCACGTCACGTCATGACAGATTCGTTCTCCCAGGTTTTGTCTGAGGAGTGCAGTGGCTGCAGCAGGCTGGAACACGGAGGACACTGGAAACTTTAGAACAGAGCACAAAAATAACGTGTTTACCCATCCGTGTTATCCATCCTGAAAACTCTTCGTGCCACTAGAAATGTGCAAAATGAGCTTTCAGCTGTCAATTAAGGCAGCTCAGTTTGCAGTTACAGCTGGGCAAGAAATTGTTTGTATCCCAGCACCGACGCCAAGCAGGAGAGAGATTCTGAAACTCCCTGTGTGCTCCTCAGGCTGTGTTTCCCCCCAGACTCTGGCACAGACTTAGTTAGCCCCAGTTTGTGCTTTTCTTCCCAGCACCCCTTTCCAGGCCCTGGGAAACAGCTGTAGAACGGAGCATTCCAGCCACAACCCCACCTCACCCTTATTTTCCTCCACTGCTACGTGTTTCTCTCGTCAGGGCTAGAACTAGGGCTGGTGTGAGCCATTGCATGAGTTACCCTCTTCAGTCTTTGAAAAACAGCCGTGGGCAAGGATATATCTTGAGCTGTTTCCTCTCTCCAAGGTCCCTTTCATACTGCTGGAGCTGGGGATTTTGTATACAAGTCCTTTCTGTTTAATTTCTAGAGAATGTTCCTTGGTATTGATTGTGTCAAGATCTCATTTTCCCCCTACTGCTCACTGAAACTTCTTTAAAAATGCTCAAAAATCCTCCCCACTTAAGCTTCTCTTCATTTATCACAAAGCAGAATAAAGAGCACTTTAAAAACAAAATGCCCAGGCTCGTGTGCACTTGGCTGATACGTGGAGTGTCAAGAATACAGATGGGAGGATGGCTTTTTCCCTGCCATCCCCTGCTGTTTCAACTGTGTGCCCCCCCAGGCAGAGCCTGTGCCAGCCCTCCAGGGCACCAGAGCAGGACACGAGTGTCACCCTGGTCCCTGAGAGCAGGAAAAGTGACTCGGCACCCTGGGATGCCTCGCGGAGCCACCTCTGGTGACAGTGAAGGGAATTATCACAGTTGTTACCGACAAGGCACAGAGAAGATACAGGAGGAAACAATACTGCATTAGTGCCAACAGCAGTAGGGATGGCTTGCCTAATCTGCCAGTAGCCTGAGGTAGGGGATGTCACTGGAAACCCACCTGAACAATATCGCATTGGAGGCAGAGCCCTGTCAGCCAGCAGTCTCATCTGTGCTTTCACAGCTCTCCTCTAAGGCTGAAGAAAAGCTTTATTGAAAGTACCGGGCAGTATCATTCCCGTCCCTGTCACCACCGGGGCCTGAGCGTGTCTGGCACAACCACACCCACACCACCTCACCTGGGACAGCCTTTCCTGGGAACAGAACTGCACCGGTGCTGCCCGCACCTCCCCTGCTCCTGCCTGCCCTCTGCCTCCCAGCGCCACTGCCAGGAATGCAGCAATGCACCCCCACACCTCGGCAGGTGTTCCCACCTTAGGGAACTGTTTAAGTTTCACCCCCGATCTTACAAGGCAAAAGAACCAGAAACTGTGATGCTCTTCTCGCCATAATCGGCCCAGTGCCAGCACAAAGGCACCTGTTGGATCCTTAAAATGTAAGTCAGGACTTGCAGCTGTTTCTGTTATCCTTCCATAGCTAAAGGAGAGCACGGAGACACTCTGTGCATTTTGGGGATGTCCAGGCAGGTGTAAGGACCTCCCTGCCCCGTGCACAGCTTATTACTCGTTTGTTTTGCATAGTTTGTTATTTTTGCATTAATGAGAACCTTTCTTTCCCCAAACACTCTGCTCAGCCCTCTCGGTGTTTCGGAGCCATTTCTGAGGAGCTGGTGCACCTTCCTGGGGCTGGGAACACTGCGGCAGAAACGTCACCAGGAACAACAGCGTCAAGCCCAGATGTGGGAGTCAAGGCCTGTTTGTCCCCTGCTGAGATAAGCCCAGGAGGGGTCACAGCCCAGGGGCTGGCTCTGGCTGGCACCCTCCCTGCCCCAGCCTTGCTCCAGCAGGGAATGAGCGCTCCTCTGGCTGGGCAGGACCGGGCTGGGCACGGCCCTGGCTGGCAGCACCCGGCCTGGGCTCCCGGGCACCTGCCCGGATGGAGTTTGGGATGGAGCTGACCTGTCTCCTCCTGTCCTCATTGGTCATAAACCCAAAGAAATTCAGTGGAGAGGGATGGCCTCGATGTTCCTTCCTGTCTTGGGAAGGCAAGCAGAAGGAAAGGTTCCCTGCCCCTTCTTTTTCCCCAGCTAAAAGGCAAATGGGATTTGGCTTCACAGCCTTTGCCAGTCTATCTCATCAAGGAGCAGGAAAGCAGCTTTCCTGGGGCAGGGCATGGGTTTGCCCTCACTGCTCAGGCTAACCTGACTTTGAGCTGAGCAGGGCACAACTGAGCTGATTTTGGTGGGAGATCTGCCCAAGGGAAGAAGATGTCTAAGCTAAAGTAGAATGAGGCCTTGATTTACACATTCAATTTATTTGAGGCTACTTGTTAATTAACAGTGATTAAAAACTAACAGTGATTGAAATATCAGAAGCTTTTAAATAAAAAATACAATTATATTAGCACTAATAGATATAGCTGACAGATGAACAAGGAGAAATATGAGCTGCATGGCAGACAAGGACCTTTCCAGGTCCAAAATTTCTGCGATGTGATGGTAAGATGGTGGTTTGTGACTAGCTTGTATTTTAACTAAAAGATTCCCCTTTTGTTTTAAAGAACAATGCTTCTTTAGAGGTGATTCCAGAGTCTCTCACCAGAAACGTGTTTCTTATGAGCTGAATTAATTTTTGCTGACCTTAACAAATAGTCATCAGTCACCCAAAACCTGTCCCCCAGAGAATCAAACAGCCAGCAAAACTTCACATAGCTCCAGAATTTATATGTTTGAAGGACGCATTAAGTATTTCCAACAATTTCTACGATGTTTTAGATCATAAAGTCTGCCTTCAACTATCATAGATCATTGGCTCTGCTTTACAAGAAACATTGTTTTACAGGTTTATAACTTGCCTGTAAAAGTGTGCTTCAGGCTAAAGCTCAGTGTAAAAAGGTCTCAGCTAAAGGGTAGTTTTTTCATTACAACTTTTTCCTACTTTGTTTGGCTTTTAAGATTAGAGCTACCTCCAAAAACTCCCCTTTCACTGTAGGATTATCACCAGCACTGGGGGTTGATTTATGCTCTAAACTGCAGGGAAGGGAAAGGAAATCCAGCTTTAGAAAAAACACCACAAAACCATCAGCAAGCAAACACCCCAAAAATGCTGGAAGGATGAGGTTTTACATGGTCAGGGTTTTAGATTTTTAAGGTAATGCTCTGGAACACGTTCCTTAAAGAGCTGTGACTCAGTGTGCACTTCAGCCCATCCAAAAGGATGTAACCTAATTAACGTATTACCATTTCAGACTGGGGCATCTGTAACAGAGTGCTCCATCAATGCACCTCTGCACTGCTGGAGGCCTGGGCTTCCTCAAGACCTGGAAAAGAACCAGCTAAAGTTGTTTGGTCTGTCCATTTCATCCAGTGCAAAGGCTCGGGGTCACCCCAGTGAGCATCACTTGGGCAAGCTCAGCAATAATTTCACATTCTCAGAAGCAAAAAACATTCAGCCTAATGATAGGCAGTGAAGTCAGGTCCAGGGCAAGCAAAGTTCAGCAAACTGAGCTCAGTTTTATGTTCAATTGTTTGGCTCATAAAAGCCAAATAGGTGTTAATGCCTAGGAAACAGTAGGAATTATTAATGTAAAGTTATATGAAAGTACCATAAAGAGACAGCATTGGGGTTTGTTGGTTTTTCCCTAACAGCTGCCGAAGGGATGTTGCTGGGAAAAGCAGCCATGTGCTTTCCCCCAGTCTGGAGCAGAGGGAGTGAAATTGCTGTATTTTTGCTCAGTTTCTGGAGAAGCTGAAGCAGTACAGTTGGTTAGAGGGTGCAGCAGGGTAAGACTCAGCAGAGAACTTTTGTGTCAGGGATCCTGGGCAGCCCCAGCGACGCTCTGCTTGTACCACCCACACCCACATCCATCCACACGAGAGCCTTTGGGGCCCTCTGTTCTTTCACTGCCTCCTTGTTCTGGGCACACAGGGCAGACTTACACTTCCTGGAAACACCATGTTATATTAACCTGCAAGACAGCACTGGTGATGCTCCTTTTACTTTTTATACAACCACCAAGCTTTACTTTGATAATAATTAAAATGATATCAACTAAACAATGCATTTGTTATCCATGAGTTGCTATCCACACACAAATGACAACAGTGATGTTTTCACAGGTGGTCTGTGCCACACCAGGCAGTACCTCAGGATTTACATGAGGAGGACAACTTTGTCTTGAGGTGTTCCAAGAATTACAGAAACAATATTAAAAGTTGAAGGGCACTGAATTGGAGAAGCAGATAGGATTTTCAGTGGCAACCCAACTCCATTCATCCCAGTGGGATGTACTGGGGATGAAGCCTTTTTCTGCTGAGTGAGGAGGAAGGACATCATTCTGATCACCGGGATGAAGTTACAGCTCAGCCAAAGCAGCCCAGCCCCACCCAGGGTGAGAAGCACGAACTGCATCCTCTGCCAGAGGGACTTCTGGAGCCACAGCTCCCCAGCCTCAGGGCTGAGGGCTGAAGGTGCCCAGACTGAAACCTGCCCTTTGTGCCCAATTCAGTTTCTAAACCTCATCAGGAAGGGGGTGAAGCACAGGCTCTGTTTGTACTATCATGAACTGGAGAAATGACTCATAGGAGACTCCAGGACCTGGGAGAGATTGTAATACTGCCTCTAATTTTGGAAACACTTCAGGATTTGTATCCTCTTTCAGTGCCAGTGGAAATAATGAAAGTTAACACCAGGTGCACCAGCGAGTCCTGGCAGATGTGACCTTTAGGAGAGGGAACTGGGATTTACAGGTAACAAGATTCACTGCAAGCACATCACAGCACACGGAGCTGCTGATTCCCAGGCTCACTAAGATTTACTGGGTACCCCAGCCCATCCACCGATATTCCAGCACCCACAGCAAGGGAAGTTTTACTAACAAATATCCCAGCCTGCAATTAGCACCAGTAATTCCCGAGACCTACCATGTTCACCAACAGGATGGAGACTTGTAATATTTTTTCCTCATGGGACTCATTAGCACTACACATTGCAAACCTAATACTAAGGCTGTCCTGGTTTAGGACAGATTAGAGGATTAATTAGATTTTTTCCTTGCACACAAACAGCAGAAACATGAACCTGAGGCAGAAGTGGACCACCCGATACTGAAGTCCAGTGCAATTATAGACTTCTGGAAAGCAAAATTAATTTAAGCACTAATCCAAGAAATCGCTTTTTTGCTGCTTCCTTTTGAAGGCATTTACCTAACTCACATGTCCACAGTTCTTGTAATTCTCCTTTCCTCATAAAAGTTAAAAATCAATCCGGGAGGCATCCCTTTTGTGAGTTGAGACATCAGCTTTCACCACACACCTAAGGTATATTTGTGCACCTGCAGGTGTACATAGAAAAGCAAGCCTTCATTTAGGAATTAGTTATTACCTGCACATAGACAAACAGGATGCTGATTGACTTCTGCAATCAATATGAACAATAAATTGGGGCTGGGCTGGATAAGCAATGCAGCACATTGAACCAGACTTCTCTGAGGCAGTGGGAGAACTTTATCTGTCCCCACTTCATTTCCAAAGCTGCTGTTCTAGCTCTCCTAGCTTCATCTCTGGCCTTTCTGGGACCTGGAGATGGAGACATGCTTCAATTCTGGGGATTTTTTTTTGTCACACAAAATACTGTGTTTTTCTTGACATGTGTGGACATGATGGGAAGAAGATAGATTACAAAAGAGACATTTCCCCTTTCTGCCTGCCCTCAAATCCCCTTTCTGGTTCCTACACACAAAGCAGTTGGCCAATTACACCTGAGCCAACCCATTGTGCTGCTGTCCTTCTGTGTTTATTGTGTGTTTGATGCAGTAAATCCTGGGTGCTGGCTCCTGACACCCACAGAGGTTAGCTGAGGAGCCTGCCTTGCTTGCCTGTACACAGAATGTTTTTCCAGCACTTGATACCCCAGGGAATCCTTCACGGACTCTGCTCTATGATCCAATGGGAAGCCCTTCACACATTTCCTGAGTAGAGAGAAAACCCATTTCAGCAAAAGAAAAAAAAAAAGTTTCAGTAGTGCAGTGCCACAGCAAAAAGTTTTTCTGCCTTCATAATATATCACTGTAATGTTTTATTTACAACAGAATTTGTTCCAGAGACTAGTGACTAAAATATGCTGTAGGCTAAGGTCATAAATTTTCAGATCTCATCCAATGAGTTTTAAGATGTTAAGTACATTAAATTTTTAATTGAAAAGTAACTCAACTGCAATGTCATAACTTGAAAAGTCCAGAAACCTTACCAAGTCCAGCTTTCATTCACTTCCACTAAAAACAGAGCACTACCTATTTCTAGATATGTCTGGATCTGCCTCCAGTTACTCTCAGACTTCTCTTTTCTGCCAGTTAAGTGAGTTCACTCTCACACCGTAAGCTGAAAGAAGTCCCAGAGCAGCATGTGGCCTCTGAACCCCCAGTGCCTTTAATACTTTTTGCATCAGACCCTGGAAGAGCCTGTGTGGATAGATAACCTCATTTGTCACAGAGTGGCCCATTGGCCTCTAGAACCAAAGCTCTATTAAACAAACAAACCCCCCACAATTTAATTTTCACGTTCATAAGGGATATCTTTTTTCATATATTAAGGCCTTTTAAAGATAATTCATATGTATTTTTTAAATCCAATTTATATCACCTTGAATGCTGAGTAAATAGACATGTAACAATAACATATGCTGGCTTTTAATCAGCAAACTATTTAATAAGCATGGTCCCAACTTTATCCAAGAAGCTTGAAACTGCTTTAATGAATCAAATCCAGAGTTAATCTGAGCCAAACGCTTTTCAAGGATTTACAATAATGATAATCTTTGGGTATATAAGAAGCAGAAAAAGCTTTTGTTACCTTTAACTGATATTTGCCTGTTTTTGCTCTGTAAAAATATTCTCACAAAGCTGCGGCCCCTCAGCTCTAGAACAGTGAGGAAACATTCCTGTAACAATGCTTCCAGACTGGAATGAATAATGCTCAGCATTTAATCATTCCCACCATTTAATAAACAATGGATAACACAATCCTGATCTGAATACATGACAGGAAAATCCCATGGGAGCCCAGTCTGATCTTGTTCAGTAAAGAGCTGAACCTGCTCTCCTTAGAGATGGGTTTGTTCCTTGAGGTGTCTCTCTGACTACAGGTGGCCAGGAATAGTCTCTGCACCAACTGTGCTGTGCTGTTTGCACTCAGACACAGAAATAACACTGCTCACACAGCTCTTTGACATTGGACCCCAAATGAGCCCCGTGCAAACCAAGGAAAGCTGTTCTCCCAGCCTCCTTCCCCTCCCTTTGCCTTGTTCCATGAGATCAATTGGCAAGCAGAGGTTGCTACAGGTATAGACCACAGCACAACCTGATTTTCTCCCCTTCACAGTAACTCAGAAAAACAAAAAGCTATGGCCCACAAAGGCCTTATTAATTTCCTTTATTGATTGAAACGTAAGACACGGGGCGCCTCACAGCCCCTGAGCCACACAGCAAAATAAGTGCACTGGAAAACACTGAGTAATGAAACAAAAGAAATTATGAAAAGTAAAGCTAAAGATCAATATGCTGCTTTTCTGAAAGACTGTGCTCAGCTTGAAAAACAGAGTTGTTTGTGCTGAATGTTTGATTAGCTATAGATCTCTAAAGAAGGATTCCAGACCATCTGGAGTCTGTTCTGTGAGTCGATCTGGAAACCTCCAGCTCAAAAATAGTCCCTGTGTGAAGGCACAAGCATACATACCACAACCTCATCAGTAAGATTCTGGAATATATTTGAGATAAAAAGATGCCATCTTTATCTCCTGGGAAACCTGAGATGAAAAATAAAAGACCCCAAAAACCAAAGTGCTGGAAACAATTGGAGAAGCAAGGCATCATTTCCTAAAGGAGCAACAAGAGCAAGGGTAATTCCAAAAAGCCTGATGAGCAGCTTTAGCTTCTAAACATTAAAAAATGCAATTATTCAACAATGTCAGATAACCATCCAGATGATAAATATACATCTGCTGAGCTTTTACAGGGAGCTTGAAACAAAGCTTACAATGCAGCAGAGGAACAGAAGCCCCCATGGTGCTGGGAGGATAGGGAAATTGGAGCATCACACAAACACTGAACAAAAATTGTCTTAAAATAGAACTTGGAATGATGCCATAGCTAATAGCTATAAATACAGAACATGCTGGTGTATTAAACATGCTTTTTAAATACAGCTTTAACCAAATAGAAAAGAAAGGCAAGTCCCAACAAAGCTTTTGGTCACCATCAGCAGCACAAATAAAACTGAAGTCATTCTAGACAGCAACTAGTGAAATACTTTTATTTTTATATTTAAACCAGGTTGGGTCAGACTCAAAGGCTTCCTCCCCATTTCCATACCAAGAATAGAAAAATTAGCAGTGTGTCTCAGAATGAGAAACCCACCTATGTACAACATTTGAATTACTGTCAAGTGGTGCAGCACCTCCAAGGGCAAACAGCAAACAATGTTCTGGAGGTGGTGGAAGAGGTCCCTGCTAAGCAGCCTGCAGAAAAGATCTTTGCCCCTAAGAATCTGGGCAAACCTTTCCACAGTGTATTTCCTGGTTTCTAATAAAGATGGTATCCTGGGAAGCTAAAGAATAGGACTGGAAGCATTGCTTCATTTTTGATATGGGGAAGGGTTTCCAGAAAGAGTTAATGAAAAAGAAAAGCTGTTAAATATGAACTGCCTGAGTATTTAAAAAACACCAAGATGCAGTCATAAAAGTGTCTCCAACCCAGCCATGACTGAGCAACACCATCAGGCAGGGCCTCACCAAGGGGATTCCAGGCAAACCTTCCACCCTCCCCTTCCCACCAAGCACAGCCTGTGCTCCCAGCAGAGGCTCCAGCCGTGGGGACCAAGTTTCCCGTTCAGACAGGGACTTCAGCTGGCTCTGCACGTGGTGACAAGGAGTGTGTCAAGCATGAAACACGTTTCCCTATAACCCAGGTACCTTGTGGTGTCTGGGGTATTTGGAGCACTTCAAGAACTGGGAGAACTGCTGCTAGTGAAATCTCAAACAAAAATGTCAGGATAGCAAAAAGAAACCTATGGCAGAAAAGGGAGTCTTAGGCCATTGCCTCCTTGACTCACTTTTGAATCTTGAGAGAAACGCTTTGGTGATTTTAGAATTTGCACATCTATCTATACATATTATTAATATTTTAGCAAGCTAAATTGGTATAATCGTATGGCTTAAAGATAAAGTGACACTAGCAAAACCTGCTAAGACAGTAAAATAGAAACCCCCTGAACATTTATCTCAGAGTGATCCCAGACATTTTCTCCAGCCAGATCATTATTTTCTATAAACATTTTTTTAATAGATTTTCTGTACTTACAATGGATCTGCTTTTGAAAAACCTCAGCCTCTGCAAACACGTTCTACTCCACAAGAAAGAAAAATGGGGACCAAAGCTCATCACCCAAGTAACAGAAATGCAAAATGTAAATACAAAAGTGTGTGAGATAAACAATACCCTTTCACTTGTTTACCCTCGTCTCTCTAGTTTGTTTCCTCATTACACAAATCACAAACAAGCAGAGACACAAAACCAGCAACTGGGAACAATTTCCAAATACTCCATGCTCAGAAACAGTCAATCACTTGACAGAGACCAGGCATTTTTATTCCTACCAGATGAAACTGAGCTTTTACCTAAAACTGTGTCTGTGCTTAGGAAGCTGGAGTGAAAAGATCCCCGCTTTAAAATGGTGAATGAAATTTACTGCTGCCACTTGTGAATTTAAATACGTTAAATTGTCCATTAAGGTACATCTGAGCACACAAGAATGTCCATAGCCTTCATTAGGATCTATTAAATCTTATCTATTTGCAAATGCATCTCTGTGGCTTCTGCAGCCCTGACATGCACTGGGAGGGTCAGCAACACTCCCGTCATCTAAGCTCCAACTCCCTTTTTCTGTAATGAAATAATGGATAGGCAGCCAGGAAACACAGATATCATCCTGCCATAGCTGCCAGTGATACAAACCACAAGAACAAAGCTCTGGGAACATCCTCACAGCTCAGAGTTCCTTGGTACTTGTGTGATAAACTCTGAGGTACATCAGCAATGCATAACTGCAAAGGGTTCCAGCTTCCCCTGCAGGACAGGCAGGATGGAACTTCTTACACACAATGGGAGAGCCTCAAAGAAACCAGATTATTTCAATCTGAGCATTAATACAGAACAGAGAGCTTTTCAAGAGCATGGGCTTTGGCAGGAAAAGCTGCTCCTTTGGAGGGAGTGAGAAGCTGCTTCCTTGGGCTGCAAACATCCTGCAAACGAAGGTGTTTTTATAAAAAATGAAACGACAGTTCTGTACACTTGTGCCCACACATATCCTCAGCAGATGGTCAAGGCATGTGCACTGCTTTAAACCTGCTTCAGCATTCCAACAGGTTCCCGTGATGGATGTGCCCCCTTCCCTCTCCTTCGGCACGCTAGCTCATCGCTCCCACCAAAGGTTTCACTCAGCACTTATGGATGTGCCACCACTTGACAGCTACACAATTTGCTCTCCCTAACAGCAAAACAAAAGGCATTTATGTCCCATTATCCTCACCAAAGCCTGGCCTAAGATTGTAGGAGCATCAAAATCTCTATTTTGCTGCAGAAGAGCAAGCTCAAAACTGACTATTTTTCCTTCTTTGGAAAGGATCTTGGTGCTTGATTTAAGGACCACTTCTGTTCTGTAAGGCAGCTGATGCAGAGCAGCATTAATGAGGAGTGCAGTGCCTGTCCTCACAGCCATCTCACCACTGGTTCTGGATGACAAACAGCCCAAGTCCTGCGTGGGACCTTCACAACTGAGCAGCAGCAGCAGAGAAAACCTCACCAAGTCCTTTGCACAGCGGTGATGTGGCTCCAGGTGCCAGAGGAGCAGCTCTCCTTTCCATCAGCAGAAAATGCAATCCTCTGCTTTTAGCCAGAGGATAGCTCCAGGATTGTGTGCTCAATGGACTAAATAATTCCAGCAGCACTCCTGGTTCATTCCATACTGAAAAGGACATTCTGGCAGGAGACATCTTCCCAAATCCACTACTCACCTGGATCCCTGAGGCAAAGGTACATTTCCATTTACTGTATAACAGCAGGCAAGGAATAATCTCCCTCTTCACTCATTAGGCTCACTGTATTTTGAAATAAATTAAAATGGAACTGTGAGAATCTACCAGTGTTATAAAAAGGTTTTTTCCTGTTTCAATGATAGGTAGATGAAAAGTGCGTTTGTCCTGGGAAAACTTTTACCACGCTCATTTGATCTTAGCTCTCTCTCAATATACCTTTTTTTTTCCTTAAGATATGATCCAAACCCTACTAAACTTCATAGAAGAGGTTTGCCTTGACCTCAGCAAGCTTTGAATCAGACCTGCAAATCAGAGTCTGACCCCTTTCACAGAATTTACAGCCTTTACAGCCTATCCCTGCAAAATTAGGACACTGTGGACTCTGTGCTTTATGCATCCTAAAATAACTGCCAACAGACAGTGCTGTGAAATGATGCTGCTCATTTCAGCACATCCTTGAAGCCTGGTTATATGTCTAATTTTACTCCAGCTGACCCCTTGCCCCTGAGCAAGCTTCCTTCATCACAGTAGTTCTAGGCCATGTGTTTTGCTGTCAGGTGAGGAAGCTCAGGCATGACAGAAAAGGAGGAACTGCTTGGCCATCTAATCCCATATGAATAATTTAAAGTAGAGTTTTAGCAAGTTTTTCTTATACTATATGAAAGGAAGCATAAGATGAATGGTCAGCAGCAGTCATCCTTGACTATTATGATATGAAGCATGTAGTTAATATTTAAATAATACACACATTCATATGCAGAGAGGAAAAAAAAGTTTGAAGAGGAACTGATGCCCCCCGGGACAGGGGACACGCCCATGCCCTCACATGACAGTGACAGCCCTCTAGGGGACACAAGCTACCAAATGAACCCCCCTGGGAATCACCTAGCTCAGCCTTTTCCACTTGGCAGCTTCCTCTGGCAATAAGCAAATTCCTCTTCCACCTGCACCTCCCAGCTGCAGTGTTCAGTGCCAAAAGAAAAGGTGTGTGAGTGAGGAAACATCACCCCTGTCCTGTTTGCATCAGTCAGTGCCAGATGTCTGGCTCCAGACAAGAAGAGAGGATGTTCAACCACATTCCAGTAACTCACAGGCAGTTCTACCGTGGAACATCCTTACTGAATAAAAGGATTACAGCCCACTGTCAACACCTGGAAGGACACTCAGAAAGAGGTGTTCTGATTTAGCAGCACTTCAAACACCCTGTTTGGAGGCCTAAGTGAATCCACAAACAGGAGGCACTGAGGAGCCCAGGGCAGCAGGCTCCTGTAAGCATTCCTGCCGTTACAGAGGCTGGAACAGCAGCAGGAAGCCTTGATGTCACCCAGATATCCTCAGACAGCTTTGTAGCTCTCTCATTCAACCAAACCCTTTACCATTTTTCATATCATGTCATTCTTGGGGGAAATGTAGACAGAACCAAAAACTTTTCAAGAGTCACACTACTGGAAGGGACAAAGAATAGGTAAGTGTTTCTTATTTGAGAAGCTATTTGACTGGTATATTTAATCAGTCATTCTATGAGATAAATTTTCATCTGCAAAATAAAATGTTTCACTGGACCCCAGATGACACAATAAGAGAACTCAGGTTTTATGTGTAGCTACTTGCAAATTACTGACCAGTCAGGGTGACTTTGTTGTTCTTTGATACTCTGCTTTTCCACAGCTGCAGAGATTTTCACTGCTTTGAGCTTTGGAGTTTCCAGAGGGTTGCAGTGAGTTTCTCTGTTGGAGGCTCCCTTTTGGTGTCTCTAGGTTTTCCATGACGTTTCCTAGCAAATAGCTCTGATTTTAATTAAGGGGGGGTAAAGAAACAGCCCAGATGCTCTGTAGTCACACAGGTCCCTGGTCAAATCTTGTGTCAGAGGAAACCTGGTGGCAACAAAACCTTGGCCTCATGATGAGCAGCACACAACCAGAATTATACAGAGGGAGCAAAACACCCTGGGTTCACAGGGGTTTGTGCTGCAGTTTGATTCTCCTGCAGCTCCTTCAGGTAAAAATACACATTTACTAAAAACTCCAGGGAATATCCTGGGTGAATCTCCTTTCAAACATGATTTATTATGCCTACTCTTTTGTAAGGCTCTAGTTAAGACAGTCAAAAGTGACCTACAAGCTGATGCACCTGTTTAGCACCTGAATAACTTGTGGTTAATTACAAATATATCTGATTAACACCAGCACTGTGATAAACTGATGCACTGTTGGAATTCACACAAAAGCAATTACTTGGAGCTTTCCTAGAAGTAGAACAAGAGCAGGAGAACGATCACATTGAAAATAAATGTAGCTAAGTTTTCTAGGCAGCCTTGACAGCTGTCTACTACATACTACTGCAATGTATGCAGGGAATGAATCCATAATTTAACATTTATGCTAGTTTACATCTGTTTACAAGGCCTACTTCCTATTTGATTGAGTAGCACGACCCTTTCCTCACATCAACCAGGGATATCATTATTAACTGATAACAACCTCAGTTTGCAAATTACTTAAATCTAATGGGGCTTTATTTCATTACCATACCAGCTGTAATTCCAAGTCAACATTCATTACTGACATAGTTCCATTTTAATGCAGACAACTATGCATTGCTGAGGAGTTATTTGCAGCATCCTAAATATTTTACTATGAAAGAAATGTGCCCTTTTGCCTAGGAAAAAGGTAAGAAAAAGCCCAGCACCATTCTGTATTATGTAAAGAAATGAAAAGCTGAATTCAGGACTTGCCTACAATCATGTAGAAGATACAATTAGACAACTATGTGTCCAGACAAAATTCCATACAGTCGGGAGGTTTTATTTCACTTACATATCTGCTTCCTCACCATATCAAGAGCATACCTAGCCAAAACCTGTTCTTTTCCTCCCCCGTTCAAGCCCTGAAGAGCCAATTACTGCAGCACGTTGTTAATTCCTTTCTGACCTGTGCCACACAAACATCCGAGTCAGAGCTCATTGTTTCCACAGGGCCGTGGAATGGCCAGGCAACAGAACACAGCACAACCTCCCATGGAGCTGTCATAAAGGCAGCATTCTCCAAGTGCAAGTGACAATATCCTCTGTGAGAAGCAGAAGGACGTAGGAATTGTTCTTGCATCTGGAAGGACAGCGGAAAATCCGCCCACAATGCACCCCAAGGGAACAGCTCTATGAAGCTCACCAGTATTTGCAACCCCACTGCATTTACAGAATGGATGTCCAGCCAGTCTGGACAGCTGCCTTCAGGACTGCCTTCCACACTTCTCTCAGGGATTAAAGTCTCTGCCTTAACCCGTGCTCCGAGATGTGTCCAGCTGTTTTCCAGATTGGATTTTTGTCTGTCAGCCCAATTCCAGTCCTAGAACAGATCAACATTATAGTTCATTGCTTCCATTTTTTTTCTTCCCTTGTATGGACAGCTCCTGTTTTCTTCCTTTAATTGCATCTTTGTGGATTAATGGTCCTCAGCTCAGACCCTGGCTCCTCTCTCCAACAACAGATGATCAAACCTCATCTGGTTAGTCTCTCCCACCTAGGAGAGTTATCTGATAGCAAGAAGGCAGCAGGTACAATTACAATGCGCATAATCTGTTTCTAGCAGGCCCTTTTCCAAAAATTCTTTTGGATAAGTAAAGCAAGTGAAGTTGCAGAAGTTTTTGTTACGTGGGTCACTGCCCATGAACTATTAGGAAGTAACCCTTGCAGTTTACTTGGAATGAGCCTTGGCAAACAGTCAGGAACACTCAAATCTCATGGAGAGCCAGAGGCTCTTTGCCATTTCCTGTATTTGGTACATTTCACACCTTCCAGAGGATGCTTATTTGAGCATAAGACATCACCTCAAACTGATTTATCAGGAGCCAACCATTCAGAGACCCAGACTTTCGTCCCAGAATTCTGCTACCAACGAAGTACAAGCCAGGAATTCTGAACTCAGTAACTCACTCAGTAACAGTGTTAACTTCAGCAAATGCACAAACCCACCAGAATCCAGAGGGGAATTGTTTGCAATTCACCATGGTAACAGTGCACCAAGGCCAGCTATCAAAACTCACCTCTCTCCACAAAATGATTTCTCCTGCAGGAATAAACAGAGTTTCAAGAACCCCTTCCCCAGCCCCCTTTTGGTTCTAATACAGATGTCATTACCAAGCTTTGGAAATGATGTGTAATTTGTGGTATTTCATTGTTGGGTTTTTGTTTGGTTTTTTTTGGGGGGGTGGTGGATTTTTGTTTGGTTGATTTTGTTTTTGTGGGCTTTTTTTGTTTGTTGGTTCGGGTTTTTTAATTTTTTTTTCAATTTTTCAATTTTTATTTCTGTACCTAACCAAAACACTGAAGAGCTCTTTGTGCAGCCCCTCTCCAGATCAGGAACAGGCCAAGCTTGCTCCCATTAATGCCAACAGAAGCCTCACAATTGACTTTCAGGGGGAAGAGCAGTTTGTTGTTAAGTACAGCAATATTTGTCTCACCTTCACCCATCTTAACCTCTTAAAAGGTTTATGTTTATGGGCAGCAGTGTCTGCTCCTCTCACAGGGCCTTTGCAAATGCATAGCATTAACCTGTCGTTTGATTTTCCACTTGAGCTGGTGCCGACACTGAGGCAAGGAGGAGCACTGAGGTGTGTTGGTAAAGGCTCCCCCAGGTAAACCCACACAGGATTTCCATTGCAGTGTGACCCTCACAGCTCAGGCTCTGATTTTCCCACAAAAGGTGATCTGCATCTAGCTGGCCTCCTTCCAGATGGTGCCCAGGAGTGCACAGGGAGGCTCACACAGGACACCCTGAGTATGGCTTTTGGGTTAATGGCCAAAGCCTCCCTTTAGCACCCAGCTCTACTGTAAGACAACTGTACGTGTAATTATGGGAGACAAAGGCCATCCCTCAGCAAGGACAGCTGCACAGCATTAGCCCTTTATTCTTACCTGCCTCAGAGTAGGATTTTTAGTTCATCTAGTTTGAAATAGGAAGCAAGGAAAACATCTGTGTTCCATCACAGTATGCACTACACATCTGCTATGCATTTTTCTGAGTCTTACTGCTCTGAATCCTCATGTTATCTCCCAGCTTTACCTTATACTTTTGATGTAGTCATTTATTACAAAAGCATTTCTACGCTATCCCATTCCTTTCTAATGTAACATCACAGATAAGAGCAATAAACAGACTCCAGAATTGAATCCTTTTCTGCATCTATACAGAGATTGCTGGAAGCTGCACGTTCAAAATGAATTGCAGTGATGCAGTTCAGACTTGTTTAAAGTAACAATCTATTGATTCTCAGGTATGGGGGTTTGGTAGGTAAGTCAAAGAAAACAACTCCTTTGTTTTGCTGGGGAAATGGCTGAGAAACATTTGATTCTTTCCTGCCTGTAATCCAGCCTCCTGATGGCCCTGAGGGAAGCAACTTGTGTCTCCCTGTGCCCTGTCTCAGGTGGGCAGTGGTGCTGCTTTACCCTTCCACCACTTCAACAGGTATTCCACACTGATTTCTGCTGTCTGTGCTCCCACACCTGTGCACTCCCACAGGACCCAGGAATTTGATCCCAAACTTCTGACAATGCAGCTTTTAGTTTATGCAACTGCTGCACCTGTAAATGGGCTCTCCCCTTGTGGCTGCTCATCAGCTCCTCGGGTCCTGGGTATCCTCAGTTCCCTTATTCCCTGCTGGTGCCCACCAATGGATCTGACTCACCTAACAGGTTTGTGATTTAATAGTTTTCTCTTGCAAATGCATCACTGCTCTGAAGTACCCTGTGTACATATATTTCACATTAAGGTGGCCCCTCCGGGCCACTTCCCTGCTCGCCAGTGACAGCAGTTATCCCCTCACCCCTCCATCAGTCACATTTGTAGCTCCCTCCCTACATCTGACAATTCTTTAGAGAGGAGCTCGCCAACCCTCACAGTCCAGGCACCCCTTCCAACAGCAATTACTCTTAGTTACACGGAAATCAATGATAACTGACCTGCAACAGGTTCTCCCTACTCATTTTGTCCTGTGTGCTCAGCCCAGAAACACATCCATGTTTGTTGGTTCTGGTGAACAAGTCACTCGAGTCCCCATTTTACTGGGCACCAGGTTCACACTCACTGGTGCTCGGCTGAGCTTCATCCTCTCCCTTACTTTTGGAAGGGACATTTTTGCTGCTGCAGCACAAGTTCTCCTCAGGCCCCAGGTCCCACAGGGTGGCTGCAGGAAGCCAGAGAAGCGTAGGGTTTCATGGCACCCTGAACAAAGCCAGCCTGGTGCCCTGCTCAGAGCTGCATGGCCGAGCTGCTCTCCCCTGCCCACGCTCCCCCAGCAGCACAGCTGCACGTTGGGAGCTTCTCACACCATAGCACTGATGACTTTCATAAAGAGAATGAATGCAAAGTGTAGGAATAGTGCTGAACGGAGAGCACAAACACACCATCACTGCTTTCCCCCATCTCTGCCTAAATTACACTATGCTTGAAGGCAGCAACCCTGGCAGAGCTGGTACTGCCCTACCAGTGCTCTGCAATCTCCCACCCAACACTCAAACACCACCTCACACTCACAAATTAACTCTGTACTGACACAGACCACTACAAATCAATAGGACTTCAACAATCACCAACTCTGCTTTAACTAATGAGCCATTCTGATCAGTTATGTGATGTTCACTGTCCCTAATGTTCAAACATCTCAATAGAAGCAGATTTCAAAAGTAAATAATACTCAAGTAACTCAAAGCCTTCACATTTGCATAACAATCTATGCTAAGTCACATGCAAAAGTATTTGAAAGGGTAGGAATGCTCTGATTTTGTTGAAAAATAAAAGTGGTAGAATTATTAAATTTTTCAGCGCCTTTTGGGCAATGGTTCTAAGATCATAGATACTTTTTTTTTTCCCCCTGAAAACTCTAGGTCCTTCACTGAGAAATAGGAATTTAAACAGTTTGATTCTATTCCTGGTGCAGTCCTAGGAACCAGATTGAGGGTATACAGCCTAGAGTGCTGCATAGGAAAGAAATAGTCTAAAATGATTGAGTTTCCAAAGCAAGATTTTAAATGCATTCAGGGTTAAAGCACAATATTGATTTTGCTGCCTGTGTGACTGTAGCAGAGACATTTCCTAGCAGAATAGAGGTGTAAATGATGGGAGGGGACTGCCTTGATCACCCTGGAGCCCTAAACTATGTAGTACCTGTTAAATTAAAATAGAGAATGTATCCATACATACACAGCAGCTGAAATACACTCGTAGCCTGTAATGTACATCTTTAGAATAAGAGATAAAACCCCCTTCAGACATCCCACAGAAATAAAGAACAAATACATTTAGCAGCACTACAGGTCTCACACTGCCAGGGAGCCACGGGGATGAAGTTGAGCTAAGCCCAGGAAGTGAACTTTACTCCATAAAACAGAAGAGCATGGAAAAATAAAGACCCCAAGAGGCTCTGCCAGTGTAAACAAGGATGAGAGGGTGGGAGGGAAGAGAATTCCTTACTGCCCTCAAATCTGGCAAGTGCACACCAGATGGCATTGCCAAGCATGGGTGGAAAACATAAACAGGATCATTAAGATTTCCCACAGGAATAACAGTATGGCATGTTCAGCCTCCCATCTTTAGCTCCTAGCAAACAAACAATCCCAACAAATGTAATGATGAAAAAAAAATGCATAGTGGAAAGACTATGGGGGGAAGAAATTCTTATTCAATCCTTCAGGTAATTAGTGACAATCCTCAACTAAGATAATTTATTAAAACCAAAAGTCTAACAACTCTTCCTAATCCATTTAAATATTCAAGAACCTCCTAGGGAGTCATGTAGCTCCTTCCTGAATTTGTCAAGATCTATTTTCAAATCCTGTGCTCTTTAGCCTTTTTGCTCTACTTCAAAGTTAATTTCCTAACATCAGTTGTCCTGTTTGCAAATTCAGTTGCAGAGGTGACCTAGCCATGGAAACACTGGACAGAGCACAGAGCCCCAGCTCTGTCATCCTTACCAATGGCTTAGTTTAAGAATGTTCAATAGTAGAGAATACTGGAAATCTAAAAACTTATTATAGTTTTTCAAATTAACAAGAGGCATTTCATTACTATCAGGATTTCACACCTGGCTTCCAAACACAAGGTGACAGGACTAAAAATATTATCTGGAAAAATGCCCTAAAAAGGCACCTCGGAAAGCACAAAATGTTATAAAGGAAATATTTGTAAGACTTAAACACAACTCCCCTCTTCCTCCTCAAGAGCCTCACTGGTTGCCTTTTTCAGACATCAGTCCAACCCAAATAGCCCCAAACTTTTCCATCTGACCTCTGTACAGGCCAGCCAGACACAGCTATCAGCCTGACTTCTTCCCCTGAAGAGGTCAGTTTTATCTTAGTTTTTCATCCCCATTGTTTTATGCTAGCTTTACCCTCAGTGTAGTGTTGCTTCTCATTTCCTGTTCCCTAAATCAAGAGAAAGTTAGGCTCTCAGTGCACATCCCAAGTCCTATCTTCTTTCTTTCCTGCCAAAAATAACTCATTTCAGCGAGCTCGCTGGAATCATCACACTGCTCGGATTTAGCAAGGCTGTTTTTATAGCCTGGTTAAACAATGTATTTGATGGTGTCCCATCTGCAGCTGCTCTGAACCAACCCAGAAATACTCACATAATCTTTGTTAAGCTACTGTCTCCACGGTTAGAAATATAAACTCTGTAATACACATGGCATTTCCTTCAAAGCCCCTGCCCTGCTCATTTCAAATGTTTAACACATCCTGTCTCACTCAGCTAAAGTTAGACAACAAGACTTGCAAAAGGCAGGATTTGCTACAAAGGCAGAATGCAGTCTACAAAGTATTTGAAACAAATTTAAGAGAACTGAGTTGAGTTTTTGGTTCCGCCACAGCATTTCTGGTTAGTTTGAAGGTATGTTTCACCTGCAAAGGAGAAATCAGAACATAATTCAATGCCACTGAGCAGCACATTTCAGAAGTGAACTAACATGGAAAACACATGGCAACTATCTCCAGAAGCATTGAATGGTTAAAAACCACCACTTTGTATTCCATATAACTGTCAAGTGCCTTTTGTCAGGACCCTGCTAGTAAATTGTAACTCAGTATGTTAGCATTAAGGCAGAATTCCAGGTTATTATTCTGCAAAAGGTGTTGGGGATTTCCTCGAGCAATCTCTGAGCTAATGCCATCCATACCTTTCACCCCTGCACGTTACTCACTCAAGAGAGATCATAAACGTGCTGCAGCCTTCCCACAGCCGTTCGTTTTTTGGCAAGGGATTGGCACGTCACAAAGATTGTGCCATGCACCTACAGCTCTGCAGCAACTCCTCCCAAAACCCTGAGGGCAATTTGGGACTCAGAGGTACCTGCTCCCCCCGGGCTGTTACACTGGAAGTTATCTAGACACTGGATGGTTTGGGGAGTTTGTAGTCTTGCAGAAAAACACAATTAAAGGCTTTAGGCTCACAGCAGCTGGTAGTGGTTGTTTTTAAAACACAGTCAAGGTTTCTGTTTCTCAGTTGATTGTTCTTCCAATCTTACTTCCAATACTCTCCACAAAACCTGCTGCCTGCTAACTTTTGCTGCTGGCGGTGCCATCAATACACATCACTGGTACTCGGCTCTTCTTCCCCTCTGAGGCTGGAATGACAAAAGCTCTTCCTGCATGTTTACACAGCTCTGTGTCGTGCAGTTTGCAGAGCTCACACCTCGTTTTGGTTTCAATACCTTTCGGTAACATCTGACCACGTAAGCTTGCTGTTTACAATGGTGGAAATAGCACAGCCTTTCACACTCGGGGCAGGACACAAACATCCTTTTCTCTTCTGGCTGCTCCTTGTGCTGCAAACACTCCGAGTCAGTTCTGCTGCTCAGCTTTTCCTCTTGCACAGGGCTTCACAAAGAAACAACTGCCCCCGGAACACTGAAATGCACATTCTTTTTTCAGCCTTCTTCTCCGAAGTGCTAGAATACTGCCAGGTGTTTTATCCCCATTTTGTTACCGGTGAGAAAATTCATGGCAAGTATCTGTCCCTGGCAGGTGTATTTATAACCCCGGATTTCTGTAACAGCCCAGGCACGGACAATGACAGCCTTGCATTCAAATGTGCAGCTGCTGTTGCTGCTCCGGGGCTGCTGCGAGCCCTCCTGCAGCTCCTCAGGGCTTCCCCAGGGGCCTGCAGCCATGGAACGGAAGGATCTGCTCCTCCCGGGCCCTGGAGAAGTCCGGACGGCCCAGACACTGTGTGGTGGTCTGGACAGCCGCGACACCCAGAGGGCTTCTCCGGAAACCTCAGGGGCTCCCAGCATCGGCACCTCGTTATCTAAAGGCCTCATACTTATCAGAAGGCTTCACACACCAGCACCGTGGTATTCGAGGGTCTCTAAGTTGTCTCCCGTGGGCAGCCCCACACAGCTCTCAGGTCTGGCCATTGATGCCAGCAGCTGGTCTGGAAACTCGGTGCCTCAGCGCTTCTCTCTCCCTTCTGCTGTCCCGGCCAGCTCCTTCCTACCCCTGTCCCGGCCAGCTCCTTCCTACCCCTGTCCCGCCTGCCTGGCCCTGTCTGTCCCTGGGACAAAGTCTTACAGAGCCTGGCCCTGTCTGTCCCTGGGACAAAGTCTTACAGAGCCTTACCTTGCCTGTCCCTGGCACCTCCTGTCCCCGGTTCCTCACGGCAGCAGACTCCGGCTGCTGAGGGCTGAGGCTGAACGGAGCCCCGTCCTGGCTCCCTGTTTGTCACCCCCAGGGCCGGGACGGCGAGGCTGCTCCACTCCTGGACAGCTGACACGGCTGCATGCATCGGGGACAAGATCACCTTTAGTACTAACCCTGTCTGTCTCCTCACACTATCTTTATCTATCTCACCACACCGGGGACAAGATCACCTTTAGTACTAACCCTGTGTGTCTCCCCACACTATCTTCATCTATCTCACCACACCGGGGACAAGATCACCTTTAGTACTAACCCTGTGTGTCTCCCCACACTATCTTTATCCATCTCACCACACTGGGGACAAGATCACCTTTAGTACTAACCCTGTGTGTCTCCCCACACTATCTTTATCTATCTCACCACATCGGGGACAAGATCACCTTTAGTACTAACCCTGTGTGTCTCCCCACACTATCTTTATCTATCTGACCACATGAGGCTGTATGGAGCCCTAAACAACCTGTATGGGTTAGGGGACGTTGACACTTCTCCCAGTTGAGTTTACATTTTAAAGACTGAAAGCTTCCAGCATTTCCAGTCCCATTTTCCCATATATTCTGTCCACTCTTTCCATTACTCGGGGTTCCTGCAGATGCTCCTGTCTTCACTCAGCCTTTCTCCTGGCTTCATTTTTATCTGCAGACTCCTTTGCAACTTCTAATTTACCTTCCTTTTTATTCTCAGACCCTTCAGCTTCCTCTCCAATATCTCCAAACTTACTATAGTTCATAATCTGTTTTTTTATTTTCTCTTTCCTGCATCTTCTCCAACTATGCAGTGGAATGTGTGCGCCTACAATCTTTTACCTGTCAGCTGTGATGAACTCTAAATAAATATTTAATACAGAATTTTATACAAAATACATCACTTGTAACCTTAAATGATGTCTGTTTTTACAGCTCTGATATAGCAAGGCATGTGCCATAAAGAAGTTGGTCTGTTAGCAAGGTTTGGAGCTGCTGCATCAAATAACAGCTCACATTTCCTGAAAAGCTCTTCCATAGCCCACAAACCTCTGTTTTGCTTAATTTGTTACAATGAATAAGCACCCCAAAGATCTGAGGACTTACAAAGAGAATTAACTTACATATTCTTCTACATTAACAGCCAAGCATTTTACCTTAATGTCACTGGCTTGGGGCTTTATTTAGCTCTCCCCCACCTACAAATGGCAGACCATTACCAAATTTCTTCTTGGCAATATTGTGCAAAGCATAACAGTTATTAATTTATTGTGCTACTTTCCAGGCAAGCCAATATAATAGACAATGCTTGGGACTAAGTAATATGTGTTGTAATTACCACACATACTACCACTTAAAAATTCATATACAGCAAACAGAACAGACACTAAGCTCAAACATGCCAGTAATAATAAATCTTTGCAAACAATAGCTTGTGTTTTTCTGGTGTTTTTCAGCTTTAAGTTTATTCCACATCTGTTAGAGAAAGTGGAATCTGGCCCAAGGACTACTTCTAATAAATCCTTTCTTTATTAGTAGAAACAATGTTATTCACCATACAACATATGTCCCTCTAATTATGTTCTTGAGCAAAGGTATTAATGGCATTTTGGCCATATGTCTAGTTATCCTTCTCAAAGTTTGGGGATTTTTGACACACTTACATTATCTAATGGTCAGAAACTTTGAAGTTTGGGATTTCAATATCTGTTATTTGCAGTAAAATAGAAGCCAAATGCAGACCCATCCAATGATTTTGAGTAGTACTCAGCTGCTCAAAATAATTGTTATGATTTTCAAAATTATGTATGCTTGTGAAGAATCTATTTTCCAATGGTGCAGCTTTATCAGGATATGAATGAACAGAAATTTAAATGTTCACCTCTGTCTATCCTTGTAATTCCAACATAAACCCTTAGAGCATGGAGAAGTAAAATGAGATGGGAATTTGAAACAGAACATTTCAGTGGTTTGGAGGGAGAAGTAAATTTTGTCATCTGGCCATAGCCAACAGTGTCATTGCAAATTCTTTGATGACTGAAGTGAGGTATTGAAAAAGGAAATGCTTCTAATTATTTCTATGTTTCTCCTGAAAATTTCTAGTCAATCAACATGGCTTTCAAGAGTCAAGCAGATACCAAGACATTCTATGGGAATTGCACACATGGATCATAATATAAACTTGGATTAGTATTATTCTAGCAATGAAAATAAACAGGCCATACTAAAAAGAGGTATAAAGCAAAAATTCAGCATTTCCTTAAACCATCTGAGATCTGTACTGTCCTCAATCCCTGCTTTTCTGTTACATCCTCTGAATAACCAGAGGGAATAATGTTACCCCTCTTCTTTCTTTTAGTGCCTTGTACTTAGCATGTGTGAAAAGTACTGACTTTGGAGACCTTTAAAATGAAATCTATTTGTTTGTGGGTCAGGTAGACACAAATGCTTCTGGAATAAACACGTGATAAAAGCTGCATCATGGAAGTTTTGCATTTGTCTTAGAGTGCCACTGTAAAGGTTAGAAGTGCCTCATTCCCGTGTCTTTCAAGAGTGCTTCCAACTAGCCCTGAAAAACACAGTAAAAGCCAAACCCTTTTTAAATACTTTCTGGAAAAAGAAAGTGACTTAAACATGAGCATTAACACTTCTAGATTAAGTGAGAGTGACCCACAAATAGGATCACTGCTGATTAAACCTGTGACACCCACTTATAACCAGAATTCTCATCCACTAGGAAAAGGAGAAATTAATTTCATACAGCCTAGTAAAAAACAGCTTCTGTCTTTTAACAGCGTGGGTGGGATTTGAATGTGTTCAATAGCAGACTTCACCACCAATAACCTCAATTATTTCATTTCCTTAAACAATCTCTCAGTTTTCTGCTACAGGCCAGCCCTTGAATTATCTTCTCTTTAAAGAAGGATGCCTTTCAATTTTCCTTGAAAGCCAGACTTGTCCTGCTGCCAGAATGAGGGAGGGAGGAGGCTCCTGGGGAATATCACAGGCTTTGTGTGACCAGGAGGTCAGATCCATGTGCTCTCTCTTTTTTAACCAAAGAGAGGGGGAATGGTGGACGTGTGCTGACCTGCAGCAGCCAAAACAACCCGCAGGGTTTTGGGCTGCCTGTCTGAAGCTCTCCCACACTGCTGCCCTGTGCTCACACCACCTCACGCTGTGTGTTAGAGTGGAGACACCAGGCTCTACAAGTGAAGGTATCAGGTGCATTTCTTTGGTTTCCTTACAGTCTGTGCTGGGTAGGGAGGAGAGAGCAGAATTCAGCCATCATTATCACCCTGACTTCATCCTCCCAATATAATTTATACTCACGGCTTCCTTCCTTCAGCAATTTCAGAAAGTGTGTTCAAAGCCACAAAAGTAAACAATACTGATGGTAAGTTTGTGTTTGGGAGGCTGTACTGTGAATTGCTGAAGGTGAGGAGAACTGCACCGATAAAAATCCCCAGGTACATTAAAGAACAAATTAAATACTCAGGGCATGCATTCCAGTTTGGTAAAGTTTAAACACATGAATTTTGATACCTCTGAACATTAAATCCAACACCTTGAGCTGTTAGAAAGTTATACTTGCAGACTAAACCTGCCTTAATCCTAGAAGTGCAAACAAAGTGACCCCCTGTCAGTAAAACCATATCTTAAGCAAGGTGGATTTTCAGAAGTTGAAAGAAAAGCAGATTTTTTTTTTTTTTGTGCTCAGCATAAGAACTTTGAAGAAAATGAAAATACAAAACTTCAAATATTTTCTTGTTAAAGTATTATTGTACACCAGCCAATATTTCCTTCAAATAACAGTTGCTACCCAGCATAGCAAAGTACATCTTCATTGCTGTAAGTACAAAAAGAGGCATTTCTCCAAGCAGTCATGAAAAATGCTTTTCTGATTTAAAAATGCAAATGGTCTTGTTAGTGGAATATCTGAAAAAATTTATAAAACAACCTTACCAATTAGAAAGTATTATTCTTCAGCTCACAGCCCATGCTGTAAAATCAAAATGGTAATTAAAAAAAACCAACGAAACAAACAAAAAAGTATCTATATTCTTGGGAAGCTCAACTTCATCCAAAAAACACAGTGAGGATTCCTGTATTTCCAAGCTTTTTATTCCTAATGAGTAAGGCCAAATTGGTAGACCAGTTTTTAGAATCAGAAACAAACTTGACCTAATTCCTTCAGAAGTTGATCAGTGCTGCCCTGAAATAAAACAAAGGTGTTGCCCAGAGTTTACTGAAGGTCAATGCTTGTAATGATTCAAACACCAGCTCTTTCATCATTCCTGGTTATTTATATGGAGAGGGAAAAATATTAAAAACCCCATTAAAACCCCCACTTTAATGACTTTTCTATTCTGCTGTTTCTTTCTTTTTCTGCTGTTTCTTACCCTAAAATTCTGACTCAGCCATTGACCTCAGGGAGAGTAGGGTCAAGCCTTGAAAGCATAAAAGCACTCAGTGGGCATGGAGGGGAATATGTGTGAATCCAAAACGAAATTTCTGTGAGGTACTTCTGCTTAGTGCCTTTGAAACAATCAAGTGTTGCTGCTGAAATCTCGGGAATGCAACTGTGCTATTAACTAGAGTCACAGTAATAATGACATCGTTTCAACACAATTCACAGTTTTCATCCTAAACACAGCAGCAAGTGAATGAAACCTGTCCAGTCCCGTGCCTGATGCTGACATGCAAGGTCGGGTACCACAAATGAGTACAGCTATCAGAGTTTCTTTCACATGCTGGAGAAAATGGAAATATTCAAATGTCCAGGGCCTCCTGACTGGTGCGGGTGATGTTATTCCCTGAAGTGATGCTGCCATCTTGTGAGGGAAACGCTGAAATCCTCTTTTATTTTCATTCCACATATCCACAGTGTCTGGAGATCTGGGACACACAGGTCAGGGGTGGGAGCTGGACATTTGCTCTCCCTCCCCAAACCCAGCTCCGTGGACACAGAGTGGAGAGGACAAGCAACACTGCCCAGGAATTCAGAGTTCTCCAAAGCCAGCTCACCCCCGGGGCAGCAGAACCTTCACACTGCAGTGGGACATGCAAAACTAAGGGAACTTGCATTTCAGGTGGAAATGAAAGCAAAGGAACCACAGGCAGTTCATGCTAAAAGCTGGTGAACTCCCTTTCTTCTAAACTCCTCTGTGCAGCTGGTACCTTGTGCTGCTACACTGGAAAACCCAAGCAACTAAAAAAAATAAATGCATTTTGCCCAGCCAGACATTCCATCCATCCATCAGTCCTTGACATTAGGGATCAAGGGACAGAGTACAGCTAAAGGAACAAAGTAATTTCTTGAGTTTTTCACCAAGTAACAGACCATTGCTATTCTAATTGTAATAAAATACCTTACATTTTTCCAGATCTCTATATCCTAATTCTCCATACTCTCATCCTAGTTGCACACACACCAGATTTCAAGACAAGAACTGGGACCACCTACAGTTGGACTGAATTTATTAACATGGGCTAAAGAAACACTGACTGCTATTAAATCTAGACTGAAATTTTCTAACAATGCTTTTACAGCTGAAAATGCCACTTCAAGTGTTGCATGTGCTCAGCAAGAATCTATTTTGAAAAAGAAGTAAAGTAGCCTTAATACGATCAAAATATTCTGACTTCATATTTGTGAATGGAGTATTTAAATCTTCTATTTGCATGTTTATAATAGGTAATGCAGAAAATACAATTTTATACACACACCACAGAGTCCATGCACGTTCAGCTTTCACATGGGAGTACTGAGAAACGTCCCAAAATTAATTCTATTAGCATGCCTAAAGGTTTCCTGTTGCTAGAAAAAATCACCTGCTCTTCCTGGCTGCAAAACCCATGTCTTCCTGCAAGCCCCTCACTTCAGAAACAGCTTCCTGCTGGTTGGGTTGAGTTGTAGCTGTAAGCAGTGACCTCTCTGCTCTCCCAGTATGCAGATTTGTTATGTTACAAGGAGGTATTTCAATAATCCCTCACAGGTGTCACTGAAATGAATCTGTTACATTGCAGTTGGAGCAGCTGGTGAGGAGACAGTGCCCACCATTGCTGTTAGATTTTACTCTTGCTCTGTCACAGTCTGTTACAGCTCTGGCTCTTCCTTTATTCCTTTGGAAAAGGAGTGCAAACCACCATCGTGCCCTGTCTTTGAATAACACAGCTATTCACACAAAAGTAAAGTGTTTTGGTATCTCTGAAAGAAAGGACTACAGCCTCAATTATCAGTTGCAAACCATGTGTAATGTATTTTTTAGCTTGCATCACCACCCCAGCATGCATCCTGTGAGCCAAGAACACGATTTTCTCTTTCCCTGCTCCTTCAGAAGGGCTGGCAGAAGAGGGGAAATTCTACCCTAGGCTTTCTAAAGAACAGTTCTTCACTGGGAAACTGTAAACCAGACAATCTGGCCCTATATAATTATCAAATGGTTTTGTTGTTTGAATTAGCAGCAAGATCTGCTCTTTGTAATGACTTGGAAGTACACCGAATCAAGAGATATATCCTACCCCCTCCTCTGCCAAACACATTGCCTTTTATTCACTACAACAACAGCCCTGAATTTTATTTTTAATTCAATATACTCAGAGAGTCGGGAGTCTCTAAACTCTCTATATTCTGTTATTTAAGCTGAAATCACAGCCTAAAATAAACTGTGTTTAAGCAGAGATTAGAATATGCTGTACTTCTCCTCCATCTGCAAAGCTGTTGTGGACTTGTGGGCAACAGCCTCTGAATCCTTTGGTGCTCCACATGCCCACGGTAATTCCTGTCAAAATATGAATGCTTCTGGCCTGAGAGAGGAGCAGGGAAGGGGGAAGGCTGATGTGACCCACATTTTCAACAAAACCCGCTCACTGTATTTCCTGGTACTGGTTAGCCAGCTGACAAATTGAGCTGTTTAACTTGCTGGAGTCTGAGAACTCTTTCAACACCAGACTCGGGAGATGTACCTATTTCACTTGGAAAGCAACCTGACACTGCCAGCATTCAGGTGTCCCTTCAGAGCCGAGGGGCTCTGCTGTCAATGTGATTTATCTCTCGATCTCAGCTCAGAATGTTGGTCTGCCCTCAGGGGTTTGGCCTCTCCTACACACCTGAGCTTACTTTGCTGTCTTGAACCTACTAAAAAACCCAAAGAGCTTCATCAGAACTGTGGAACACAGAGGACATGTTTGCCAGGGTGGTGTGTACACACAGCTGTTCCTCCAGAACATGAAAAGCCATAACCTGACCCAGCAAGGACATCTCCCAAGGCAGCAAAGGGCCCTGGGGACTCAGTGACAGAGTCTGGGGTCACCGTGTCCCCACAGCCCCTCTGCAGCCCCGGGTACCCAGTCAGGCACACCCAGCAGCCTCCTACAAGGGCCAGGAACTGCTCTGACCACCTGGACAACCCCAATTCTGCTCCAAACAATTCCCCAACTTTGGGCACCAGAACAAGAGCTAAGAGGTCTGAATCCCTGACCTCCCCTGAGCCCATTTGAGCTCCCTACAAGAATTCTCACGTCAGAAAAACCTTTTCTTGGCGAGCTGTGAACATTCACAACTCTATTTGAAGTGCAAAGGGGCTGAAAAGACTAAGCTACATCCAGAGTTACAAAATTCCACTTCCTTTTTTTTTTTTTCTTCAAAGCCTTGTTTTCCTTTCTTCTTTTGACAGGAGCTCAGTCATGCCTACATATTCATGGGAAGATCTACAAAAGTATCTCCACCTGAGCTGAGGCAAATATCCAACATACCTGCAGGGAGATGATAATTAGCAGTATCTGCAACCATCAAGAATATTCAGATTTTAACTGCCTGGGTCATATCCTAACTGGACTTCTTTATGCAAAAGTTCTGTCAGCAGAATGAAAGATCATCTTCTCAAATTGGAGGAGTTCCTACCAAAAAAAAAAAAAAAAAAAAGTTTAGAAAGAGAATGTGTCTAAGCATTTTTCAGTAATGCAATTCAGCAACTTAAAATACCCATATAAGTTAAGATGTAGCTCCCTGCTCAGCCAAACCATGACTAAATGGGAGGCATCTTGTTCCATCTGATTCACAGAGTACATCTTGGGTGGTAAAAGCTGTGGTAAAAGCTTCCTATGCATTTATTATCTGATGAAACTGGTTTTAGCTGTTTATAGGGGTATGGCAGGGGATGCAGAATTCTAAGAATTTCCAGGACAGTTTCTGGAAAAAAGATTATTTCCTGAATCAACAGCTAAGGATTTGGATCTATTCAGGGCACACTTGGCCCTCCCTCAAAAAACTAAACCAAAATACTAAGTGCTTCACCTTGCAGGTATAGTTTAATGTATTGCAAACATCAATGAAAGAATGACCACTTACCTAAACTGGGGTTTTAAAAGAGATATTTTCCTTTAAAATGTCCACAATTGTCAATGCTACACACAACCAATACCACTACTTAAAAGAACATTATTGTCTAAAATGAGATTTAAGAAAAGCAATAGACATTAAAGAAAACAAAATACAAAGAAAAATTACCAAAAAAGACAATTTTTTTAAATCACTAGGCTAACCAAAAACATTAATTTCTAGAATAAATTACCTTCACCTGAACTATTCATCATACTTAAGCTTGTACTGGATCTCAAACTACTTTCTCTTTATTAATTTCTTCTTTGGTTACCATTCCTGACTGCAATAATTATTCCTGCACAGCAAATAAACACACAGCAACACGCATGGTGAAATAACCACAGACGAGCCAAAAATTAACAGAACCTTTCACCAGAGAAGGAAAGGAAAAAGAAATCCCAAACTGGAATTTTGTGGAGTGAAGGATATCACTTGCAGAACTTCTCTATTACAGCAGGAAACCTTCAAAAAGTGCAACCCGTCCAGCAGAAGGTCTGGAGACCAAAGCAGTGGTGCTGAGGTGGTCTTGTGTTTTCTGGAATATCTGAATAACGAGTTCTTCAGTGGAAGGTAAAGCACTTGGAGTTTTTCACTGAGCCCTAGAAATGAGAGGGCAAAGAGAGGAGAGCAGCCTACCACTGCTCTGTTGGAGCTGTGCCTTCAATATTTAAGGAGGTCACATCTGAAGGTTTAAAAAAGAATATAGGGGTGGTGCAGATTGCTAGATGAAGGAGAAGGATCATGTTCCCTGCATACAAATGCAATACTGGATTTTACATTAATATAGGGCTTTCTAGAAAACGTACAAGCAGCACTGAAGAACTTTATTTAAATAACTGCATTATTTAAATCAAAACTGAGTAGGAATTCTTTTGATAAAAAAGAAACTAATATGCCATAAAAGATTAACAAGTAAAATATTTTCATAATACTTAGATTCTTTTTGGACTAGTGTTATTTTTTAATAAGCCAGAACACACAGCATTTCTCTGACATACTCTGAACTCCTTTCAGTTTGATAGACCCAAATCCAACCTTCAGTTCAACCTTCTGCCTCTCTTTTTCTCCTTTCCCAACACAACCAACTGCATAGACAGAGATTTGCTAGGTGTTCCTTGAAAATAAATACATTTTTAAAAGTCTAAACATAACGTCGAGTAAGTTGTTGGAGGACTTCACGGGTGCCCAGGATGAACACAGGTCATGGTACCAAGGACAATTCCTACACTAGCAGAGAAGAACAGAACAAAGGTTTTTCTGTAACGCTGACAAAATCCTTCCCTGTTTAGCTGACCTTTCTTTCCAATGACAGAACCTAACATTAACATTGGAACAAGGTTGTTGAGCATGAGTTACCTGGCTAGAACCTAATTAAACTATTCCCAGCTCAGAAATCTGAAAAAACTATATCCTTATAAGACATCCTACCTGGCTGATGTTGTACAATGGAGCACAGAGGTCTCTGGATGTTACTGTGCAGAAGCCTTGGGGAGAACAGACCTCAGGAAGATAAATGAAGCATTCTTTACCTCTGCTAGAGGTGTAATAATTTCAATATAAGGCCACACTTCTTTACAATCCACTCACAACTTTCTACTATACTGAAATAAATCAGCCTTAACAACTGCCAGTGAATCCATGTAATAACATTCTTTATAGTTTGCTCAGGAGTGGAACACAAAGATGTTTCAGTCTTATTAAATTCCTGGTGGGTTTGGTTTCTTTTCACCCTGTTTTCTGGCACTTGATTCATGTCTGGTATTCTGGAAAACTCAGCATCTGAATCACCTTTGACTGTAAAGAAACAAGATTAACGTAGCAGTATCTGATCACAATATTAAATATTTATTACTTGGTGAAATCACCATTTTCCCTTTCCTGTGAAAATACTACACCTGCAGGAAGATGTTTAGTTGGTCCAAATATTTACATATGCTTAGAAAACACGTGACAATGTCCCCAGCAGCCTCCAGTGAGGAAAGCACCCATTATCAGCACTTGTAACCCTGCAAGGCAGACTGAGGTCTGCTCACCCAGTCAGCCTGCACGTACTTCCCTGCTTGATGAGGAGGTGGCTGAGGCTGAGGAACTGGGGATGCTCTCTGTTTGCATTGCTCACTCGTGCTGAGGAACTGCTCTTCCCCATCTCACTGTCAGGCTGCAGTGGGAAACCTGACTTCACCACACATTTCTGTGTTCAAAGAGCCTTAAGAAAACTCTCAAATTCCTCTGCATCGTAGGGGAAGGGAGAGGTAAGGGCAGTGGGCAAGGCTTTCAACTTCTATGTGTGTCTATTGAAGTCTGCTTTCCTGAGCAGTGCTGGCCACAACAGCTTCTGGGTTTAAAAGGCTCTGGTCTCTGATCACCCCAGCACATCTGAGCCCTTTTCCAAGGCTCTGTGAGCAGCTCCCTTACCCCACAGGCTGCCCAGCCTGAATGCAGGGCCTGAGCTCCACGTCTCCACTCCCAGGGCTGCCAGGCTGGATGACAAAAGAGACCCTGTGCTGCTGCACAGCTGTTTATCCCAGTGCCACTGGCTCCCAGTAAACAACCAACAGAGCCCTCCTTATGCCATTTCTCTTCTCCTGGAATCTCTGATTCCACCCCCAAGGCAGCTCCCAGCAGAGCCACAGAGCTCCTGCCTGCAAGGTGTCCCACACCTGGAGCTGCCCCTGACATCCCATAGACTAGGCTCAGCTTGCTCAGCAACAAGGCTGTTGTGGGAGAGAAAGGACGTGGGGATTGAATCTTTTCACTTGATATTAATGTTTTAGTGTTTTTATAATAGATTCTTTTTCATCAAGCTTTCTCAATTATCACTGTCTAGTGCAGCACCAGGCAGCAGCCTCATTGCTATTGCCTTCTGTCCTATAAAAGCACCCGGGGAAATGTTTTGGTTTTTCCCAGAATGTCTTTGGGTACAAAAACAAAACAAGAAAAGCAGCTGGACGGTGTCCTGCATGTTCTTTTGAAGATGCTTATTCCTTCTATGACCAGCATCATGGCTTTCCATGCATTTTCTCAGGCACACATTTTATTTGTACAGATCACATTTCATTTTCTCTTTTTCTCACTTTAATTATTTTCCAAACCTTTTGGATTTGCCTTTCACCTTGCCATGTCCTTTTCTGGGAAGTTCTCTAGCATCACACCAACCTTCAAATATACATAATTTAAGCAAGTTTCGTTTCTTCTTCCAGGTTTAACTGGAAGGTCTCAGGAAAAAAGAAAAGTCTTGACATTATTGTGAAAAAAATCTAATATATACACTAATTTGCAAAACTGGAAGTGCCACAAATTGCATCATGCATGGTAAAGACTGATGTTCACACGCATCTATGTCATGCTGCTCCCACTCTTCCCACACTTGAAATTTCCATCTTCTTTTCACGTGCTTTCTGACTAAATGATCACTGAGCACAAGGAGACATTGCTAATATGCTGTTAGAGCACACTATTGGAAGAAAAACGGTCTTCCTGCAGAGACACCCTAAGAGATGTGAATCTGGTCACATCAACCCCCTTAGCATAGTAATAGAAGAAGGTCTCACTGTGCTCGCAAGAAAATTTTAAGTTGCTGGTTTTTTAAACAAAATTAAGGCATGTTATAAATTCAAAGAAGGAAGAACATCAAGCTGCAGTTAATATTTCACAAGAGTATTCTAATATCTAACTTCTTGTAATGTACAGATACATCCAGCAGAAGAGACTGCCTGGGTTACTCTCAGTTTTGAAAACCAGAAATTTCCTTCTCTGTGTTCAAAATAGCAGCACTCATCACTACTGTAATTATCTCAGGATTTGTATACTTGATAGAAAACTCTAAGCTCAGCTATTTCAGCCGTGACAGTGTGAACTTAGATGTTTGCTAAGTAGAAGTAAATAATGCAAATAAGGCATTTCCCTTTTAGAAATGTAAGAAAATGCAAAAGTGCTCATGAAATGGAAGTGGATTGTTCCAAATGATAACCTCAGCTATCTTCAAGATTCAAAGCTGCAGCAACACTCAGACACACTGAACATCTCATGTACCTAAACAATAAATTACAGACTGCTGTGGTGTACTGAAGAAATAGTCACGGGAACAACAGGACCAAACACAACCACGTATTCAAAATCAAACTTGTCACACCTCAAGGCTTTGGCCAGATGAGGTGAGTACTGCAGAAAAAGTGCCTTGGGTTTGTATCTCATCTCTCTCTCTTTAGTTCTGCCTGGGAATGTCCCCCAGGTATTACAGCTTTAACCAGATTTCTTCACACTGCAGATCAGTACCAAACTAATGCTGTTGAAACAACACCTAACCTAACCACTGTTTTACAACACAACACTGCCCAGAAAAAAGTATTAAACAATCCAAGTGCACTGAGTGGCACCATTCTCAGTCATATGATGGATTTCAAATAGCCAGTGCAGAACTAGTAACTACTCTGAAATCTCCATAAATAATTACTTTGATTGGAGATTTCAAAATACTGCACGTCCACTTTAATTCTTAGTGCTTTCAGCTTTCCCCCTTCCTCAACTATAAAGAAAAAAACCAGCTAAATACTTCATCTTGAGGTAGTGCCATGGTTCAAGCAGCCAAAGGACCAGAATTAGACTAGCAGTGAGGCTTTGAGAATCATTTCTTACGCCACAAATTTATTTCCAAAAATTAAATCACAAAGGCATCTTCAAAACCCCTTTGCGTGGACATTATTTTTACTCGTTTCAACATTGGAATTCTTGGTTTCATTACCTGCTCAGGAAAAGCTGCCCTTTCAGTTTTCAAGAGGCACTATAAAAGTGCTGTTACAGCCAAGGAATGTACAAAAGGAGTCCCCTAGAGATCCTCCTGTTAAATCTACTTTGGCTGGATAGAAATGTGGCAATCGAAGAGGATACAAGTCCTTGTATGTGGCTGCAGGCAAGAACCATCATCCCTGATGAGGCTGCCAAGAACATGGATGTTATCATGAGGCAGTCAGTTCAAGCTGCATTAACCTCCTCATGCCTGAAACGTGTACTACATTAGTGTCATTCTGGGTAAATTCAAATACAGGAAAATAAGCAGCCTGGAGATACAAAAAAGTGGATTAACAAAAGACAAACTACAGCTTCAGCCTGTCTGAAGGAAGAGGCTGAGGGAGTAGCCATAAAATAAGGAAGAACAGACTGAAGAATGTATTAGCAGAAAATTCACTGTTAGAAAAGCATGTTATCATCATGCTTTCATTTTTCTTAGAATTCAGAGGTCAGAAGAGATAAAAACCCCAAAAGACAAATACAACTGCTTTGATTATCTTTGTTTATAACTTCTTAGGCTGCGGGGACAATAAGCCTCTGATGGTCTGTGGCTTGCATTTTCCCCATTTGAGAAACCCTCCTAGACCTAAAAAGGAGAAATCTGCCATGGAGCCCAGATGTGGGATGCAGAGCAGGAGAGGAGCTTTACTGCGTATGTGAGTTTTCTTGTCAGTACAAACAAACCTAGAACATCAAAAAGTTTATGGATGACTCTTATCCTAGTAAAGAGCATTCCCATCAGCAAGTCTGGAATTTGGCTTCCTCTAAGTATTTGCATTGCTGGTGGTGTCAAAAGCACAGCTCTACCTGCCTGTAAGAATTTAAAATTGGTCTGGGCTGCTTAACATAAATCTTTTGTTCCCATAAGGAACACAAAGCCAGCACCTATGCAAAGGCACACATTTCCAGCACAGGGAAGGGCATAGATTAATTCCCTAAGTAAAGCACTGTGGTAAATACTACAGTAAGCAGCCTGTGATTATATCCCTGAGCCTGGCAATGAGACCCTGCTGATTCATGCACCCCTGCATTCCATGGAGGCACAGCACATTAGTAACCAGCCACCCCAGAACCCCAAGGAGCCCTCTTCCTTTAACAACTGCGTACAAAAGAACCCTGCTGAAGACTTAAGTGTCAGGAAAGGATTTGGACTCAGTCCAGATGGTCTGGAACTTGTCCCTACCTATGTGGACACCTCTGGAAGATGTGCTTACATCCAACAGGCCCAATTAAGAAGCCTGGTTTAAATCACAGGTGAGAGGTAAATGGGTATGCATCTAACTTAAAACAGCTGGCACAATTCATTGCAAAGAAGTAACAATACTGAAAGAAATCTACTTCCCATACTAACATCAAATACAAGATTCAAATTCTGCAGCCAAGCCCTCTAACCCAAATGTTCAAGAAACAACTGCTCTCCAGACACATCTATTTACAGAGTCAATGACGACAAGCAAGGACAGTAGTTACAATTTTTTTATTATTTATCCCATGTTAATTCAGTTCAATCAACAGATAAATTACGAACATTTGAAAAAACAGTCCATTAAAAAGAATTCAAATTGAGATACATGTGACCAAAATTACTGCTTTTAGAAACTACATTCTCTCAACACTTTTGCCACCCGTGCTTTGCCCTACTCTTTCACCCAGAAGAGACTCCCAGCACCACAGGATTACTTTAGTGTAAAGGAATTGTAAAATCCTTACTTTACTCTAGAGGATTACACTTTTGCACATAGTGTACACTCCACACTCTGACAATTACTTACAGTTCAGGGCTGAATACAAACCACAACAGCCAGGAGCCAGCAGCATTTCCTTATGTACGACCCAAGCAACACAGGTGCCAACTTGCAGGGAGATTTCAAAGGGCATCTCACCGACGTCAGGATACTCTGTACACAAGGCCCTGCCCTGACTGACTCACTCTGTGTCCACACTGACAGTCCCTGCATTTGTCCTGTGACAACATTCCCCCTGCCAGAGCTCCAGTGCTGGCAGCTGCTCTGGACTGGCAGCTGACATTTGAAATGCTATGTGAGACCTCTGGCAGCTCCCTTTGCTGCTGCCAAAGGTAAAGCTACATTCATTAATGCAAGAAAGAGCCCAGCAAGCCCCCAGCAGAGTGGCCCTTAAAGCCCCAGGAGGCTGCAGATGTTCAGGACACAGCACATTGCAAAACAAGGACAAGGTTGAGCTCGGAGCACCACGGAGCCAGCAGCTGGTTGTAGACCAAGCCTCCCACCAGCTCTGCCTAAAAGCTGCCTTAGAAAGGTCTCAGCACAGCCTGCTCCAGGCCCTGGCAGGAGGAATGATGGCAGATGAAGAGCACCTCCCCTCCCCTCAGCAGTCCTAAACCAGCTATAAAATAACCAGGTCCAGCCCAGGACTCAAAGTTCCTCCCATCAGCAGTGGAAGAAAACTCTCCGAGAGCACAGAGCAAAGCAGAGAGCCGTGTGAAGCACTGAGTAAGCACCAATCAAGGAGAGATGGGGACATGGGGACAGTCCTCTCCTGCTTTCCAGCCCTGCCCAGTGGAGAGGCTGCAGGTCTGCACTGCTGGGCACTGCCAAGGCCAAAGGCAGATCCCATCAAGATCCTGCTGCAGCTCCTGCCCTGCTACTCCATGCCACAGCCCTTGAGACATTCAAAAACTGCCTTTCCTTCCCTCCTCTTAGTGAGGGGATGGGGTGGAGCCCAGACAGCTGCAGCTACCTCGTTACACTGATTATCAGGACACCTTACCAAGAAAAGGTGAAGAAAACATGTTTCATGCAGGGGAAGGCCACCCAGGAAGCTAAGTCTGGGAGGATGGAATGTTCTCTATGTGCTAGGGCAGGCTGAGGATGGGAAACCACTTCCTGCTTGCCCACAGAGCTGCAAGCAGCACCATGAGCGCTCACTGCAGTATGGAACGTCAGCAGATGCAGCCTGAAGGGTCACTGGGAACCCCTAGTGCAAACCCGAACTACTGAACTCCCCAGGAGCCCAGGGCAGCTAGAAACGCCTTGGCTGTCCATACTGAGAGCTCCTGAGGGCACACTGCAGCCAGGCTGCTCTCTCCTTTTGCACACCACAGCCCCGTGTTTCCTGCTGCCCTTGTGCTCCTGGGCTGACTTGCCTGATTGCGACAGCAATTCCTCCCGTGCAGGAAGTGTAATTCAGTGTTTTTAAACACACTGGCTATGCCACTGCCAGCTCTTTTTGAACCTCCGGAGCAACTGAACCATGGTGGTGACTTAATTGCTGTCATGGTATGAACTCAAGGCAAGCCTCCATCCTCCTTGCTTTCCCCCAGGCAAGCCTTTCCTGCGCCGCTGTGCACAGAGATTCCTCGCCCCCTGCCACCTCCCGGCCTCGGATCACACGGGAGCCCCCACTGCAGAGGGATGCATGCACTCCACCAGGCTGCACGTTTGAACAGACAGCAGATTTCCAGGCTGCTGCATGTTTTACACCCAGCAATGCCAGCCTGGCCCCGTGACCAAGCCAGCAAAGCCCACTTGAGATCCACTTGGAACTCACCAACCCCACCTGACACCAGCCCACGTCTCTTTCCAAACTCTCCCTACACAAAGTGGAACTTGGCCTGCTACCACACACATTGTACTCCAAGTGACAGCAGGAAGGTTTTGACAAGTGCATCAAGAGGTCAAACACCCTGAAACTGTGCTTTGTTTTGGCTACTAATGCCAGAAACTGCTCTGTAGTCACAAGCACACAGTGCTGAAAATTTTAAGCCAAGCTGGTAAAAGAATTCAGTGTTAATAAAGGAATACACAGTCCTGCAAAACTCTCTGCAGTACTTCTCTTTACAACTGTAATTTGAGCTCCAAACTCTTTGGGAATTCATACATAAGATTAATGCTATCATGGAAAAGAAAACTAATTTCCTAAGCTAGTATCTGAACACTCGGTGTCTTGAAACGAGAGTAATAAGATAATCTTTAACAAAAATGTTAATGAACCTTAGCTGCTGATTTATAATTAATTTAAATAATCCCCTACTGGTTTTGATCAAAAAGGTCTTGGCATGAAATACCATGTCAGAGGAGAGAAAAGCACTTGCCTGTTAATAAAGATTATGGCAGAAAACACTACTTAAGGACTGCAGAACACAATGTTTAGCACGGAACATAAACAATTTTTTCCTTAATCTCATGACATTTAACTTCAGAGGGCTGCTTACCTACCTATTACAACCACAAGACCTGCAACACTGGTCCCTCTACATCAAAAGAATACTTTTTCCATAGTATATCTCCTATTTAACATTTTAATTTTGCACACAATTCTCAACTTTTTGAAATCAATTCTTTACTTTCTAAAATTCAGCTTCAAAATATACATCTTCAGACACAGAAGTCTATATAGGGGTTTTAAAATAAACATCATAGAAAATAATTTTAATTTTTTAAATCTTGATTCCAGTGCTTAACACATTCAAGAAACACTCCAAAATACTAAAATATAAAAACCTCTTAACAGATATAGAAGAATTAAAAATAATCAGTGTTCTGTTTTCAAAGACCTCAAGTTGCTCTTTAGCCTTTTATTGATCTGTTTCATACTTAAGGAGCTAAGAGCAAAGAGATTATTATCTAGTAAAAAGGACATTTAAAGACGCAGAATTTTATAATTTTTTTTTCTTCTACTAATTCTGTTTGTTCTTCCCATTAGATCTCCCCTCCATCCATATAAGGGCTGAATTTACTGGTTTTTTGTTTTGTTTTGTTTTTTAACTTTCTTTATTGAAAAGACTGGATGGTGCAGGCAGATTTTCAGAGAATTACTCCAGAATTTGGGCAGTTGGGGAGAAGTTACTTGAGGCTCAAAGAGCAAAGGAAGCAGCAGGGCAATGACCTGCTGGACTGTGATTCCCTGAACTCTCCCACATCTGCCCTTCCATCAGTGGCTGTGCAATTGCCCAGGACTGGAAAGGGAGGAGGCCTTGAGCTGGTTTGCTGAGAGTGCTGACAGTGCAGGCGAGCTCACAGGAGCCCTGCATCAACACTGCATCAGCCCTGCCACACACACCATGGCTGGGACAGCAGAGCACTGAGCACTTCATCAGCCCTGCATCAGCCCTGCCAAAGACACCATGGCTGGGACACCAGAGCACTGAGCACTGCATCAGCCCTGCATCAGCCCTGCCACACACACCATGACTGGGACAGCAGAGCACTGAGCACTGCATCAGCCCTGCCACACACACCATGGCTGGGACACCAGAGCACTGAGCACTGCATCAGCCCTGCATCAGCACTGCCACACACACCATGGCTGGGACAGCAGAGCACTGAGCACTGCATCAGCCCTGCCACTGCTGCCAAACACACCATGGCTGGGACACCAGAGCACTGAGCACTGCATCAGCCCTGCCACACACACCATGGCTGGGACACCAGAGCACTGAGCACTGCATCAGCCCTGCATCAGCACTGCCACACACACCATGGCTGGGACACCAGAGCACTGAGCACTGCATCAGCCCTGCATCAGCACTGCCACACACACCATGGCTGGGACAGCTGGAGCATTTGTCAGCAACTTGCCAAGGACTGCAACCTTCAGCTTTAGGGACTTTTGAGGGTTTGGGGCTTTTGGGGTTTTTTTTTAGTTGGTTGGTGGGAGGGTTTTTTGGTTTGGTTTGTTGTTTTTGTTTTCTGTGTGTGTGTGGTTTTGTTTGGTTGGGTGTTTTTAACAGGATAATACAGAAAAAAAAAACAAGCACTGCAATGTTGGCTCTACCTCTGAAACAGGACATGGATCTCCCACTGACAGCCTATTTGAAAAATCAAAACCAGGTGTTTCAGAGAAGACATCCCAAATCCATGGCAATAATCTACACAATTTGCTTTCCATTTCAAACAGGATAACATTTCTTTGGGAAAGACATCAGTTCACAGCATCTAACTGCACATATGAAAGAGCTAGATTGCAGTACTCCATTTCATTCTTAGAACATTTTTTAAAACTTCATTAATTATTTGTCAAATCTTGGGACAAGATTCAGTGAATCCTTACAGAGAGTGGAATGATTAGAGCACAATCTTTAAAGAGGTATCCCGTTCCTCCAGACTAATTTACAAGTCCAGCATCCTTTAAAATAGACTTTAGCACACCGACAGTGCATAACCATGTTCCCATTAATCCAGTGCATACATTAGTGTGACAGGCACTGTAAGACTGAAAACTGACACACTGCAGCACTTGTGACCCTCATTAAGGTGTCTCTGAGCAAGTCTGACAGTCAACAGCCCAACAAATTTACGTGTACCTGTAAATCCAGCATCAACTGTAGTCTGAGACATCAGTTTTTCTCCTTCACACTAATAACAAGTTAAATTGTTAGCTGCTGTGCTATATTAAATCAGCCTTTATGTAAGGCCAGGATTCCCTTCATGAAACTCAAATATTGAATATTCCTCTTTAAGAAGTCTCATATAAAGAGATTAAATACTGTAGCATCCACAAATTACAAAAACTCCTGGAGATTTAATTATTAACTAGAGATTATTACTCCATTAAAGATGTTTTATGCACACATGCTACACTGGATGTTTGCACAGTTTTAAAGGTTGGCAGGAGGATGTAACAAAGTATTTATTTAAAAAACAAACTCCTGATCTTATCCAGTAGGCACATATTTGTGGTAGCTACCTCTTCATCCTAATAGAACAATATATTTCAAATAAAGTCATTGAGTTTTGTAGCTTTTTCCCTTGTTATGCACAAACGGCAGAAAAAATAACCTCTAAGGACATAACATTTTAGAGAGTCAAAAGAACTTTCCAAAGTAACATCTCTGAAAGCTTCTTGTCCCTGAATTCTGGATTCCTTACAAGCCAAAGGAAGACTCCTCCAAGCCTGAGAGGTTTTGTGGGGTGTGTCCCCAAAGCGGGGGGAGAGGGGAGGTTACAGCACACCAGTCATTCACACACAATTTTGCTTCCATGGTTGTGTCCCTCGATCTGGAAGCTTGGCTCTGTTCTGGCTGTCCAATTTAAACACCTGCTTGCTAATCTCGTGGTTCTTTGGACACCTCTGGACAACTGGAGATCACCGGGCAGCTGTGCTCCTTCTACAGGTGTATCTACAAGTATCTACAGGTGTCGACATCATTTTTCACTTCTTTTGCAGTTAAACCTTTTCTCACACCTAGATGCTTACACAAGTCCCCCTCAGAGAAACCCCCCAGCTAAATCCCAAACCTTTTAATGCACAACACAGCTGATAAGCATGAGTAAAACCCCTCTTTTCAGAAAGGCACGAGTTCATTAATTTTATACTGCCTTTCCTATTAAAACCCCCACTATTTAGATATTTTTCTTCTTCTGGTAGAAGGGCAGCTCTACAAAACCCCGTGCTTAACATAAAGTAAGCTAACAGCAAGGGACTCACAGGTTCCTGTCTCAGTACCTGATTTTATCATATCAGAGCTCAGTAATCTAAGATGAGGGGCTTTCAGGTGAAACATATTTCAAACACATGGTGCAAGAGCTCCTGTGCCAAAGAACCCTGTGACCTTTACAAGATAAACAACTTGAACCCATGAAGTTATAAAATACAAAACAGGTTAGAAATGTACTTTAATACTTCTTTAAGTTTTTCAATGAGAGGATTTATGTGCTTAGTTCAAGGAGCAAAAATTAAAAAAAAAACCAAACAAACAAAACAAAACCAAACCACAACAAACCCAGAAACATAGCATCTCCACACTGTACTTGAAAGATGAAAATAAAACCACAGATGTTATTTACAGAAATGACCATTTTGAAGCCGTTTCTAAAAAAGCATTAATATACTATACTAACAGAAACACCAATAACATATCCTGATCCCAAAAGCTGCCACTTATCTCTGAGAAAGTGTGAGGAACCTGAGAAGTTGCATACTTTAACCATGAAAAGGGAGATCCTTCAATTTTATCAAATCTTCAGTATGGGTTTCAAAAATTACCCCAAAACTTCATACACACAAAGCCAGAAATTACCCTCAGTACTGCATTTTTCCACAAGAGGACACTAAGATAGTAAGAAAAACAGTTGTGCAGAAATGTACAGCTACCATATAGCGTCGTTCATTAGCCAAGCAGAATGCTTTTCACTTACAAGCTATTTTGTAGAGAAGTAGACATTAACTTCTTTCCCCCTAGTGTGCGTTTTAGTCATTCTAGTGATTTGGCTTCTTGTATGTTTCAGGTGGCACGAAAAAACAGATAATAGTTCAGCTTATTATGGACCAAAATCAACAGTTAAGCAATGCCGCAGAAATAGCCTTGCACTCCGTTTGAAGACGAGCTATTAACCTCGGATTTACAGCGAGCACACGCTGAACTTCATCGCACGACTCCAAGGAACAACTTCTGGGCACCAGAAAAGGCTAACACGGCAGCGGGACCCGGCTGTGCTTACGCGTCCGCTCCGGCCTGGCACCAACACTGTGAAGGAGGAGTGAATCGCACTGGAACAGCCTCCCGTGTCCGTGCAGCTCGGGGCTCCGGGCAGGGCCGCTGGGGGAGCGCTGCCAGGGGACGGAGCGCTGCCAGGGGACGGAGCGCTGCCAGGGGACGGAGCGCTGCCAGGGGACGGAGCGCTGCCAGGGGACGGAGCGCGTGTGGCGGGGCCTGGCGCTACAAGCGCCGCTCCGAGCGCCGCTCCCAGAGCACCCACGGCCGGGTGCTAACGAGCTCCGACCCGCACCCGGGGCAGTGACCCGGGCGCGCTCCCTCCTCGCTCGCCGCTTGCTGCTGCATCTGCACGGACTCAATTAGCTTAGAAAACACGTCTCAGATCATCCAGTCCACCCCATGACCGAACAGCACCGTGGCACGTCCAGGCTTTCCCTGAACACGTCCGCAGACAGAGCCCGTTCCATTTATTGACTCCCTGCTCCCCCGCAGGCCCGGGCGCCCCACGCCGCTCCCCAGGGCAGCAGAACGGGAGGGGGGAGCGGCGGCGGCCCGGCGCCACGGACAGCCCGTGCGCGGGGCGGCTCTGGCCCGGAGGTTCTGCGCTGCGGCTCCGACACTGCCCCTCGTGCTCGATGCACACCACGCGGCTCGGCTCGGCCGGGCCATGCAGCGGCACCGGGACCGGGGCGCCCGGCTGGCCCGGCACCGGCCAGACTGAGGGCAATGAGCGCGGCGGGACGCAGCCAGCGCGGGGTGGGGCGGCTCTCGCGAGAACCGCGCCGGCGGCCATTTTCCCATGGATTGGCGGCGGGGCGGAGCTGCGGCGCTGCCCGCGGGAGCGGAGGAGGTGGAAGAGGAGGAAGAGGAGGAGGAAGAAGAGGAGGAAGAAGAAGAAGAAGAAGAAGAGGAGGAGGAGGAGAAGGAGGAGAAGGAAAAGAAGGAAAAGAAAGAGGAGGATGAGCCACGGGCGTCCCCCCGCCTCCCGCTGCTGCTGACGACGGCGCTCGGTTCAGCCTGCTGCGGGCTCCGCGCCGCTCCACCGGCCATGGTGCCCAGCGAGGAGAACCAGCTCGTCCCCAAAGAGGTGAGGCAGGAGGCGGAGGCGGAGGCCGCCGCGGCGGGCGGCAGGCCCGAGGCTCCGGCCCCGACCGAGGAGGGAGTGGAGGAGGCCCGGCCTGGCTCTGCTCCGCTCCCTCCCTGCGCCGCCCGGCGGGCGCGGGCCCGTCTTTGTGCGGGGCCGGGGCTGATGGTGGTGTGCAGCTGAAGGGGCTGGCCAGGGGAGGAGGAGGAGGGGGCCGGGGCTGAGCCGGGGCTGCGCGGGGCCCCGGGCGGCCCGCAGGCTGCACCTGTCCGTGCCGCGGCACGCGGGGAGCCCNCGGGGCGGGGCGGCTCCGCGCCTCCTGGAGCGCCGCAGAACGGGCGGCAGTGCCCGCGCTGCGTGCCGGACGGAATGGGTTGAGCAGCGACTTGTTTTCTTTTTTCTGGGCCCCTCATCTTTCCCCTGCTCTAGGGAGAAGGGAAAGGCTTGGTTTGGGCTATAGGCTAGAGATAAGAGGCCGAGTGAAAGAGGAAGGCGAAACCTGTGTCCTGCAACGATAGGCGAATGACACGTGTCAAGTTGGAGCGATACTGTGGAGGGAAAGGAGTTCGAGTAATGGCATGAAATGTTTGGAAACAGCTTCTGATAGAGTAGTATCAGCAGAAACTTTGTTTCCTGAGCAGGTACACTGACACATTTTGCCAACTTTTCTGACAGTTTTGCAGTTCTGATAAATTACTCAGACCCTTCCCGTTGTTTTTCGTCAAATGTCAGTGTTTGTTACGTTTACCTGTTCTGTTGTGTGTTCTTACAGGGAGCTTTGTCAGGCAAGGGCTTCGTTTTTGTGGAGCTTAGTAAAATGAGGTGCTGATCCTTAAATGGTTTTCTTGAGTAGATCTGGAAATAACAGCACTGAATATTAGAAACAATTTTTGTGCAGGCAGTTGTGCGTGTAAACACAGGATATATGTAGGAAAAAGGTAACTTTACCTCGTTTCCTTTCTTAAAATACTGAGGTTTAAAGGACTACATTTTGTCTTTTTACAGGAAAGTGAAATCTCCAGAAACTTTAAAAAGGAGATGGTGCGTAGTAGCTAATATGCTTAAATATTAGCTTTTAACAAAAATCTTCAAAATTATAAAACCAGAAAAAGAAGACAGAGTAGCTGATATACTTAAAGATTTCATTTTAAAACCAAAGAAACATACGGATAAGGGACAGTGGCAGAAGAAACGTTGTGGCAGTAGCTGTAGTTATGTGGAATAGACAAGGTATTAGTACAAGCAGCCAGCCAAGGCTGTCTTTAGTTATATGTATTAATAGTATCCCCCTTGGCTTTAGAGTTGTATTCAGAATAAACTTATGATTCAGATGTGTATTTTTAACTGACTCACTGGACAAGGCTTTTGAATGCACTTTATCTGTGAGGGGCGAAGTATGGGGAAAGGAAGATGAATACATGTGGTTATAGATATGGGTATCTTAAACAAACAGTGTGAAATCCATAAACTTTGTACATTGATAATGCTAGCGGGAGCTGTTTCTTCTCAGCAAGTTTTTCAAGTTCTTTATTGTGTCTATGCGTTTTTAAAGTAAATGAAACTGGACAGGATGTTAATGAAATCAAATTGAGAAAGAAAACAGGTGAACTATTTGTGTTAAGCCCGTCTGGTTATATCTGTATATGTGCTGTAACAGAAGTTTCTCTTCAACTTTTCCAGTGTTTTTTGGTATCTCCTCTTTTGTTTTTTAGTGATAGGGAGTTTTAACAAATGTTACACTGCAGCATTCCCATTAAGTCCTTCTGAGATTCATTAATAGTCCCATTGCAGAGAACACTGAGTTACGGGTAAACAGAATTCTCCAAGTCTCTGAGTTCTCAACAGCCTGCTCCTAAATGTTCCTATAATGCCTCTAAGAGCAGTTGGAGGCAAAGCAGATCGTTTGGAGTTTCAGCTGTGCCCTTCAGGGATGGCTAAAGGATCACAGTTCATGGTTTTGTCCCTTCCCAGTGGGCTGGGTGATATCACTGGTACAGCTCACTGTCTAGTGCTGCTTCAAAGATTTCAGCTGGGCTCTGAACCAGCATCTGCTAAAGATGAGCACACAACAAGGTTTTCCTTGGCATTCCAGTGTGAAAGAACAAGAAGACATGTAATGATGTTTGCTTTAGGCTGATTTAGGGAATGACTAATCATCCAAAGGAGTGGACGGGAAAGGGATTTTGGTTCTTGTCTGCGAGTTATGTGATGCCTTGGTAGATAAGTGGTAGGAGGTGTCTCTAACACTACCAGCCTGTGTGTGGTAGAGTGGAAGGATGGGTATTAAGTTGATTATGAATCTTCAGTTTGTGTTTGTATCCATATTTTTGTATATGTTAACAGGAGCTCAGAGTGCTATTTGCAAAGTAGAATTGCTTGGATTTTTTCATTAGCTTTTCTAAGGAGTAATACCGTGTTTTCGTGGATACAGAGTAGATACAAAGTTTCACCACTGCACTTCAAATATCTTTTATTAGTCTGTTATGAAAAGTTTTCTTTTGGACATTGAGTAGCTTCAGCTGTATCTCTGAAGTCCAGGTAATCAGGGCCTTGTTACTTTCTCTTGCTCATAACTTTGGGACAAAGTTCTTTTTCCTTTGGGAGAGATGTATTAAAGCAGTTTCTGATAAACCAGTGTTGGGATTTCTTTTGGCATAAAGGTTTTTGCCTGGGCTATGCAGGCACTTAGTAAGTTCATCTTGCATCCCTACTGCTGCCTGATGCTTTCCCAGCTGTTCCTGAAATAGTGTGACCAGTAATTCCTTATGGTGGGGGCAGTGAGAATCCCTGTTCACTGTGTCTGGGGTTCAAACCGGTCCCTGCTCCTTTTCCTTTCAATCCTCAATTACTTTGCTTCCTTCATGTAAAAGATGAAAAGATTCAATTCAGTTTTCTTTTATATCCAATAAACAGAAGGTACTGAATAAAACACAGTTCACTGGTGCACCCTGGTAGCAAAATTTGAGCATATTCTATAAAAATTGCTGTATTAATAGGTGTGGATTTTTACCCAGTAGCCCTGGGAAGAGAGGGTGAATAGCATGAGTAAGATAATTACGGAAATAAGAAGAAAATGATGCTGTCAGAAGGCAAAACATTTCTATGGCTTTCAGTGTTTCTTACAGAAAAGTTGACTTGAAACTTACTTTGGGAAAATCTACCTCAAATAGAAAATAATGAAATATTCTTATCAGCATGGTTGGTGAGAAAGATGCCTATGTGCGTTTACTGGTAATATAAGTGAACTTTACAAAGACTTATCTTGAAAATCAAGATGTGTGAGAGCTTAGTGAGTATTGGTCAGAATATGAGAAGTGTGTTCTGCTATGAGGTGTTTGAAGTGTTTGTGCTACTGATTAAATAAATGCTGTGCAGATACTTTTTCAGCATGTTCCAGCATGAACTATCCAAAGTACACCTGTCAGAATAAATATAAATATATACTTACTACCATTAAATCGAGCAGGGTGGTGTGAGTTGTCTCTCAGCTCACTAATGTGAGTCTTTTCATCCCTACACTAATGAATCCATTTTAATCTTCTGCACTGAACAAATCAAGTGTGTCTCTTGATGGATATCATTCTGACTTCCTCATTAGAAGAGTGGGAATCTGATTAAGATATTTTGCAATTCTCTTAAGTAAAGGGATGCTGTTCTTTTCAAAGCTGATGACATCCTTGTTTTTTCATTCCCATGCATTAGAAGATTGTACAAGTGGTTACAGCTTGCATAATTTATTGGTTTTTCCTGCTTTCCGTCTTCTGTGCTCCATTAGAAAACATAAAGGTGTGATTGTGACAACTAGAGAAACTGACTAATTCATTGACTGAGAAGGTATTTTGGAAATCAAATTTGTGAAACAAACAGAAAATCCACATGGAATTCCACAAAATAATTTGTTCCTTGCAAATTGACACTTTCTGAATGATGTTCATGTAGTTACTGAGTTTGGTGAATAAAGCTTAGGAGTAGAATTCAAGAGCTTTCCCTGCTTTTTTCCAGCCGTTGGGCTTCCCAGTTACTGTTTACTTTCCCTTGCTATCATCTGGGTGTTTAAACTGCAACATAGAAAGATGATCAGTAAATGAAGTATCAGCACCTCCAGATCATCTGATGAAATGTCTTTGCCTAAGAAGTACCAGCTGCCTCATGAGCAGCACTTGGTCCTGGAGCCTCAGACTCTAAATGCTGCTGGCAGAAGTTACTACTCGGGCGAATAATCTGACAACTAAATAACTAAATACTTCCTTTTTTCCTGCAGTGATACGTTTTGAACATCACCACAAACAATAAATACCATTTTCTCTACTGTTTTGTGCGTCACTGGTGATTAAAATTTCGGAGTCAAAAGCATCAATAGTAAAAGTATAAAGCTTAATTATTTTTTTTTGTGTAGCTACACACTCTTTCTCAGACTAGTAATGAACTTTTTCCTAAACAGAGAATACTTCAGAGGTTTGTCAGTGTCACATTCTGCACTCTTTTGAGCTCAGAGTATCAGTATGCAAGAAAAAAGTTTCCAGTGCTTTGTTTGTTTTCATGATGAAATAAAGTCCCCAGAAACCATGTTCTGTTCTTTTTAAAACCTTTGGATATAATCAATGCAGCCTTGCATCATGGTTTTAAAATGTTAGTTGTACAAACACACACACTGATGAAAAATTATTATTGTGCTGCCTCTTTTTCTGATAGAATGTATTGATATCAATATAACATTAAAAGTTGTGGTGATTTACTGAAATAAACCAGTACCTTGAATTTGTGCTACCTTTGAATTACATATTTTAGTCTTGTCAGAATTAAATGGGAGTGGGGCAGGGTTGTATTCTAAACCTTTCCCCCCAGTACATCACAATTGGTACTGTAATGCACTATATTATATACAGATGTTCATATATCCAGTCACAGCTTCACTCTTTTTGTTGTGTTTGAAAACATGTTGGGTTTTATCTAAGAAAATAAAGGTGAAAGTTATGTCTGTAGAAAATGGAGTGGTTGAGTTACATGTACATATTCAGCTTTTTTATTCAGTTTGAAAAAGTTTTCAATTCCTTTGTGAACATATAAAGCTGCTATTTTACACTTTGCCCTTGAAGATTTAATGTGCTGTACCTTTGGGTGAGCTGCCATTTAGCATTTGGTTATTTTTCTTGCCTTGAATGAAATATTCTCAAAACAATGCGACTAGATACTAAAGAACTGATAATTGTGAATACTAGTAAGTCACTGGTTTTTTTTTTTTGTGGAGTTCTGATAAAATAACAACTTGACCACAGTTGCAGGCACTGTGAAATGCCAGGTTTTTTATTTTCTTTGGTTTTTGCAATGCTTGGCGTGTAGTCAGCTTGCACTGAGCAAATTCTCTTGCCCAGCATTGGCAGATGAAATAATTTCTAAAAAGGATGTTGTGCATGTTCTAAAAATACTAAGGGGTGAAATTGGTACAGATCACTTGATTCAATATAATTGTTGAGATTGTGATCACAAGGATGCTTTAGGTGCTTCTGAAAAATGGCAACAGATTATTTTTAGATTGGCATTTCTGTGAATAGCTTAGAGCTGGTTATCGTGCTGCAGTTCAGGTGTAGCTTCTCAATAAGCACATGTCACAAAAGCTGCCTCAGTAACATGAGCAAGTGTGCCTGAATTCCTGAGGGTTGGTGAATGCTCTGGTTTTGGAGCTTCAGGAGAAATATATTTGATATAGTGTGAAAATTTGCCCAGTAAATACTGTCTGAACATGTAAATGGCATTTTCTGAACAAGTCTGGCAGCTCCTTTACAAGAGCTAAAGGAATGGAAGGCAGCCATGCTCACTGATTTGTGTAGGTATTGGGTTGAGATCAGTAACGGTGAAGGGAAAGAAAAAATAGCAGATACAGAAACTCTTCTGTAGTACCTGTTTTTGTAAATGAAGTGCTTTCTTCAGCTTATACATGGAAAAACTGTCTAGGTCCTTTTTCACATATGCATTGTCATCCCTGCTCCTTCTGTGGGGACGTTGCTCCAGAGTTCTATGTTCTCCCTGGAGCCCGTTGTGGCAGCAGGCAGAGTTTATGCCCAGGTGTTTCCATTCTGAGCTGGACCCTTCTGTGCAGGATTCCCAGAGAGCTGCACAGAGAATCCCTGCTAACACACCTCGCTGTTCAGCTTCTCTTCTTCCTTCCCCAGCAGCAGCTGCACAGCTTGGAGAGTTGTTAAAGAATTAAAAACTATGCCTGTAGTCACGTTTTAATGTCTGAACTGTACAGGATTTTAATTTTTTAGCATATATGTCTGTTGGTGATTTTGTAGGGAAGTAAACCTTCATTTCAAAATTATCCACGAAGAGAAAACTCTTGTGCGTACTGGTTTTGCCCAGACTCTTAATTTGTTTTTATGCTGATGTTGCATTTGTAATGCAATCCAGCAGAAAGTTCTTCAGAATAGGAGCAGCAAAGGAAAAATGTTTCCATAAAATTCATACTTGAAGAAATGAAGGGCAAGTCCATCCACTCCTTTTGTGACTCTCCACAGGAGACAAATGTTGCAAGTATCGAGTAATATATAAAAGTGTAGTAAGTGTCTTGTGGTGTTCTCATATCCCCTTTTTTAGCTTTTATGGGTGGGTTTTTTTAAAGGAAAACCAAAGAGCGTGCTGATTAGGAAGGTGGAGAGAAGTTACAAGCAAAGGAAGCTGTGTAAAGATGAGGCTGTTTCAGCTCTGAATGTAAAGGTTATACTGTAATGAATGTAGGGAGGCTGGTAGATAGTTTGTGAATGTAGAGAACTTCATTGGCATTTAATTCTCACAATTATTTTAGCATGGTTACAAAACCCTTTGCAAGTTCAACAGCTTTGGGTCAGAGGAGGAAAGAAAATAGGTTCAGGTGAAATTAAAACCTGTAAGAGAGTGAAATACTCACAATGTCCGGTGGTTACGAGATAGCTATAGTTATTTAAACTATTCTTTGTTACCCCTAAAGGAAACTTTGTAAGTTCTTGTGTGATCTGCAGGCATGACCAGGAAATATTTGCACTATTTTGTTATTGACAGCTGCTTTGTTGGAATTTTTTTAAGGGAAATAATTAATCTTGAATCACCTTAATTTACCGTATTTAAAAGGCCATAAGGAGATAAGTGTAAGAAGACTGGTTCTTCAGGATGTCCTTAGTAAGACATATTTAAAGTCTTCTAAAATATGAAAAATACCTTCTGTAAAATTGAAAAGTGGATATTTTGGTCTCTAGTTCAGCTCTCCCCAGACATGTGTCCCCTCACACTGTATCTTTTTCTGTGGTCTTTGGAACAACCTCCAGGTTTGTGCTTATTTCTGGCCCCATCCCAACTTTTTTTGTCATTCCTGTTCTTTTGTTAGTGTTTTTTACAAATGACCCGGTAAAGCACAGCAGTAGGAACAAACTCTCAAAGGGAAACACTAGCCTCATAACACACTCTTTATTTCTGAGGCAAAGGGTTATTTTTGGACATGTTTGGAAAGTTGGAAGTAGTAGACTTTGAAGTGTATATGTATTATAAAAATAATTTGTCCCTGTGCATTTTCAGGAGTGACAGTTGACAGCTGGAATGCTGCTGGTTCAGTGAGCCAGTTCAGTGAATTGGCACTTCCAATTCTTTTTAACTAAAATTTTGTTAACTAAGGAAGCATTTCTGAGAAGATGCCTTTGAAAACAATAATGATTTACACAAGGCAGAGAGGAGAGCAAAACATACACCGCATTTTCCAAAGGGAACAAGATCACAGAGGCTCTGCTACAGAACTGATTTTGTACCTCCTCCCTGAATGGGTCATCCTCTGTAGGAGAGCATTTGTAGGGTTCCCTTGGCAGTTACTCCTCCTGTGCTGTGAGCAGCACTGCCATTTACAGACTCATACCCTGCCTAAGGATGGAGGGGCTCGTTTCAGTCTCTTAGGATACCACAGAAAGTTGCAGTTATGTGTAGGTGGTTTTGGTATTTAGTGATGTAAGCAGTACTGCATATGATACATGCATTTAAAATAGTCCTACTACTCCTCTGCTGATACTGTTAACTCCCCTGAAAACCCCCCAACAAACCAGGGAGGGGGCAAAGGTTCAATAGTTAGGGAAATTTTCAGAGTCAGGATATATATTCTTGAATTTTGGTGGTATTTTAGGCTCATTGTGAAGCAATTTTTTCCTTACTTGTAAAGGGACAGAAGACCTCTGTTCAGTTTCACTAGCTTCAAAATATTGTTCTTGGATTTTGTCTGAAGTCTCCCCAGGTATAATAAAGAATTCAAAGGTGAGGATAAAGTATGCTGTTGAGGTACTCACAAACCGGATACTTTAAAGTCAGTCAGATTCAAAATGAAATGACTGTGTCTAAAGGTTGTTCAGAATTTTTTTTTTTTGCATCAGGAAATGTTCCAACACAAGATATATCAAAATTACTCTATTTAAGACTTCCTGGGATCTGTGTTTTAGAACGTGTGTTCAGTTTGCCACAAGTGTGCTAGAAGTGTGCTACAAACACAAGTGTTTGTAAGTGTTCTGGTTCAGGCATTTGTAACAGGATTCTAAGTGCACTGTTCTCTCATTAACTCACACTGGGCTGCAGCAAAGCACCTGTGTTGAGTAACACCTCAGTGCTCTGACACGATTAGTTTAGTAACCTGTATTTCAAAAAAAAAGGTGCTTCTTTCCTCTGAAATAAAGCCAGATGTAGTATGAGTCTGAGACCACCTGCTCAATGCTTCCCTCATCCCAAGGACCTTTATCACCCTGTGTTGCCCTCCCAGGGCAGGGACCCTGCTCACCTGGCTGTGCCAGGGCAGTTGGCTTCTAAAAAGAGCTTCCCTGAGCTTGGAGAAAAACGTGGAGCATGAGTAGCTCTTCTGGGGTTAAAAGGGGCTTGTGGGTTGTAAGGGCTCTCTGGAGTGCACGCTTCAAAAGCACAGGGTAGAAAGAGGGGAAGTGGTGAGAACGGGTGGAGATGCTACCCCAGTGCTCACTGACTGTTCTCCCCTTGTTTGCTGTCTATTGGAAAGATCTTTGATCTTCGCCTTTTCTGCAGAAAGCAGTGCTGTCAGCATGTGTCCAGTGTGGTGTTTAATGGATTGGACCTCTTGAAATAGGTGAAAAAAGTCCTAGATTATCGTTGTGGGTTCTCAAGGAGCTGATTTGATAGTAGTTTGTCCTTGCTGAGGGAAAGAAACATTCAGACACTAATGATGGTTCAGCTGAACAGAAGCTTGTTTCAACTATGTGATTATACTTCAGAAATAAAAGGTAGAGATGCAGACTACTTGTGTGTCATTGAAGCTCCCAGATTTCACTTACCCTTGTAATTGGAAATGTGCAGCCAGTCACTTACACAGGCGTGGAATGTGCACCCCAGAGTTTGCCCAGCAGTGACCTGACAGGCAGTAGTAGCTTCATATGGGAGTCTGAAGTTGCTGAAGCTACATTAGGTTTGAGAATTGCTGTCTTAGGCTTAATCATCCAAGTAATTCTGTGAATATAAACTGATGTCTGCTGCTTGCTGCTGATCTCTTTGTCTTTCCTCTGCACTGCAGTGATTTGTGAGAATTATTTACCGGGTGTGGACATAGAATCTTCTCTAGTGGTGATCCTTTAAAGTCTCAATAGGCCATTAACTTTACTTGGCAGTAAAACTTCACACATCTGTTGGTTCGACTCTCGACCTGGAATTTGGAAATATTGGGTAGAATTTGTATGAAGTTTGACCTTAGCTTTAGGTTTTGCTTTCAATCTCTGAAAATAATTTTATAGAAATGAAGCACGAGTTAAAACAGTGAAATGCTGTCATAGAATTTTAATTAACTCAGTGATTCAAGGCTGAAAAATAGCAAGCCACATTCTAAATGCAGTGTTAGAACCACTGCAGTTCTACGTTTGAATATTGTTGTGACAGATCTAGTAACACTTTATTTTTATTGTTCCTTTATTTTCAACAAATACAGAACCGGTATGGTCAAAGCAAATGTCTGTCTTGCAGATGGCACTAGTAACAATGCTGCCTTTGTATATACAGAAATACAGCTTGAATTGCTTCAGTGCAACAACATGCTTTATGCTCTGCAACCTGCAGGTGCAGATCTTCCATGGAAGAAAGATGAAATATTTTTTAGAAAGGTATATGGGGTGTAAATTCTTGTGTAGCATGGCCCTCTAGAATGTCCCTTCAGGTCAGACCTGTGTGTTGGTTGCATGTTTGTATTGTAAAGACTCTTTTGTAAGTCTTGTCTAATAGTCAGAACTCTTCAACATGCAGCTTTATCATCATCACCTTTCTAGAAATGGAACAGTGTAAAGGGCCATAGAATGGTTTGGGTGGAGAGGGACCTTTAATATCATCTAGTTCCACCCCTGTGCCATGGGCAGGGACACCTTCCCCTAGACCTGGTCGTGCAGAGCCCCGCCCAGCCTGGCTGTGAACACTTCCAGGAATGAGGCATTCCACAACTTCCCTGGGTAACCTGTGCCAGTGCTTTGCCATCCTCATGTAAAAAATTTCTTCCATGTATCTAGTCTAAATTTCCCCTTTCAATGTGAGCTCATTGCTCCTTGTCTTGCCTGCCACTACAGTTCCTGATGAACAGTTGCTCTCTGGCTTTCTTGTAGGCCCTTCAGATAAATGCTGCTGTGAGGTGTCTGTGCAACTTTCTCTTCTCCAGGCTGAACAGCCCCAGCTCTGTCAGCCTGTCTTTGTAGGGCAGGTACCCCAGTCCCCTTAGCAACTTCGTGTCCCTGCTCTGGACTTGCTCCAACAGTTGCGTGTTCTCCTTGTGCTGTGGGCACCAGAAATGTACCCAGCACTTGGACTGGGGGCTCACGAGGGCAGAGTGAAGGAGCAGAGTCCCCTCCCCTGACCCACTGGTCATGCTCCATTTGATGCAGCCCAGGATACATTTGGCTTTCTGGGCTGCCAGCTCACACGGCTGGCTCGTGGTAAGTTTTTCATCTGCCATCGCCCCGGGTCCTTCTCCTCAGGACTGCTCTCTGTCACTTCTCTGCACAGCCTGTAGGTGTGTTTGGCATTGTCCCAACTCAGGTGTAGGACCTTGCACTTTGAACTTCATCAGGGTCACACAGCCCCACCTCTCAGGCTGTCAGTGTCCCTCAGGGTGGCATCTCTTCTGTCCAACATGGCGACAGCACCACACAGCAACCCAAGACAATAGCTTATTGTCATTGGCAGATTTGCTGAGGGTGCTCTCCATCCTGCGGGAACCCCACCCTCAGCAAGATGGAGAGACTTGGCATGAAAGTGTCAATGTTTCAATATTTTTTTAAAATCACAGCTACAGTTGAAATTACAATTTCAAATACTTGTTGACCAAAATATTAGCCTGAGAAGAATTCTGTGCTAAAGTAATTGTAGGACAATTTTGTGAATTGTAGCCTTAATTATAGTCTGCATTTGCCTTTTAGGTGCTTATGCAGTTGAGTGTCTGCAGCTTGTTTTCCTAAGTCACCGGTGTACTATGTCACACTGGCAAAGTAGCAGCATGGAACTTTGAGGACTTCTCCCCACTGCTGGATAGATGTGCTTGCTACCTGAGTAGTTGCTCTTATTTCTTCTGAGGAGAAGGCACTAAGGTGTTTCTGCATTTGCCTGTGAATAGTGTGTATGTTAATTTGAAAGCCTTGAACTGTATGGTTAATATGCCTATTGATTTTGTGAGGTGTAGTAAATAATTGGCTTGGTGCATTCCAGAGTAACTTTTATCAGGATAAAATTAAGCAACTTTATAGAAGATCTTTGGTCTCTTAATAGTACCTTAAATACGTTTCCATGCTGAGAGGAGCATTTTGTAAAATCTAGAATTGCACTAGTGGTTATTATAAAGTTTATTTGCAGTGTTTGAGTGAGCATTTTAATTGAAAAGTAGGGAATGCTGCATTTGAGACAGGGACACCTCCTTGTGATTTCAACAAGGCCAGGTGCTGTGTCCTGCACTTGGGTCCAGCTCTGGGCCCCTCAGCTCAGGAAGGACATTGAGGGGCTGGAGCTGTCCAGAGAAGGGAAACGGAGCTGGGAGGGTCTGGAGAGGCCTTTGAGGAGCGGCTGAGGGAGCTGGGGGTGTTGAGCCTGGAGAAAAGGAGGCTCAGGGGAGACCTCCTCCCTCTCTAGAAGTGCCTGACAGGAGGGGGGAGCCCGGTGGGGATCGGCCTCTTCTCACAGGAAACAGTGGCAGGATGAGAGGACACGGCCTCAAGCTGCATCAGGGGAGGTTTAGGCTGGACATCAGGAGGAATTGCTTCACAGAAAGATTGTTAAGCGTTGGAAGGGACTGCCCAGGGAGGTGGTGGAGTCGCCATCCCTGGAGGTGTTCACGAAACAACAGCATGTGGTGCTTGGTGCTGTGGTCTAGTTGACATGGTAATGGTCACTTAAAGGTTGGACTCAATGATCTTAGAAGTCTTTTCCAATCTAAATGGTTTCATGATTCTGTGACTTGTGATTGTCTTGTCAGAGAAGCTCTCAGTTATTTCTAAAATTTCTGAACATCATATAAACAGCATATTTTGAAAATCTGGTTTGTTTGATCTGTTATGTGGAATTTGTTTAGTGAAGTAGCTCTTGAAAATCTTCCAGCAGACCTTAACCGAAGAAACAAGAGCTGAGAAGCCAGGGCAGGAATAGTTTTATAAAAGAAGCAACCTGTAGATAGTTCTGTGCAGGTGATATCTGGAACCTGTGCTGCCCTTCCACCCTCCCCTGTGTGCACCAAGTCAAATAGCACACTACAAAGTGACACGTGCTCCTGTGTGTACCACACTTGCCTGTCTCTGGAGAGAAGAAACTCTGGCTAAAGTAAGGGTTCTTCGGAGTCCCTGATCAGAAGAAAAATCGGAAGTCTTAATTAAGTCTTTGACTCAGGGCAATGCATTTGATAACAGTGGTAATATTACAAATCAGCAGTTTCAGATTTGTGGTTCTAGGACTCCATTAACCTTTAGATCATTTTAACAAAAGGTACATGACTTTCAATTAAGAGCAGATAAAACCAGTAAGCAGCAAAACATTTAAATGGTGTGATTTAAATCTGAAATCCCTCAAATCTGAAATTACAGACTGGTGTGTAAAGGGAAACAGCTAGACACAGTCTTGTCATATTAAAACTTCCCAACTGGATCTTCTGTTCTCGGTACATGAAGAAAAAAATCTTGCCTTATGTGTCATCCTGCAGAGAAATCAAATGCAGTAGTCTAATTTGGGCTATTTTTGTAGGTCATTTGGTGGGGCAAATAGGGCATGTCAGTAAAGATCGTGTCAATGGTTTTTGTTTTTATAATCTTTACTGAGGGTGCAGTTGAAGGAATTTGGAGAAGAGCAGTGATGTTATGAGCATCTTCATTCTCACTTCCTGTTTTTCCTTTCTGGAAAAATACAAAGTGCACCACCTGAGATTCAGAAACTGGTTAATTTGATGTTTAGTCAGAGAACAGTTTTGTGCAGATAATGTTTATTGTTGAATTTCTGATGATACATCAGAGATACCAAGGCAGGCTTTCTTTAACAGTAGGAATAAAGTCAGTAACTTCATGTCTTTACTACCTTGAGCTGCATACTTCAAAATGGGCTCATATTCATAAAATTTCCTTACAGGAAATAACTCGGGCATGAAAGAACAGTTTCATATGAAACTGGACAGCTTCATAATTTATAAATACAATAATAATCTGAATTACAGGATTATATGCTAATCCTACCCTTGAACCATTTGAGGTAAAATATTTACCTATGTCTGTGGCATGTTATAAAGGTAATCAAGGAAAGTGTTAGTATGAATTAATATCTTGAATTGTGATTTACATTTTCTTATCCATTCACTTCTTACTTTATGAAATGTAGTCTGTGTATTACAACTTAACTGACATTGTCTGTAACACTGCTTCTATGATAATTTAAATATTAAAACAGGCTGTTCCTTCTTGAGTTACTTTGTGAATGGTGTTTCCAAACTCAGCAATGATATTTTTGTACTATTAAACTCACCTTAAATAAAAGTCAATTTACAACTTTTAATTATTATGACTTGTTAATTTTATTTTCATGTACTATAGGATGTGTTTTGGAGTTGCAGACAGAGTATCTTTGCTGAAATGAAGAAGAAATTTTCACAGGTAGACAGATGAAATCAACTTTGTAAAATGATAACCAAGAAACATAGTAACAGCATGATGCTGTAGCTTCTGTTTATTTTAACATGAGCATGAGCTATTGACATTAATGTCTCTGTGCGTGTTCTTGAATCCAAAGATGATGCACGTATTAAATTCAGAATTAATGGTAGCTTCAAACTGAGTATGTGTTTATATGTTTTTACACTGGTGTGTGAGGCTTTGGCTCTCTCTGTCTCTGCATTAAAAGAAGGAATTGTTTTGCTCTCATAATATCTCAGATTATGTAATGGTTAAAATTAATGTCTGTGTTTCTGTTGTGGACTTGGTTTGATAACAGCCTGTCAGAATAGCTGAGGGATCTATCACTGGCCAGTCTTGCTTTTCACACTATTTCTGTAGTAAAGTAGCCCCAGACAAGGTGTTGCATTGTTGTCTCCTAGCTCAGCTGGTGTGTGTGAATGCTGTCCATGAGCAGAGTTGGGCTCAGGTTATTTTTGCTGTATCTATTTACTACTAACAACTTGAAGCAGTGGCAGTGTGAATGAATGACAGCTTAATACCCTTTGCTATACTGACCCTGAGTTAAACCAGTTCAGTCTGTCAGAACTGTTGAAGAGAGTTGTTTAAACTCTCTTTACTTTGTCCAGTAGCCATTTGTCAGTGCTAATTTTCTGACTTTGTTCAGGCAGCAGAATATATCCTGCAACTCAGACAGCATTGGAGTAAGTAGGAAGTTGGTGGCTTGATTATGAAACTTTTTGTTTAGTGGTCAGCTTCCAAGGTTGCTTGGAAGCTTGCAAATTTTCTGGGTTGCATTCCTGAAAGTCACAAAAGGTATATTCTACCTCAGCAGGATTTATGATTGTGTCAAAGCAAAATATGAGCTGGCAGTGATGACTTGGAAGTCTGTTCCCGATTTTGAAGCAGTCTTCTATCTGCTTGCTGGCTGAAATTCTGTGTGGAACCTGAGCGGTTTCTCTGTCCCCACACCCATACAAATTCCTTCTTGTTCTATAAAAATGGAGCTTGTTTTTATAGATTTTCCAAAACTGGATGGTTCTTCATTTTCTCATGCTTATACTGGAAAATAAAGTCCAGTTTTAGGAACCTTAGGTTTTAAAAGTCTCCTGCATTTTACTGGTGAAGTCTTGTTTTGATTTTTCGGTTAGACTCCTCCACGTTCCCACTTTTGCTCCTGACTTGTGTGGTGTCATTGCAGGCAGAATGTGCTGCTGAGGAGCCGCGGGTGCTGTGTATAATCCAGGACACCACCAACGCCAAGACGGTGAATGAGCGTGTGACCCTGAACCTGCCGGCCTCCACCCCGCTGCGGCGGCTCTTCCAGGATGTGGCTGCCAAAGTGGGCTACGTGAACGGCTCCTTCGACCTGGTGTGGGGCAATGGAGACAGTGCCACGGACACGGTATGGCAGCGGTGCCTGTGCAGCGGTGCCTGTGCAGCGGTGCCTGTGCAGCAGTGCCCCTGCGTCCCCTGGGCAGCAGTGCCTGTGCAGCGGTGCCTCTGCAGCAGTGCCTCTGCGTCCCCTGGGCAGCAGTGCCTGTGCAGCGGTGCCTGTGCAGCAGTGCCCCTGCGTCCCCTGGGCAGCAGTGCCTGTGCAGCGGTGCCTCTGCAGCAGTGCCTCTGCGTCCCCTGGGCAGCAGTGCCTGTGCAGCAGTGCCTGGGCAGCAGTGCCTCTGCGTCCCCTGGGCAGCAGTGCCTGTGCAGCAGTGCCTGGGCAGCAGTGCCTCTGCGTCCCCTGGGCAGCAGTGCCTGTGCAGCAGTGCCTGGGCAGCAGTGCCTCTGCGTCCCCTGGGCAGCAGTGCCTGTGCAGCAGTGCCTGGGCAGCAGTGCCTCTGCGTCCCCTGGGCAGCAGTGCCTGTGCAGCAGTGCCTGGGCAGCAGTGCCTCTGCGTCCCCTGGGCAGCAGTGCCTGTGCAGCAGTGCCTGGGCAGCAGTGCCTCTGCGTCCCCTGGGCAGCAGTGCCTGTGCAGCAGTGCCTGGGCAGCAGTGCCTCTGCGTCCCCTGGGCAGCAGTGCCTGTGCAGCAGTGCCTGGGCAGCAGTGCCTCTGCGTCCCCTGGGCAGCAGTGCCTGTGCAGCAGTGCCTGGGCAGCAGTGCCTCTGCGTCCCCTGGGCAGCAGTGCCTGTGCAGCAGTGCCTGGGCAGCAGTGCCTCTGCGTCCCCTGGGCAGCAGTGCCTGTGCAGCAGTGCCTGGGCAGCAGTGCCTCTGCGTCCCCTGGGCAGCAGTGCCTGTGCAGCAGTGCCTGGGCAGCAGTGCCTCTGCGTCCCCTGGGCAGCAGTGCCTGTGCAGCGGTGCCTGTGCAGCAGTGCCTCTGCAGCAGTGCCTCTGCATCCCCTGGGCAGCAGTGCCTGTGCAGCGGTGCCTCTGCAGCAGTGCCTGTGCAGGCAGTGCCACGGACACAGTATGGCAGCGGTGCCTGGGCAGCAGTGCCTGTGCAGCAGTGCCTGGGCAGCAGTGCCTCTGCGTCCCCTGGGCAGCAGTGCCTGTGCAGCAGTGCCTGTGCAGCAGTGTCTCTGCAGCAGTGCCTCTGCGTCCCCTGGGCAGCAGGGAGAACCTCCTGTTGAGCTGCATGCTGCTCCTTTGAGTCCTGTAACCTTTCCTGGTGGGTGTGATGCCTTGGGAAGGCTGATGGAGAGGGAAACAGAGACTGGGCACAGCTAGAGAATAAAGCAGGTACTTATTGAAAGGCCTTTAGGGCACACCTTGGGCAGGACAAGAGCCTGGCCAGGGCTGCACCCAAGGTGGACTAAGAATGGTCACAAAAAATGGCTGCCCAGTCATGAGGTCTCACACTTTTATAAGTTTTGGTCCATTTGCATATTGGGATTTAATTGCCCAATTACAGCTTCAGGTTGTGAGGTCCCATCCTTCTTGTTCCTCCCTTCAGCCCACCCTTGTTTGTGATTTTGGGCCTGAAAGTTGTCCTTGGTCTTCAGCAGGAGAAGATTTGTTTTGTCTCCCTGTTCTGGGCAGAGAGCTGAGTGACACTGAATGTGAGACTCAGAACTTCATCCCTGGGCAGCACAGAATCTGAAAAACATGAAAGCTGAAACTCAAGGCATCAGGTGCACCACAGCAAGCTGATGCCACCGTGTTGATTTGGCTGAATTTAAGTCTCAAAGTGTGCTCTTTAATGGTACAGCTGTTTAATCATTAAACAAAAACTAATATGATCATTCAGATGCAATATTAGTTTTTATTATCAGTATGTATGCTTAATAATGATACCCATGATAAATAGTCTCCGTTTCCTGTGGTCTCGTTTGAGAAATGTTTTCTTCTCAGCAGCAGCATGTTGTGTAGTGAGTCCTGATGTTTCTTAGACCTATTTGAATATATTATATTAAAAATATATTAATATCACTCCTATGCTTTATTGTAAATCAGTGTTAATTTTAGTTAATATTATTTCTGTAGATGCACCTAGAAAACTTACAAAGATTTGTTTGTTAGTTAAGAAATAGACGTTCGTTTATTTCAGGTCATGTTTATGCCTGATGGAAGTATTTTTTATTTTTCTTGTGAAGAAGAAAAGTACATGCTACAGAGGGCAGTGGATAATGTGATGTTCACAAGAAACTTACAGACCAGTGTCTGGCTCCCGAATAGATTAACCAACTGTTAAGATTAACTAACTGCATGAGACTGTAATGTTTCTTAAACTGTTCCCAAGTTATTTCAGTACTGATGAAAAGTGTTTTGTTTACTGGATAATTATTTATTTTCATGTGGTCTTACTGTGTCAGCAACCACATCAAGCAGTATACTTGGATGGAATCTGTTAATTGCATCTGTTTCTAAAAAGTGTTCTTTCTGTTGTTTTACTCTTTTGTAGCAGGCTCCAATAGACCAGAACAGTGACAAAACCATTCTTGATGCTGGTTTTGAGCCAGGGAAGAAGAACTTTCTGCATTTGACAGACAAGGATGGTGAGCAGCCCCACGTAATGCAGGTGAGTAAAAGCTTCACTCAGCTACAAAAGCCAGTGTTGGGTGAGAGGTGTATGTTCTTGTAGTGCTTGTGTAAGATCAGAACATGAAATAAAACTTCATCCTAAGCGTCTTTGGGAACCTTCTCAACAGACTTTGACTATATTTACATCTATATTCACATTTCTCCTGGGTGGGACCAATTCCATTAGTAATGATTTGCTGTCATTCTGTTCATGCTCATCAAATATTTATGTGATGTTTGCTGCAAGGAATTTTCTAAGGTTATATAATTAAATAATCTTTGACACATTCATATTTAGTCATATATCCAATCCCTTCCCTCTGGGTGTTTGAAAATAATATTAGGCCTTTCTGGCAGAATTCTCAGAAATGACAGCCTTGGATCTATAACAGTCAGCTGCTTCCACATTTACCTTTATGGGAAAATAAATAAACTATCTATCTATCTATCTATATATATATGAAGAAGAGTTGGCAGTGTTGCTAGAAGCCACTGTTTGCCATAACAAATATTTTGAAATTTTCTGTTTCCCAAATACATGATACACACAGCTGCAATATATTCAAATCAAGGATTGGATAGACTAGTGATATATTAAGATTTATTACTTAGCTCTTGTGTCAGCATAATGCTAGCTTACTTAGCCTTTGTTGTGGAGTTTAATTACCTGAAAAAGGGAAAAAGCCCCCATGTGTAAATATTTGTGTTCAAGATCAGAATTTAAGAATGATTCTGAAAGAGTAGTGGAGTGAAATTCATATGTCTGGAAAAAATCTTAGTATTTCCATGCAGAAAATTGGAGGCACAGGAGATGCTAAATTGCCAACTTGCTTGTTGTGTGCATTGTAATACTGTATTTGGTTGTGCAGTGTTCCAAAGGACCTTTCCTGCTGTCAGTGCTAAGAACAATGTGTCAAGGGCTTGAGAATTTGGAGGGCAGAACTAAAGTTACACTGTGTATCTGCAGTTTGGGAAAAATTGTGTGATGTGCCTAACAAAATTGGCTTCTTAGCCGTGAGAGAAAAGTAAATCTGATGGGTACTTCAGTAAAGATGTGTTGCCCTAACATGTGCACGTGCTGGGTGTGTTTGTGTTTCCAGGAGGAGTCAGGTCCAGCAGAGGACGGTGCACAAGAGAGATTTATAGGCCCCCTTCCAAGAGAAGGCTCCATTGGATGTACCACTGACTATGTCAGTCAAAGCTATTCCTATTCTTCAGTCCTGAGCAAGTCAGAGACAGGTATCGTGTTCCCTCTTGTAAAGGCATTGCTGGGTTGTAATTGTTTTAGCACATTTTCAAATAGCAGCACCTCAGGATTTCTTTTTTTAATAAATTGCAATTTATTTTAAAATTACCCACGTCACTGCTACATTTTTTTATTCATGTTTTTTATGATATTCTGCCATCACTTTAGAAATGGAAGAACTGTATTCCATCCTTTCCTTACTTGGAACAGGGGATTCAGACTCTGTCAGGGTCCTCCTTTGCAGTGTTTGTGTGCTGCTCATCCCTAGCTCATAGTCAGGGTTGGATCAGCTGAGTGCCCAGCTCAAGCTGTGTTCACTCCCAGGCGCAGGAGGACTGGACCCCCTGTTCTGGAGGGGCTCCTGCCACATCTCTGCTTGGCCTGCAAGTTCCTGCCAGGGGCTGCACTCTCTGTGCCTTCAGCAGGATTGCCCAGGAGGCTCCTCCTGCATCCCCCAGCCAGCAGGGCCTCCCTGGAGGAGGGAGTGCCCGGGCTCTGGGAGGGCAGGGCAGGAGGAGACAGCGGATCACAGCTGCCTCCTCCTGCTCTGGGAGGGCAGGGCAGGAGGAGACAGCAGATCACAGCTGCCAGGAGAGACAGTCCTCAGGGTGAAGTTGCTGAGCAGCCACAAAGCTGGCACTTGTCTTGCACCACTGCCCACCTGCTTAAGGCCTTATTGTCAAATAAGAAAGTTTATCTCCCTTTTTTTTCATCTAATAAAACTGAAAAGTTGATTTATAGTGTAGAGTAATAAATAAAGTACAAATGTTCTGACTCAATCTCTTCACAGAAAATGCCCGTGTGTGGAATAGCTGCCTTTTCATTACTAGTGTGGTACTGAGATTTTTTTCAATGATTTTTGGAGTATAAAAAGGCATTTTTAATTTCTTTGTTATACTATGCTTCAGTATATGCTCCTTGCTTATCAGTTGTTGCTAATATTGCATATTTTGGATAAAATCTTAAAATTGCAGCTAAGATCAATGTAGGTAAATAACTTAATTTTCAGCTAGTAAAAATGACAGTGTTTTAGTAGTTCAATTAGTTTTTTGAGTTAGTTATTTAAGGGGGAAGTGTTTAGAATAGTAGTGTTGTCTGGGCACTTGAGATTTTTTTTTTTAATTTCTGATTTGAAAACAATAATAAAACCAGTGCAGATACAAATTATATTAACAATTATTACTGGGGTACTTTTAGCAGACATCAAGCAATAAGTAAGCTGACACACAATTGTTTCGTAGAAAATTCTAGTTTATTCTGTAAAATACTTAAATCTGCTATTAAAATGTATATAGTTACCTACATCCCCATTGGTATAGTATTTAGCATTAAATATGACTTTTTATTGTGATCAAAAAAACAGCTTCACGTCATTCAGGAGAATTATTTTTGTTATATAAACTATTATTCTCTATTGCTTACAGAAGTGATAACATTCCCTCCATTTATACTGTAAATAATGATAAATAATAACAGACGAATGCAGTTCTTAAACACTGTCACAGAATTGTTTTCTTGTCAAGTGTTTTAACTCTTGAAGTGATTTGCCATCTTTTTGCATTATTTCCATCTCATTATTCTCATATTTTTAGGTTATGTGGGGCTGGTAAATCAAGCAATGACTTGCTACTTGAACAGCCTTCTGCAAACACTTTTCATGACTCCTGAATTTAGAAATGCATTGTATAAGTGAGTATATAGAATCAAAAACTTCTTAAATTTGTGCTGGTTCATATGGGTAGGAGACCCTTTGGAATGTCATCTGTCAAAATTTCCTTGTTTGGATACCAGAAATCATAATGGAAGTCAAGCTGGATAGACTTCTAGATTATATCTGCTTAAAAGCTTCAGCTTTTCAGTAAAATATAAGTTACTGGTTGTGGCATGGACAAGCTTTTTAAAGAATCTTGAAAACATCAGTCTTAAAGTTAAATTTGATGCTAAGTGCAGTTCATGTCTATACAGTGAATGGTTTCAAAATTTTCATTGCTTTTAATGTTTATACATTTGGAGAGTATCATTGCCATTTACTGCAGAACTGGAAAGCAGCTGCATTTGACTTCTCCCAAGAAACAGGGCTGCAGTTAACCTGTGGCATGGCAGACCTGAAATGTAGTAAATGTTGGTTTCATGCCTTTTCGAGTCATGTTTTCATAGCAGTTTTATTTGTCAAATATCTTGTGTTGCAAATAGGTGGGAATTTGAGGAATCTGAAGAGGATCCTGAGAGGAGTATCCCCTACCAGCTTCAAAGACTGTTTGTTTTACTGCAGACCAGCAAAAAAAGGGCAATTGAAACAACAGACGTCACACGGAGTTTTGGATGGGACAGTAGTGAAGGTAATGTGCAGCTCTTAAACTGCTGTGGTTTGCTTCAGCTGCTGCCTGCTAGGGGCTAAACTGCTGTTCATGGGGGAAAAAAGCAGAGTAATTAAAAGTAATTAATAGAATCAACTTTTTCAATGGAAACAAAATAGCCTACATGGGTACTTTGTTGTGGATCTGTCTGATTGTTAAAGAAATGGCATCGAGGAGTTATAGGCTGTTAAAGTAAAAAGCATTTAATTTTTATAATTGAATTGTCTTTACACATGTTATTTGTTTCTAAAAAAGTAATTCTTTGTAGGAAACTTGATTCTGTTTTGAATCACAAATGTGAAATGCCCATGTTGCTTTTATGGAATTACCCATGTTATCGTCTACTTCAAATCAAGCACTGTGTGTGTCTTTTTTACACTTGTCTGGTGTGTGTGCCCCCAAACCTGTTGATTTTTCCATTATCACATGATGATAAGGAGTTGAAAGTTGGATTTTGGAGAATCAGCATGAGGTGGGACAGAAATCAGAAGCAGTTTGTTTTATACCAGTGTACATTAGCAGTTCTGTATTTTTCACATAATCTTGCTTGTGTACACAGTTCCTGTTTATGCATAAACATTGTGAGCAAGCCACCTGCTTATTTTTCTGAATTACATTGAGAGGCAGCTGCCTGTGGAATTGAACACTGGCCCAGTAGTGAATAATGTAGGCACACACTTATGTGTGTCTAAAAAACTCATGAGTAGTTTTTTAGGAAGCATTCTCAGGGTACAGTCAGTTTAGGGACTAATAGCATCTCCTGTTTTAACTAATAATAGTTTCAATTTCTAACAGCGTGGCAGCAGCATGATGTGCAGGAGCTTTGTAGAGTCATGTTTGATGCTTTGGAGCAGAAATGGAAGCAAACAGAGCAGGTAAGCTTGGAAAAACTGTCTTCATTCAGTCATGTAGTATTGTGGGGGTTTGTTGGGTTTTCTAAGGATTGTAAAAATCATTTACTAAATTTTAAATAGCAGCTTATTGAAAATCTGTGGTAATTTCCAGTTTTCTTGTTCGCTGTAATGGTTAAGCTACTGTGATGTGTGACTTTCAAGTGTGTGTTGCATTTGTTTTCCTCCCCCACTTAAAACTGGAGTATTCTGCACTCTGGATACTGAGTCTTTATTTGAAGCACAGAAAGTGATTGTGTAACTCCCACAATAACTTCCTCACTGTCAGTATTTATTAGGCTTTGTCGTGGCCCCTTGAAGCTCAAGCTCTCCCTTCTTAATGCAGGAGAAAGTTAGGAATATATTCATGGCACAGGATACATTCTGATAAATGGCCACCTTCTTGCAGGCCAGTTTTAGTAAATTGGGGTAATTGGTAAATTGTCTCTAGAGACAGGAAAGGACTGCAGGGTCAGTCTGTTAACAATGTCTGCAAGCTCAGGCTCGTTTTACAGCTTCAATTTGGTGCTTTTGTAGTCACTTAAGACGTGACTGTGAGGGACACTGAAGCTTATGTAACGTGATTTGAGAAGCTCGTTTGGTGCATGTTTTGGGCAGGGGAAAATAAGAAATTAGGAGATGGATGTCCTGCTGGGGAATGGTATTTTAAATGTGTAGCCGTGCAATTAAGACTTAATTGGCAAAAAGGTATTTCCTTGTGAAACTAAAGAAATGTGGTATTGGTGACTTTTTAAAAATCCCTGTTGCTGCCTCTGTTTGTTTCAGGCTGACCTTATAAATCAACTGTACCAAGGCAAACTGAAGGACTATGTGAGGTGCCTGGAGTGTGGCTATGAAGGCTGGAGAATCGACACGTACCTGGATATCCCTCTGGTCATCCGGCCCTATGGCTCCAGCCAGGCCTTTGCTAGCGTGGTGTGTACTATTATGGTCCTAATAGTGCATCCATACACACATAGAGTACATAATGCCCCACTGGTAGAATTGGTTCCCTGGTAAGTATCATCCTAGATACTCCATCTTGGGGTGTTCGTCTTTGTGCAGTGAACCAGCTAGCAAGTTCTAGAAGATTTTTCTTTTTTTTTGGCTTTTTTGGTTTATTTTTTGGTTTGGTTTTTTTTTTCTTTTGCCCTTCAATGAGTCCTACTGGTGCATGTATAAGGGATGGGGAAATGCAACTTTATTGCCTTAGGGCTGCAGTAATCAATTATTTTCTTCCTGATAAAATCTTCAGCATTTACTTGAGAGATTTTTATGGGATCACAAAGTTTTATTTGGGTTGTTATTTCTATTGGCACATCTGCTAAATTTTCATAGTGTTATTGAAAGTCTTAGTGAAAGAGCAGAGCATTGACATAAAATTTTTACTTTAATTGCCGTGTTGTTGCTGTGCTTTTTAAAGATCACTTCTTAAATACCATATCCTTTTAATGAGCAATTAGATGATGATTCAAAAATCCTGTTCTACATCAATGTTCGTGGTCTCTTTTGCTCCAGCTTTACTGATGCTGGTGAGCATAACTATTGCTTAGTAAATCTCTGGAAGTTCTTTTGTTTCAGTTTTTCCACCCCCCGAAAAAAAAGATTACAAACTGTGAAATTGCACAGTATACTATGGATGGAGTTGTGAGAAAGAATAAGGACAAATCAAAGAAGTCTTTCAGTAAAGGTTGTTTTAAACAAACACTTGTGTAATTGGCTTGTTTATTATATATTAGGTATTTTTCCTTCTGTATTTAGTGTGCTGGCAATATTTTTAAAGCACTAATAGTCTATAATTCTTAACAGTAATTCTGTTGAGAATTGTTAGAATTAATTTAAACTGCAGTATAACTTCAAAGTACTTCATACTTTGAAACTTTAAATACCAATCTTGAGACGCAGTAAAGGTGAGGGACATTGATCTTGGAAAAAAGTTTCAAGTTAGTAACATCCTTTGAATTCTTTTTAAGATTGCATTAAAATTTTCTGGAACTATCCAGCTAATTGAAGCAGTCTTAATACAGATTGGTATTTTATACAGATGGCTTCCCTTTTCACCTTTTAACCCTAATTTCTAGCAGTATTCCCTGAACCAAATTTTATTTGCTGTAATTTTTATTTAATAATTAGATTTTTATGATCTGTTAAAAGTAATGAAAACTATTCAGTTCATATAGTTTAATTCTGCATTTAACAATGCATTGTTCATGTGCCTCAAATGGAAAATCTTTTGTGGACAAGTCTGTAGTGCAATGCTAAAAAAAGACTTGGTCTGTTTGTAAAAACAGAAAACTTGAATGAACAAGGACTTAAATATCAGATTACTTTTAATAGTATTTGATATTTTTCCTTTCAGTCAGCATTTACTGGGTTTACTACATTGAGGAAAATAGTTTTAAGATTTTCGTTACCAAACCTGACATGGTTGCAACTTGTATTGATGCTTCCAATTTTGAGCTTTTTCAATTCCTGCTCTGATTCCATTCAGTTGGTTCTCCTCCCTGCATACGTCTGATGGATAGCAGATGTCATTTTTAGTTCTGTAGTCCGCAGCAGTGGGGAGATATGGAGGATACTTGCTTTTGGAGAAGGGAAAAATCGCCTGTTTCTAAATGGAATTCTCTGAAGGTAGTATCCTCCATTGATCCATAGATGATGGGATTCAGTAGGTGTAGGTAAAAGGGTCTGAGAGATCAAAAACTTCACACATGCGCTAATAGGGCTTATGGAAGGGAATGCAAAACTTTTGAGACCTTGCTAGTCAGCTCCTGAGGGAACTTGCAGCAGGCGACACAACCCAAGATAGGGGATCTAAGGAGGATACTACCTTCAAAGAACTCTAGTTAGAGGTAAGTGATTTTCCATTACTTTCCAATAAGAGAGAATGGATGGATGAGCCTTAAATAAGGTTAATCTGTAGAATGCCATTTCAAGAGCATCATCCCACTGTTTGGCATTGTGTACTACCAGAGGAATGCAGATACTTGAAATGTTGCGTTAATTGATATGTGTATTACTTCTCAATACATGGGGACCTTGAAGAACTGGGAAGGATAATGTCATGCTTTCTTTATTTCCTGCTATGAACTAATTCTGAAATTCTTCATTGTGGTCTTAAGGGTTGCATTTGGAGTTTTTCTGATTGCCCACTCTATCCCCCAACTCCATGTAGCATAGCTGCAGACTCACTAGAGCAGCTCTGGGGCACTGAGATGTTGTCAGTGTGTAACTCAGGGTGGTTTCTGAAAAAGTGCTTATGTAACCTGCGTTGTTCAAGGGTATGATGTCAAAAAACCCCTGAATCAGGCTTTTCTTGAGGTCAGTAGAAATCCAGGCATAAAAACATTTGGATTATTTCAGGGACATAAACAGGAGCAACAGTTCACATTCTGGTTTTTGTAGGTACTGGTGTCTTTTGTATAGACGCTTGAATTTAACAGCACTAGGCATAAGCTGAAATGTTTTTCAGTAAAAAAAACATATTTTGCTGGATGAGCAGCAGAGAGAAAGGAAGATCCACCTAGGAACTAGCAGTGATGCTGAAATTCTGTTACTAGAATACAATGAGAGTTGATTAGTAACACCAGAAAAGTAATAATGATCCAAGTATTCCAGAGGTGTAGCAAACACAGTTGTGTTCTGTTAAGTGTTGTTAGTTTTCAAGATCTTTTGTACCATAGCTTTTCTTTTGAGAGTGTTAGTATGTGTACAAGTAGTCCTTCTTAGGGCAGAAATTAATTTGAACTTCATGTGAACTTGCTTTGTGGTGTCCTTGCCAAACTGTTGAAGGCAGAATATGGATAATGTGATCATTCCATTTTATTTTTAAAGCTAGATCAGTAACAAGGTCTTGTATTTTTCATTGAACATACTCTTTGAACACAGGAAAACTGATGAGCTCTGAAAACCCGAGATGGCAGTTAGTTTCTAGCTTGTTCCAAGAGCAGTTTTGCCTAAATGCCATTTGTTGTGTGAGTTTTCATGAGGGTCCTGCTGCTCCTATTCAGAGGTTTTACAGATTGACACATTTATGAATGCTTGCAGTATTGCACCTGTCAAACTACTGACTAGATCATTATGCATTTTTAGGGAGGAAAGGTTCTCTGCAGTGCCTCTCTTGAGCCAGACTGTAATTAGGTTGAATTGTTACAGCATTTTAGTGTGCTGAGTGATAGAAATCTCAGAATATTAAAAACTGGATACACTCAGAACTTGGCTGGACAAGGCTCTGAGCAATATGTTTAAAGTTGGACCTGCTCTGAGCAAGGGATTAGGATCAGATGATCTCCAGAAATTTCTTTCAGCCTGCATAGTTCTTTTGATTCTTGGAACTAGAAAGAAGTTTAAATAGCTTTTGTCATCCTAATCTGTAGTTTGATCACTTATACTTTATTTTGAAGTGTGTAGGGGATTTTGGAAATGCTCAGTAACCCCAAGGGTAGGAACCAGCTGCCACTTTGAAGGTAACTCCTGAGGTAGCACTGGCTTCTGGTGCTGCTGCAGGGCAGGGGCTGTGTGCTGTGACAGGCTGTGCAGCTTGGCAGCTTTGTCCCTGCTTTTGCTGAGCCAACTGTCTGAGCAGAGAGCAGTGAACTGTACTGGAACAGGAGTTGTAGGAAGAAACCTCCTCATCAGCAGAACTAACCCTGGTGTAAGGATTGTGGAGGAGGCAAAAGAGTCAGCCAGGGCAACAGCAATGGTCATTATCCAAGGATTGAAAAATACATGGCTTGTAAATGGAGGTCCCAGGAGCTTCAATCAGGCCTTTCAAAGCACAGCTCCCTGGGTGGTAAGCAGTGAAACCTCAAGAGTGATGTAATAATGCTTCATTGCCTTCTCAGGGGTCTGAGGCATCATCACTTCTTGCCTTATGTAAAAGTTTGTAGGGTGTTTCCTTGTGAAATTGCACATCACATGAGTCTAGATAAGCATTACACAATCATTTATGTCCCATCCTTCATATATGCCCGTTTATATTCATGTTGATACATGAGCTGCAACTTTGTTCTTACACTTGAAATACATTTTTTCTTGCCTTAACTGGCATTTGGCTCACAAGAGAGAGTTCTGTCACTGTGATCATGATGTCATTATGTGATGTTTTCTGATTCATGTTTTCTGTTGGCCATTAACTTTTTTGCTTTCACTGGAATAGTTCTGAATAATAGTCAAAATACAGCAATGCATTTCTTCTGTTTTCTTTTTAAGCAGGATCTAACTTGTTTAGTCTTTTTTCTTACATTTCAGAATGAGATTCCTTGCATTTCAGTACATAATCTTACTCAACATTAGCTGTCTGAGGCCCTGGAGTAAAAAGCAACTCGGCCTCTGTAGCATTTAGGACATAAAGACATAGGCAGCAGTTCAGTTCCAACTCCAAAAGGTTTTCACATGTCTGGAGAGTCTCTGCCCAAGAGCTGTGATTTCAGGGCTGTTCAAAGGCCTTTCTGGCTGGCTCAAAATATGGGAAATTGAGATGACTGCCTGCACTGTACAGTTGTTCCGTGGAGTTTGGCAGGTCTTTGATTTGTGAATAGTTGTCACCTGGAACAGAGTCCCTTTTAACAAGTCCTTTCTCCTAAAACAGCAACAGAGCTTTTGTAAAATAATTGCTTTGTTGTTCTTGCTGCATGCCTCCGTTCTTGGAAAGAAAGAAGGGAGAGGGGAAGAATTGGGGGTTTCTGTGAAGAGCTTGGCATATTGATTTGTGCCCAAAGTGGGATTTGCCAAACAACACGATTTAGATAGCAGTCTTAATTCTTTGCCAGCCGTGTTATGACTGCTGAGTTTACTTGGCCTAGTTAAGCCTCTTCTTACTCAGACTTCAAGGGAACAGCCACAGCCCCTCATTAACAGATGATGAGTTTAAAAACGTTGTTGCAAATTGTGTTTGTTTTCACCTCCATGGGTGAACGGAGAACTTCTGGCTTCCACTTGAGTTCAGAAACCCAGAGCCTGTTGGCTGGCAAGCTTGACTGGGTTGTAGGTTTTAACTTCAAAAATCTCTGGGTAAAGTACTGCAGGGAACTCATCTCAATATTCTTAGTGAATTCTGTTTGGACAAGTTTGTTCTCAAGTATTTACACCTTAATGTGCAGTGTCGTTGCTGCAAATCGTGTTAGGGAGAGCAATAATGATCAATTTGGTTGTCTTTTGAATATTGTTTGCTGTAGTGAGGAGCAGAGTAGAAGTCATTGAAAGTTGTCTTTATAGGAGATGGCCATATCTGATTCTCACTCCTTTGGGAGCAAAACTCAAATGCTCTCCCCTCTTCCTTTCCCCAGCTTTCACTTAAAATAGGATCTTCAAATGTAGTTTCCTAAGACCCTTGGTAGGACAGGACTAAGGCTATCTTCATGCAGGGCATTGAGAAACTGAGTAACTTTTTTTTTTTCTGCTGCTTCCTCTTTCACCCTCTAAATATCGGATTGGATCTCTTAAGAAAAACTCCTTTAGAAATGCAGAAGAACCATCTCAAAATTCTGTGAGAACAAGGACAAGGCAGGGTTTAAAAATAAGCTCTTTTTCACAGCCAGTGACTCCACAGACATGGCTAAATGTGATGTGCAAGGTAACAGGAGCAAATGTAACCGTTAAACCAAAGACAATTGGGATTCATCAAATACTAAATACAGTTAATTGTGGTTTTACTGTTTACCTCAGGCTGGGTAGAAAGGTTGATTTCTGGTCATATTTACCTGAATTCTGGGTCTGTATGAAAGTTTGTCAATCAAATTTTGGTGGTAGATTTAAATGAAGTATTTATATATGTTTGCAATCTCATTGTAAATTTATACTCGCATAGTAAACACTCTTTAAAAATGGGGTAACATGTTTTTATTCTTAGGAAGAAGCACTGCATGCTTTCATTCAGCCTGAGATCCTTGATGGCCCAAATCAGTACTTCTGTGAGCGATGTAAGAAGAAATGTGATGCAAGGAAGGTAAAAACTAGTCAAATGATTTGCAAAAATGACTTCTAATAAATACCAAGCCTGATGACAGGGGCATAATCTTGTCCTTGTTTCATGTAGGGCCTGCGGTTCTTGCACTTTCCATACCTGCTGACACTGCAGCTGAAGAGGTTTGACTTTGATTACACCACCATGCACAGAATTAAACTCAATGATCGCATGACTTTTCCAGAGGAGTTGGACATGAGTGTCTTTATTGATGTTGAAGATGAGGTAAAGTATTTGGTTTCAGAGAAAAGCATTTAACTGCCTTCAAGTTTCTCATTAAGAAAATCAAAATTCCAGTCTTATAAACCCATTTTAACAACATTATTCATCTACATAAAATGTTCTTCAGACATGCTGTTGCTATAACTTGAAGATTTTAAATCTGTCCTTGTGGATTTATATTTCTTTTATATTGCAAACAAAACATGTTCTCTGGAGTTGGAATTCCTGCTTCCATAAAGAAGCTGTTTCAGATTTCTTACATCTTCACTTGACAGATTTAAAGACTTGAGTCTCAGGGCTTCTACATATATACTGCAATTCCAGAATGGAAGATTTGTCTGAAACTTGTGTCTGAATTGTGTTGGTTGTAAGAGGTGATGTAAAGTTTCAGAACTCTGAATACTGAAGTTAGTCCAGAAATCATTAGTAATGAATTCCTTCCCTCTGAATCACCATGTGGTGGTATATACTGTAGAAATAAGATTTTAAGAAATTTAATTTTTCCCATCTATCTACTGGCTTTTTACTTTTCGGGTTTTGACCAAAATTCATGTTGTGCAGTTACATTCACCAAGAAGTATCTACTGTGTATTTTGCATTGAAGACCAAAGTAATCCTCTGATTTCATTCCTGAAAACATTTGTTGCCTTGGACTGGTATAAGAGAAGTACTGCCTGGATGTGCATGTGGAGAGGCTTTTGTGGCTCTCTACAAACCCTTGTCTTAGGAAGGATGCCATGTGGACAGTTTGATACCTCTCAAAGTGTCACTGGGCAGGGGGCATAAATGACAACAAAGATTGATCTGGGAGAATAGAACTTGGATAAAATTAACAACTGTCAGAAGATCAAAACAATTATCCAGAGGCAAGAGATGAATATACTGAGTGAGCTGCATTCACAGTGTTGGTGACACCACGCTGTTAAGCTAACAGAACACAAATCACTCCTACTGTAATACCATGGCTCAGTCCAGTGAGTTGAAATGGCAAAAAAAAGTCCTTGATTGTGACTGAAAATATTTTCAGTCACTCAGGGTTAACAGGGCTGTGGTACAACAGGTTTGTTGTTTAGTATCAGATTTCCAGGTACTGAATTGGGATGGCTAGTGCATGGAATAAGCTAGTAACAAATGTAACCTTGCCAAGTCTGAACGCTGCTAATTACCTTCAGTTGCACACAGAGCCCAGGAATACTGAAGAAGTGGACTGAAGACACCAACAGAAACAAGTCTGTTCTTGGTGCTGAATTGCAGAGGGCTCTAGTTTTTTGAGGAATTTGTTTCATAGAGGGGATTTTTTTTCATTTCACAGACACTGTTATTTCTTGTTCCATGTAACTTTTAATGTTGTATAATGTTAGTGTGTATGTCTTGTTTTTAAGAAGTCTCCACAGACTGAGAGTTGCACTGACAGTGGAGCTGAAAATGAAGGCAGTTGTCACAGTGATCAGATGAGCAATGATTTTTCTAATGATGATGGAGTTGATGAAGGAATCTGCCTTGAAAGCAATAGTGCAGCAGAGAGGATCTCTAAAGCTGGCAGTGAAAAGGTATGACAACACTGGGGTTAGAAGGGAGGGCAGGAGGCTGGAGGGAGGGCACAGCTGGCAAGGCTGACCTGTATTCACCACCAGCATATTCCTTGGCAGATTCCCTGCTGGGCACCATCACTCTCAGCAGGAAAAACTGAGGGCTTTCCAAAGTTGCTGTTGTTCAGAGACTGGCTGGGCATTGGTCTGCTGGGGGGGTGCTGAGTAATGCCTTTGCATCACTGCACTATTCATTTTTTTTGTGTGTTTCCTTTATTTATCGAACTGTCATTGTCACTTTTGCTCTTCTGATTTTCTCCACCATCCCACTTGAGGGGAGTAGTGACTGACTGGCTAAGGGTGGGCTTTGGCCAGGGTCAACCCACCACAAACGTAAATTATAAAAATATCATTCATTCTGACATTGGAGATGAGGTGAGAGGTTGGGAGTGTGTGAGTTTATTTAAATTTTCAGAAATTGACATTACAACAAAGGAAAGAATTCAGCCGATTTGGAGGTCACCTGAGAATAAAGGTCTTCCCAGCTTGTCAGGCTGAGAATTTCCAGTAACTTGTTTTGGCAGCAGGCTCTCGAACTGAAGACCTGTTTGCCTTGTGAGCAGTGTTTTTACTTGTGGCCAGCTGTCAAAGGCCTACCAGATTTAGCTGCAAAAGCATCTTGTAGATTAGTAGGGGAAGATCGGGAAGTTTTGATCAATGGTATAGATGAAGCCAAGGGTCTAAACGTTAAATATTCCTTCAATCATCTTAATATAAAGGAATTAAGTACAAGTCAGTCCAGGACCCAGCCCATCCTCCTGTGGGACATCAAGGTTGGTAGAGATCACTGATAAACTTGGGCGAGTCTTCATTGCAAATCTTGAACTTCATGGTCATGTCTACAATATGTACTTCATGTGCTGCTGTTCAATGAACTCATCTGAAATGAGGCCAGAACTTTCATTCAGCCATGTTAGGAAGCTATTTGGCTTCAGCTGGTGCTTTCATAAAGTAACAAGTTTCAAAGGCTAACTTGCACGTTAGTCTCCACTTCTGGCCCTGTTTGTATTTACCTTGAACCATTTGAGAGGGGTTTTTTGGTATATGTAATGAATACCATCAGTCTCAGTTGGACATGATGAAAAATTAATTCCAGTCACTTGACTGGAACAAGACCGAATATTTTAATGTGTCTGTAATGCAAGTGGGACATCCAAGTATTGACAGTAGCTTTGGCCAGTTATTTCATACTACTTGTTCTCAAGGCAAACTAGCTGTCCAGCCAAGCTTCTTGGTTTGGATATCTTAATAATGGATGTGGGATATGCTGGGAACATACACTGTATCTTCTACATAATCTAAAAATATCCTTGTAACACTTGTGAGTGTGGCTCCGTTTTATTTTTTAATTTATGTGCAGCACTGCAGGCAGTGCCCTGTATTTCCAGCCATTTATTGGTGAAAAACAAAGTGTATGACAGCAGGTGTGGAGAAGGCTGATAGCAAATAGACCTGAGTTTTGTAGCTACAAACTCCTGGGTGAAGTGTAGCATAGCAGAGCTCTGGTTTTGTTCATAGCCTGATGCCTTAATTAATTTCTATTACACAAAGCCACTCTTTGCATCCAACTCTTTACATACCGGGGTTTGTGTCCTTGTTTTAAAGCTTTTTAGAATTACCATTTGCTTAGCTTTTCTTCACTGGGTACGTATCACGCCTTTTTCTTCTCTCCACAGAGTTCTTTACTTTATGAGCTCTTCTCTGTCATGGTTCATTCTGGAAGTGCTGCTGGTGGCCATTATTATGCCTGTATAAAGTCTTTTAGTGATGATCAGTGGTACAGCTTTAATGATCAGCACGTTAGCAAGGTAAAAATAGTATTTTTAGTTATGTTTTCTACTCATAAATGGACCAATTAGTTTCTGTTTTGTGGTTTTCCACTTAGCTGCCCATAAAACCAGCTTCATTATATGCATTTCAAGTATTTCCTTGATTTCATCCTCATCCTAATGGCCTGCCATATACATATGTTTCACTCACTAACTTAACTCATATCTAGGGGTTTGGAGGTTTATTTATTTATTTATCTGTGTATTTTTGTGTAGTGGGGAAAGGAGTGTTTCTCCTTGGCAGTGATGATTCCTAAAGAAGCTTTTATTTATGTACAGACCAGGCTGGATTTAGAATTTTGCCTTCTGTACGTGTGAAGAACATTTCTTGCTTAGAGAAGTGTTTGTAGATCTGTCACAGCCCAGGCTGTGCTATTAAACCTGTTCAGCTGTTGGAGGTGTTCCAGCTATCACCCACAGGTACTACTGCAATCAGGAACCTGTATCTTTTTCTCTAAGGAGTTCCTGCTTTAAAAACCAAAAACATGTGTTTGCATTCATTGTAAAATGGAGAAGCAAATCACTTGGAAATCGTTTTTAGAAGTCAGCAAATAAGCAGAATTATTTTTAAAATTGGAATTATTAGTATAGTGTGTTGTGTAATGCCATGTTTCCTAGTGAGAATAAATGCATCTCAAGTAATGCAAGTTTCTCAAATAATCATTACGTTGATTTTCTGTTAGATAACTCAGGAAGATATTAAGAAAACATATGGAGGATCTTCTGGAAGCAGAGGCTATTATTCCAGTGCTTTTGCTAGGTTAGTAGTTACTGTAATGTTACTTTCTTTCTGGTAGTGTTTTAGTGTAATCAAATGAATGGCCAAGGTGCATGTGCCTAACGTGTTGCCTTAAAATTAATAGCAGATGCTTCATGTAGTTGTAAGAACCACCCTGACTGCTGTTTCAGGTCATTAATATAATGTTATCTTTATTTTTGAAAATCCTTCTTGCTTAGTGTATTATTTAGATATGACATAGCTCCTTACTGTAAGATAAAGAAACCAGAGCAGCTTCTGAACCCAATATTGTTCCCTGAGTGATAAATTCAGCCGTCTTTTCTCTTCCCCCAGCTCCACAAATGCCTACATGCTGATATACAGACTGAAAGATCCAACAAGAAATGCAAGTAAGTTAGACAGCTCTATTTGCAGAAGTTGGGGTTTTTTTAAACTTAAGTGTTGCATGTTGTGGTCTTGTTATGAAACAACGTCATGAAGTACACTAATCTGTGTGAAGTGGAATATTTATTTTATCACAATATAGATGATATCTTGAGACTTTTATTGTCAACTAATTCACTTTCTAGAAGAGTATTTGCATTTATTGTGAAAACAGGATCAACTGCAGCCATTAGTCAAGTGCAGCTATCACTTTCTTGTGTTGCTGATAACATAATAAGGGGAATAGGAGGCTGACTTCAGTTTAATTTAAATAACGAACAAGAGAACAGGGTATGGTACAGTGGGAAATGTGTGTGGAAAAAAGAAAGGGGTGAAAAAGCAAGAAAGATAACTCAAATGTACCTTTAATGCCTAAAGGGTTGCCTGCTGTGGAAAAACTGTGTTTTTTTAAACTATTGCTTTGTTTTTACTGGCAGAGTTTCTTGAGGCACATGAATATCCAGAGCACATTAAACAATTGGTACAGAAAGAGAGAGAATTAGAAGAACAAGAAAAGAGGCAACGTGAAATCGAACGCAACACGTGCAAGGTTAGAGTTTCTGCTGGGCTGAGTAACAGTGCATTGCTAGTGGGAAATGTTTCTGTAGTGAACAGTGGTTTTTTACCACCATGCAAGGACTCCTTTGTGATAAATGTTTGCCTAACAATTCTTCTAAATGAGCTGCACACCTGTTGGAAACCTGTACATAGTGCAGGCATTTGTTAGAGGTATTCACCAGACATTTTTGTTGAATTCGTGTATTGCATGTGGGTTTGGATTGGTATTAAAACCAAAACAAAACTAGTTAATCTAGCATCACTTATTTTCAGCAAAATCACTTCTAAAGAATGTGTAATGCTGCACATTGTGTTTTGCACTGTTAAATCTTTCCATATTGTGACCCTTGACTTTCTGCAATGGTGTTTCTTAAACTAATTCTAAATAGTTACTTGGCAGAAAGAGCAGAATTTTTTCCAATCTTAGATTCAATAGTAACAAACAAAATAGGGCCTCAGTGCCTCACAAGCATGGCAGTCAGCTGCTCTATCTATGAATCAAATGATTGTTTTATGAGGAAGTTCTCTCATTGCAACATGTGTAACTGTCTGTGTGAAAAAGGAGTTCTGCATTCATTGTTCATATGTGCATTTTGCTTTGGAGCATTTGCTCGCTGCCAGTGGCTACAAGATCTTCTGGTTATAGAAGCTGTACCCTAGCTGGGAGAAAGACTCAGATACACACACATGCCTCGTGTGCCTTTGACATTTTTTGTCTGCAGCTGTGTAACCAGCTGAAAGGAAACCATCCCACAGCTGAAGCAGAGCTGAAGGGGTATTCCATATTAGATTGTTTCAATATGGGGTTTTCAACTGAAATGGAAAAATGTTTGAAAATTACTTCGTGATCATTTTTCTTCCTTTTGTATTTCATAGATTAAATTATTCTGCATGCATCCTACAAAGCAAATAATGATGGAGAACAAATTGGAAGTTCATAAGGACAGAACACTGAAGGAAGCTGTGGAAATAGCTTACAAGGTATGCCGTGTGTAACAGGAGAGTTAAATTGTTTGATGTAGTGTTTTCTGCTGTGTGCCTTCAGATTTTAAATTTGTAATAGTGTGGGAGTGTTTGAGAGGGCTTGGCTGTGGGGTTTTTTGGGGAGGGTTGGTTTTGGGGGCTCGTTCTTGGGAAGTTCTATACGATGGGGGGTTTTTGTTCTGTTTTTTGTAAAGGTGTTCTAGTTTGCCATTATTGACTGAGTTTTCTGCCAGTAGCCATCAGCTGATTGCTGATTGGAGTGATGCAGCCTGCCCTTGTAAAAGACAGTATAATCTGGCATACCCTTATTTTAAAATCAGACAGTGAGAGCTGCTGTTGGACTCCCCATGGCCTCAGCAAATTGAAAGAATTCTGAACACTTCTATTTGTGTTGCAGTAAAAACCTTGTATTGGATATGTAATAACAGAGTTCTTGAGAGTCTTCATGGGTAGCTAATTCAGTAACAGGAGTGAACACCAAGGCATCTGTTGATCTCTGCCTTCCACAAACAGGTGGGAGCTGAAGACATCAATTCTTGCTCCCCTACTTGTACTCTTTGGTTCTTGCCATATATGTTTTTGGCTGGGAGAGCACCATCAAGGCACTTCCAGATTTGGGATGTGCTAATGTCTCCTTGAGATGCACAGAGTGTAATTAGTGGATGCGTCTCCCTCAGGCCTCTAAGATGCCACCTGATATAAGTGATAGGCAATGTATTCCTCTGAAAATACTTCTGGGAGCTGTCTTCATGTGCCTGTGTGCACACTTTTCAAAATACCCTCTTTTCTGCATTTTCATGCGGGCTTCTATTTGAATTTGGAAACGTGTATATATATTGCATGTGTATAAGTATCTATGATGTGTTTTCTAAAGCCAAGTAGACTGTTGTGAGTTCAAGGGGTTCCTGGATGTACGCACAGTGAGGTATTTCTGGCTGGCAAGTGAAGCACTAAGCTCAGAGCCAAGCTGTTGCTGATGTTGGGGTTCTGTGTGCACGTTGCAGCTGATGGATCTGGAGGAGGCTGTTCCCCTGGAGTGCTGTCGCCTTGTCAAGTACGATGAGTTCCACGACTACTTGGAGCGCTCGTACGAAGGAGAGGAGGAGACCCCCATGGGTTTGTTACTCGGAGGCGTCAAGTCAACCTACATGTTTGACTTGCTGCTGGAAACAAGAAGGCCTGACCAAATCTTCCAGTGCTATAAACCTGGTGGTAAGACCTGTAATGACATGCATGCTTTTAGTTTACCCTTGTCTGCGTTGTGTCATGGCACAAGCACAGAGCTCTAAAACAGCCTCAGTATGAGGTGTTGAAAGAAGAAAACCTGAATTTTACAGTCAGTATTCAGAACTACATAATGTGCTGTGCTGCTGACTTGCTTCTAGTTGAAGCAGGTCTAAGGCATACTAAAATTTGTCAAACTGGAAGATTTTTTTCTTTTTTGGCACTAAATTTGGTCGGAAAATGTAATTCTGAAATTGGACTGGTTTTCAAGTTCTCACTGTTGGTATTTAATGCAGCCCCTTAATTATTGCGTCAGACAAGCATACATGTGTTTTCTTTGCCTGTTGAATTTTCTCTGTGTATTTGACTTTGTTTTCTTTTTTCTCCTCCCTGCAGAGGTCATGGTAAAGGTTCATGTAGTTGACCTGAAGACTGAATCTGTTGCTCCTCCAATAAGTGTGCGTGCTTATTTGAATCAAACAGTTTCAGAGTTTAAACAGCTAATTTCAAAGGTAATTTACAGTCCTTAAGGACTTGTATTAAAGAGTCTTCATTCATTGTGGCTGTGAAATGTGTCATAATTTACATACCTAAAATGAGAGCCTGCACCTTCTGCAGATCATGCTGTGAGTCCTGTCCAGCAGGGTTCAGTTAGACTCTACAGTTGAGTTTGTCCCCTGCTCACTCCTGCTGAAGGCAGCAGGTTGCTTCTTGCTTCCATCCAGAGTTAGTATCTTTGACAACCTCACTGAGAGTCCAGCTGGTGACACAACTAGTGAACTGTTACCATACAACTGAACCAAAGTGTAACTTCACCCCCAGCTTTAGTATTTAAAACCTAACATCGAAGGCTGTCCACGTTCTTTGTTCAATCTCTCCTTTTCATCCCAGCAGCTATTTGTTACTAAGATACAAATTGATTTTTACATGGTTTTAAACCAAGGGATATTACTGCTTCCACTGCATTGGAAGACAGAGATTGCATTTGCTCATTTCTGTGTAAAATAATTCAGGTGTAATTTCATGATATTTGTTAGAAAATAGGATTCCAGCAATTTGAGTTGAGTCTAAGAATTAAGTGAACAGTGTGCAAAACCTGTTGTTCGAGAATATTTTTAATTTTCAGTTGGTTCATATGTTAAAGATAAGACCATTGTCATAAATGACTTTCCAGTTCTCTGCAAAGGCAGGCCATTTGATACATCTGACCTTTTGGAAAAACTGACACTTGTTACATATTAAAGGGTGGAGGAAAGGCCCTGAGGCTGAACAGGTTAGGGAGGTTGCCCCCGTGTTCTGTTTGGCCATTTCGAAGCTGATAAGCAAGGCTGCTCCTTTCCCTGTGAATGATGGCAGCAGTGAAGCCCTGTTGGCAGTGCTGGAGGTGTGTGATGCACACGTTGTCTCCCTGTCCATGTCCTGTTGCAGGCCACGCTCCTGCCCGCCGACAGCATGCGCGTGGTGCTGGAGCGCTGCTACAACGACCTGCGCCTGCTCAACGTGGCCAGCAAAACTCTGAAAGCTGAAGGCTTCTTTAGGAGCAACAAGGTACATGCTCTGGTGTTTCAATTGTTCATTCCTGGTGTTTGTGTTTACCTGGTGTGTTGTAAAAGGCATGGAAGTATGTATGGAATTGATAATGGATAGCTGTCACTTATGTTGCTCTGCAGTGTCTGGGGTTTCTGTGCCCAGTGCAGTGGTGCTGATGAATATTCTGGGCTGTGTATGAGACCAAGTGTGCATAACAGAGAGTGGATTGAGAATCAGACATCTGGCTGTTGCTCTGGTTCAGATGCTGCTGAGCTGAACAGCCTTAGGATGCAGACGGGTAAAATTCAAGCATTCTTAGGGAGCAAAGATTGATACATTGCTATGAAGCCTGCTCAGTGTGTTTGCTAAACCACCTGAACAACTATACCTGCTCTTAGTATTAAACTTACTAAAAAGCAAATACCAAACCAAAAGCAAGTTTTTCCTGGGTTTCTACCTTAAATTCAGTGGTTTTCGCTATGAAGATTCCCCCTGGACAATTTACATTATTTTTTCAAAAAATACTTCTAATAAGTATTTCCAGTAATAATTGTGTAATTCAGTGTGCATTCATAAAAAGAGTAACTTAGTACTCAAAGAACTTGAATGTTTTAAATGCATACATTGCCCTTTTTCACTACAGTAGAATTAGCACATCTTTTAGCACATTTTGCATATCCTCTGTCTCTGAAGTTGAAGCTCAATGTTAAATCTTTATGGAGAAAGATTAAGGAAGGCTTTGATGGCTCACAGCTGAGCAAAACAATGGCACTGAGTTGTTATTCAGTTACTGAGATGCCTTTTGCAGTCAGTGTCGCTACAACACGGAGCCCTTTGACAGAGGGAAGAGAGACATTTAATTTGCACTACTGCCTGCACATGTATACATTTAAAACTTTCTTATGACACTGTACTAGAAAACAAAGAGACAGTCTGCTGCAGTGGTGGGGCTTCTTGCTCCCATAGCAGTGCTATGCACAGGGGAAGGGTGCACACGGAGTGATTTATGAATCCACTTCTGAATGTGTTTACTGCAGGTGGTCAGTCTGCTAACAGTGCACTCCAACCCTAACACAGTTCTGAAAACAAGGGAGAGTGAAATCATTGTTACACTACAGGCTCCTCGGTCTATCTCCTTCTAAGCATGTATTTTAACATTTTGATAAATGGTGATGTTTCACGATGGCATTGTTTCTAATGTGTGCCCAGCCCTGTGTTTGCTGTTGTTGCATGCATTTAAAATAACCCTCCATGGTCCAACACTTGTGTTCAGGTGTTCGTCGAGAGCTCGGAGTCCTCGGACCGGCACGTGGCGTACACAGACTCCCAGCTCTGGAGGCTCTTGGATCGGCACGCAAACACCATCAGGCTCTACGTGTCCCTGCCAGAGCAGGCTCCTGCATCTCACCTCCGACGGGCACTTTATCAGAAGTCTGCTGGGGCTGCAGGCATCTTGGATGAACCTTGTGAAAGAGTGAAAGGACCTGTAGGTAATATGAAATCTGTAGAGGCCATTTTGGAAGAAAGCACTGAAAAACTTAAAAGCTTGTCCCTGCAGCAACAGCAGCAGCAGGAGAAAGATAACGGAGACAGCAGCAAAAGCACAGAAGCCAGTGATTTTGAAAACATTGAGTCACCTTTAAATGAAATAGACTCTTCAGCATCAGCAGAAAACAGAGAACTTGACAACCAAATTCAGATTTCTGATCCAGAGAATCTGCAGTCCGAGGAGCGGTCGGACTCGGACGTCAATAACGACAGGAGCACGAGCTCAGTGGACAGTGACATCCTCAGCTCCAGCCACAGCAGTGACACTTTGTGCAACGTGGACAATGCCCCCCTGCCCCTGGCTAATGGACTGGATTCTCACAGCATCACGAGTAGCAGGCGATCAAAAGCCAATCAGGGCAAGAAGGAAACCTGGGACACAGCAGAGGAGGATTCTGGAACAGACAGTGAATATGATGAAAGTGGCAAGAGCAGAGGAGAAGCACAGTATATGTACTTTAAATCAGAACCCTACACTGCAGAGGAGGGGTCAGGAGAAGGGCAAAAATGTATGTATTCTTTTTTAAGTGCCTTAAAATAATTCTGTGGGTTTTACTACTTAATTCATATGCTGTGTTAAAAAAGTCTAATGGCAGTATTGAAAAACTTGATTATAATGTCAAATTAAAGCTAATGAAAATGCAGACAGGAAAGTGCAGTGATGTTCAGCAAAAGTCTGACCTAATTTTGATCTTGTAATAAGTGATTACATATTTGAAAAGTATCTTGCTCTTTTGTTTCCAAGAAAATGAACATCTACTTACGTGTATTGATAGTGTTCCCTGGAGAGCAAGCTGTCTTCCAGTGAAAGGATCATAGTTAGATCTGCTGATGATGATTCACCTCTTTCAGAATGCACTTATTTAATGTGGTTAAAGCAGCATATTTCTGTTACCATTTAGACTAACCAACCTGAAAAGCCCTAGTCATTTGACTGCAAAGAAAAGTCAAATATACCTAATATTGACAATTTAATTCACTAACTGAAATCCAGTGGGTACAGTGAGGCATATGACTGGTGTGAGAGTGTCCAAACAAGTTCAGTAGAAGAGCCTAAGTGGTATAGAGTTGTCATAAAAATAAGTAATTTGAACAATGCTCTGTACCTGCATGTGCTTTATAACTAACAGAATAATAATTAAAGAATAGCAGGATGCATGATAAGTATTTTGAAGGGCAAAGGCTTTCATGTCAATCCAGAAACCCTGATTATAATAGAAATAGATAAAGAATTTCTCAAGGAGAAATTGATTTGCATCTACTGAAGCTTTGATAAAATTACTCCTTTAGCTTGGAATGATCTTTCTTTGGGGCTAATTCTGAACTGTTTTGGTTTTTCCCTGCTTTGTTTTGGTAGATCTAGTTGGATTCACCAATTATTCGTTTGCAGTAACTTTGCTGTTATCATACTACACTGTGTAAACGATCATCGTGAGGGGAAAGCTGTTATTTCTTTGTAGTATAATTCAAATAATTTATTTGTTCACTTCCATACGCTGAGTAGTTTATTCTAGAATGTCATAATCACGACATAGTTTGTAGTGTAGTACAAATTGCATGTATTAAACACAATCTCTAAAGATGAACTATTCCCTTTACTTTCCCGAATTTCATCTTGCTACAGTTTTTCCTTAATTACAACATTATTCCATGAAAAGGTCCCTTAATCTGTATTTGAGCTTGTCTTGTGATACCCTGTGGCCTTCCAGAGCACGGATTTTACCTTTTTCATGCTGAAAGCCAGGAAGGAAAGTAGAAGGGGTTGGGTGGCCTGTGCCTGGCCACTCCCAACACCAAAGCACTTCCCTCTCCCTTGAGGCAGGGGAAGCTGTAGGAGGATTATCTGCAATTGCTCCATGGAATCCTGTTTGTTTTCTTTCTGAACAGACAAGGTACTGCTTTGCTGCACTCCGTCACTGAACGCACACCGGGGCAGTTTGGAACTGCTGTGTCCCCCAGAAATACCTGCCCATAAACACTTCAAATACAGCAAAGCTTTTAAAGGTTATGATAACATCATCAGATAAAATGTAAATGTAGCCATTAACCACAAATCAGGCTTTTCAGTACTGTTTTGCTCCAAGTGCTAACTCTGAATATATGGAAATAATACGTAATATTTTTTTTGGTAGCAACGTGTTTCATACCATTTTTATCTTTATTTTTGCTTAGGGCTGATGGTGCATGTTGATAAAAGAATTACGCTGTCTGCCTTCAAGCAACACTTGGAGCCTTTTGTTGGAGTTCCATCTTCTCACTTCAAAGTCTTTAGAGTCTATGCCAGCAATCAGGAGTTTGAGAGTGTTCGGCTGAATGAGACCCTTTCGTCGTTTTCTGATGACAATAAGGTTATTTAGAAGTTACTTTGAATCCTTGAAAGTATATTGGTACAATATAGATAAAGTTAATTTACAACAGGTGAAACAATTATTTTCGTCTTGGTAGCATGTTACAAAATACAATTCTGATTTTGATACCTGTTCTAACAGATATTCCTTTTGCATTCTAGATAACTATAAGACTTGGAAGAGCCCTTAAGAAGGGTGAATACCGAGTTAAAGTCTATCAGCTCTTGGTTAATGAGCCTGAGGTAAGGCATTGAGTGTTTCAAGACTGATTCATGAAAATATTAAAATGTGCCTTGACCAAGGTTTTGCTTTTAAATCTTGGAAAAATATGAAACTCCTTCTTTTCTTCACATTTCCCTGCAAGTTTTTCTGGATTTAGAAAGGGAGTTTGAGGTGATTTCTGTTCCAGGTAATCAACTGGAATGTGATTTACACTATCTCTCAAGTGCCTTTATTTCTGTAGCATAAATGGAGGACAAGTGAATTGTTTCTTTGTTACCCTTCAATGCATGACAGTCACGTAGCATTCTCTCCAAAGAAGAAACTGTGTTTGCTCGTGGCTGTGGTTTTCAGTGATGCTGATCTAATTCATCCCATTCATGTGCTGCAGATAATGCTTGTCAGGGGGGTTATCTGGGCAATGGTCCCCTCTGCATAAGGCAAGCCTGAAACAGAAGTGCCTCTCTTGCAGTAAAGCAGCTCATAAGTTTGTTACATCTTCTGGGACATGAAAAATACAGAAGTGGTTATATAGACTGTAGACTGGATTCATTGCAGTCTTCAGAAGTTGACTGTGTGTGCATTTTAATTTTAGTTTTTGGACAAAACTGCAGAATATGTATTAATAATGGATAAGAGACTAAGCTCAACTGCTAAAGCAGGGAGTAAGATGAATTTAAAGGCAACTTCCATGGAGTCATGGAGTTGTGTCTGACCCATAAAAGCCAAGAAAGTGGCATTTTTATGATGATGTGGCTTATTTAATTTGAAAGCTCCTTTGCCATTTTGTGGACTGTGAATGTAGTGGTAGCAGCACAGCACAGGCAGTATTTCTGCCCAGGCAGTCAGAGGGTTGGAGTGCCCTGCAAAGGGCTGCTGCTACACAAATTAGTTACTCCCCATTCGAATGAATTCACTGCCTGCCTTGTTAATGAGAAACCTTCTACTGATCTTTTTGCCAGGTGCATGGCACTGGTCACAAAGCACAAACAGAGGTAGTTTGGTGTTCAAAAGAATTGTGTCTTTTATCTCTTTCTGTTTGTGTTCACAGCCATGCAAGTTTCTTCTAGATGCAGTTTTTGCTAAAGGAATGACTGTGCGGCAGTCCAAAGAGGAGCTGCTCCCTCAGCTTCGAGAACAATGTGGCCTAGACTTGACAATTGACAGGTAAACCTGATTAAATGTCATTTTAAAATGTGTTTGGGGATTTCTTTCCTCTTGTGGAGAAAGACAGTAATGAAAGAAGCAGAAATGAGTTGCTGTGGTCTTTGAATCAGTTTGTGAATACAAACACTAATTCAGCAATTCTTGCCTTTCATCGCATGCAGAATGAATTCTGTAGGGGATAATGTTTACATAGAATTGCCTGTGTGCAACATGTCTGCAGCTTTAGATCTCTCTAATGATGATTTCCTTCAGAAAGGGGAGCATTAAGTAAATCAATTCCTTAAAAAGCCACCTGCTCTCTACATGCAAGCCCAGCATAGATTACTGCACAAACTGCTTGTGCAGGATCATTGTGTGTGTACAGCACTGATCTGGGCTGTCTGCCCTTTACCATAATTGGGTAATCCCTAATTAGGAATTGGTTTTCTTCCTTTAAATCCCTACATATTTCCTGCACTGAACAAGTGGAATACAGACTTGTTTCCTTCGTGTTTATGAATGATTCAGTACTAAGCCAGCAGTGACAGCCTGCTGTCAGGACTGTTTTAGGACATGAAACTCGTTCCTTTTAAACTTCAGCAAGCCTTGAACCAATGAGTTGTAGTATTTCCGTTTTGTCAGAAAATACTCAGTTTTGATCTCTGGCAGTGCTAATTGTTCCTGAGCAGATAGAGGCTCACTGGGGTTTTTTTGTGATGTATTTATAGGTTTCGCCTACGAAAGAAAACCTGGAAGAATCCAGGCACTGTGTTTCTGGATTATCATATCTATGAAGAAGATATCAATATTTCCAGCAACTGGGAGGTCTTCTTAGAAATACTTGATGGTAATGATTTATTTTTGAATTAGTATTGGTGATGACTAGGTAGCTGAAACATCATAATACATTTGTATCATTTTAAGGTGGCACAGCAGTTCAGTCATTTAGTAGCTTTCAGACAGGATTGAAAAAACACTTCTGTCATGAAGTAACTTGGAACAGAAACTTTTGTTCATCGAAACAATTTTGGAATCAAATATTAGAGTGCAGAGTGTTTCTGAAATTCTGCTTAAGTATCATTTAAATTATGCCATTTATTAAGCATTCCTTTGTATATACACTTAAAATCTTGATTCTGAATTCAAAAGCATAATTTAAGGGTGAGAAAAGTAGGCCTCAAGGAGATTCTGCCTGTAAAAAATTTCTTTAAAGGAACTGATAGCAGAAAACTTCAAGTAAATGATAGTCCTTTCCTCTTCCCCTTTTTTACAAGTGAACTGCTTGCAGCACACTGGGTTACTTAATTTGGGCATGTATCTCTAGGGCAGTCTTCCATATTAGAGTATCTTTAAGCTATGGACAAACCCTAATTTAAAATAGGATATTTGGTGATGTTAATACAAAAAATTTCTCTTTCTTTGCTAGGAGTAGAAAAGATGAAATCCATGTCACAACTTGCTGTTTTATCGAGACGATGGAGGCCATCAGAGATGAAATTAGATTCTTTCCAGGAAGTAGTACTAGAAAGCAGCAGTGTGGAAGAATTAAAAGAGAAGGTAAAATGTGTAACAGTGCAAGTGTCTTGAGATGACCAAGAGCCTTATTGATGTTCTCTGGTGGGAAGCACAAGGATGTCATAACTCCAAAAATCTCGTTGCATGGTGATTATTTTTTCCCAGGAACTGATAACCTATCCCATCCCATTACCAAACCACATGAATTATCAACTTTACTTCTTAGTTTCACATAATGGTCTGGTCTGAAAGTATTCAGGTGAATACATGCAAAGAAAAAGTCACATCTTGAAGTTTAAGTAGCTTCATAGTACCTGTGTCCCTTATCCTCAAAAAACACAAATGAAAGAAAAGCTGAGTTATTGCCTCTTGGTGTTTTTCAAGCTAATGTTTTGTTATTCCAAAATACCAAACCTTTCAGCCTCCTCATATTTGAATTTGAGAGCTGTTGCTGAGGGGTGGTGTTGCTGTATCAAGTAGGTTGAACTATGTTTTGTCTGGGAAGAAGTGTGGCTGTGGTTTGGTTTTACTTAAGGCCAGGATGCTCTAGCAGGAAAGCAGAGCTGTGTCATCCCAGCAGAAATCTGGAGTAGGAGTGTCTCCTGTTGAGACTGTTCTGTTAATCCAGTGTATCACAGGTCCCACTCTTGGAGAAATGTTTGTTTATACCTCCAATACCCAGTTGTTAGGAGGCCACCTTGCATGTTGAGGCCAGTGAACATGCTGGTGTCAGTGACCCTGAGATTTGATAAATTAGGGGTGTTAGTTCACAGGCTGGGTTTGTGTTTTACACAGGTTAAGCTATGGGCTGCTTTCTTGCATTCCACAGGTAGAAATGAAGTTATGACTACAGGTTCTTGCATGCAGTCAAAAATTCCTCCTCACTTGTACCTGAAGAAAGAGTTGGCTGCCCTTGTTTTCTTGCCTTAAGAATTGATGTGCAGGGAGCAGTTGTATTTTTTTAAGTTCTGGTAGGAAGTGCAGGTGTGTGGAGGTGGGTCTTAGTCATGCGTATTTTCCAGCTGTGCCTGCTCCCAGGTTGACTGGATAACACCTTCCATGTCACACAGGGCTTAACATGCGGCACTTGTCTCTTTGTGTCTTGGAACCTGAATGTTATTCATTAATTGTTTCTATGACCTTTTTCTGGCTCCCCTTCAGTATTAAGAGAAGTGTGATGAAATGCTGTCACAGCAAGCGTCACTTGTGACACACACTGGTAACTTCAGAAATGTTAAGAATGTGTACTTGTCACTGTAATTTTGTACATTGAGGACTTGCAGATAATTCGACTTCTCGATTTGGCAACTATTGACTTGGTGTAGACAACATGTAATGTCTCTTTGGAATAGTATTAAATCCACCATTTCTCTTCACAGCTAAGTGAAATAAGTGGAATACCCTTAGAGAACATCGAATTTGCAAAGGTAAATTAGATTTTGTGTATTTTTACCTTTTAATGGCACAGATGTGTGATTGTGAGTTGTACTGTATTCACTAAGTAATTGCTTTTTTCAGGGTAGAGGAACCTTTCCATGTGACATTTCCATCCTAGAGATTCATCAAGACTTGGACTGGAATCCAAAAGTATCTACACTGAATGTCTGGCCCCTGTACATTTGTGATGATGGTGCAGTAATATTTTATAGGTATGTATTTCATTACAGAATAATAAACCACACAAAAAAGGCTGTGGGTAACATTTGTGGGGTGATGTAATGGACAGGAACATAAAGCACTCTTTGTTACCTTAAAGAAAAGGTTTAAAACATTCAGCTGAAATATTTGTGCTCCTCAGCTTCCTGAAAGCCTGAATATTAATTAAGTTTAAGAAAACAAGCACTGCACCTTATTACTCAATCCTCCCTCCCAAACCACTGAAATTAAAGCTAGTTGCTATGCTTGAGTGTGTATCTGGATTCAATTTCTTAAAATAGAATCATATCCCACGTGGAGTTAGTGAGAGTCTTGCTGTAGGGTTTGGAGAGCAGGGATTTTATTGTCTGAGTTATTCCTGTGAGAAATTAGTATGGATTCTTTCTAAAAAGCCTGTTGTGCTAAAATTTCTGTTGATGTGAAAGATGTTGATCAGCTGGTGGCAGTAGCCCGGGGCAGGAGTTGAGGACTGAGAGCTTGAATATTGTCATTTCTCCTAAACTTGGTGGGTGAGGCAACCTCATGGGCACATTGCTGTGGCATTTTGCATAATTGCATGTGAGCTGGGGAAAAACAGCTGGTTAATAATGTGCTGGCCCTGATGAAAATGACTTGGGAGAACATCTGGAAAGGACTGGCTGACACTGCTTCCAGCTGCTGGCACAGACCAAAAGCAGAGCACATGTGTGGTTGTCTATAAAGAACAGGAGTAAGAGAGGTGGAGGAGTATGGGCTTGTTCCTTGCACATACCTGTCTGTGGCCAGGCAGAACACTGAATGTTTCTGCTGGAAAAGCAGGTTTAGACACATTGCCTGTTCCTGCAGAATAAAGCAATCCCTGAGAAGTATTATGCTTAGTTGTGGTTTTTGCTAAGATGCTCCAAGCAAAAAAAAAAAAAAAAAAAAGCAGAAGTCTACCTGTGGTTACTGTATTGATCTGAATTTGAACACGTTTACATTTTAGGGATAAAACTGAAGAATTAATGGAATTAACAGATGAGCAAAGAAATGAACTGATGAAAAAAGAAAGCAGCAGACTCCAGAAAACCGGACACCGGGTAACCTACTCTCCCCGCAAAGAAAAAGCACTAAAAATTTATCTGGATGGAGCACCAAATAAAGATTTGACTCAAGACTGATACTTGCTATAGCATTTTCCCTGGGGAATTTTTTTTGTTTCCAATCCAAAAGGTTCACTACTACTGTGTAGTGCCATTACGGCAGGACATTGATTAGGTGTAAAGCGCTGACAGCAGCACAGCCGGGCTGCCGGCCGCAGGCAGCGCCCGCTGGCCACGGCGCCACTTGGAATCATGTTGTGCACTAGAGTCACGTGTACTGTAAAGCTCGAAGGGATGTGCAAATAAAAGATTGCAACTCAAAAGTGGGCGGGGAGGGAAACCAGTGGAAGTTGTTGAGGACAGTGTGCACATAGTAGCTAGTGAAACTAGCCTCCAACAGGATACTCATAGCTTAATAATAAAAGCTGTGCAAAGGCCATGAAAGAATCCTCTTCTCTGTTTGTTTCACTGATACACACATTACCTCATCAGAGAGTCTGGAGTAAACGTTAACACGTTGGTTCTAGGAACGCAGCGGGCAAGGGCCGGGCGTGGGAGTGCTGCAAGTGTCAGGTTTTAGAATATTCTTCCATAAAACAGGGGCTCTGAGAGGAGTCTGCAGGAAGCTGCCTGCAGGTGTTGTTTGTTTGCAGAAGTGCTGTTGTAAGGTAAAGTGGTTTTTAATAGGTTACCAATGAGCAGCTCTAGTGTATTGCGTTCGATGTGTAAATAAAAGCTGCCCTATATCCATTTCCCAGAACTGCAGTTCAGCTATTTACTGTGCTCTTTCTTTACACATATCAACATTCATTGTGTACATTTGGAAGTATAGTTGCCTATTTAAATTTGTATTCATTTTATGTTTGACGATGCTGGGTACGTTAGGGTTGTACTTCCCCTTGTTAATGAAGTTTTGGTTCTGTTGCGCTACTTTTTGTACATTTTGTTTTTAAGACTATTACGAGTTTGCATCTTCTCCACCTGCTGAAAGTCAGTTTATTTTTCCCAGAGCTGATTCCGTAGCTATATGTAGTCAAATATTGGGGCAACCTCTTAACACCTCAGCGTACGAACTCGGTAGTTGAGGCTGTGGTGCAAAGACTGAGGCAGTCAACATGATTTCATTGCAAAGCCTAGGAACAGCAGTTTTTTGCTTTGGTCCATAAAGATCAATAGAGAACAATTCTCCATAGCTTTTGGAAAAAACACCTAATTTATAACAATCAAAAGATTTTGGTAAACTTTTTCATGCCAGATGCTGTTTACAACAATGAACATGCCAATAAAACATTTGTTCATTCTGTTGTGTTATTTTAATCATTAAATGCTGTGGTTTTTATTTAAAAAATTATGGAATTGTTTCATGGAAATAGAGACTTCCCCAAGGCAGTGCTGGAATTGCAAGGCTGTGTGTTTGTGTGTATGTGCACACCCCCTCCATGCACAGGGTGTTACAGGAGCTGGTTTATAGCCTGGCTGCTGCTCTTCTTTACATTCACACCAAATTTTTCTTCAACTGTGAATTTCCTTTTCCAGAATTGAATTTCTCACCAGCAAAACCTCCAAGTTCCAAGTATGATTGGAGCTAAATTCCGCTCCAGAGGGAAAGGGGTGTTCAATGACAGAGCCTTCAGTTCTTCCTTGCGTGCTGGCTCACAGGAACCTAAAAACGCTGAGGAATCTGGCAGCTTGAGAAGCAGGCATTGCACAGAGGCATTCCCTCATTATTCCTCTTCTGGCTGTCCTCTGCTGCCACTTGGCCAACGTATGGGAGGTTGGAAGTGTGGGGCAAAGGGAGCAGAGAGGGAAATGCCATCCCCTAGCTAGGGTGCTTCATTGAACTACCATTTGCCACAGCTAGAGACTGCTAAAGCATCCTTAGAGCTTTTGGAAGAGAGAAGAAATTACCCATTAAATGGATCGTGAATTTTCTTCAAACTCTGGGCATTTGGAACGGCAAAAATGTAGAGATTAAATCCAGGGATGGCAGCACCAAGAACGTGAAAGGAGAGTACTGTCCTTAAGAGGGCAGTATTCACAGACAGTTACTGCTCTCATGGATGTGTTTTTAAACAGGAAAATTGCAGTGGCACTTAATTCCTTCTCCATGTCTAGATGGGGCTGTCTCTAAAGCACACTAATTTTATTGGGGATAGAAAGGGAGCGTAGACTCAGTGAACTCTCAGAGACGGTGTCTGTGTGTGTGTGTTGGTGTGAGAATGGGTTGTAGAATCCTGAAACCAAAACTCAGCTACAATGAAACATCCTCCCTGTTTATAATGCTGATGGCTATTAATTATTAATTCTGCTACCAAAGGAATTTATTGAAAAGCCTTCATCCGCCAGAAGTGGCGAAAGATTTTTTAAATCAGTGACCTTTTAGGATGTTAAAAAAAAATCACATCTTGTAACATGCACAGATTTATGCCTATGAAGTGTATTAAAAGCGCAAACCAAGTCTAAGGAAAAAAAAATAAAATTCCTTTAAAAATCCCTTAAAATCTATGACTGCAACAGTGCCAGAGTAGATGGTTCTTACCCTAGAGAAATAAAACAGTTCTGAACATCCATACTCAAAGGTCACTATTTATGCTTGTGTGTATTTTTTAATGAGTACAAGTACTAAGAAGTTTATTTCCAACATACAAAGGGAGAGTACAGATCCAGAAGAGCATTCCTATGGTTCCCATTTGGCAGAAGGTTTGGTCCTGGGACTGAAAGACTTCCACAGGAGCTGGGACATGCAGGTTTGGTGCACAGAGAAGGATGCTCCTTGAAGGCCTTGTTTATTGCACTTCTATCCAGCAGTGTGTGTTCAGGGTTCATCCAAGCAAGACACTAAACAGAAATCTAGAAACAACTAACTGAACTGGTGCTTGAGCTTTAGATTTCATCTCCCAAAACCAGCTCCTGAGCTGAGTCAGGCTCAGGCTTCAAACCTGCTTGGTCCTCCAGGCTTTCTAATTCTCTGCGCACTTCCTGAATGACACTGCTTTCCTCATAATCAGAGAGGAGATCCTGGGGGATCAGGCTGAGAAAGGGCATCTCATCCACCAGTAAGGGATCTTCTTTTTCAGTGTGCTGGGTTTCATTGGCAGACAGCTGGCACACAGATGTGGTGCTGTGGCTGTGGGGAAAAGGCACATCTGGTCATACAGTACATCATTTTGTGTTCTGCTAGTCTATGAAAGTCTCCATTCGCTCCCCACATGAAAACATGTTAAATGCACAATGGATCTACCCTAGCTGACTTCACAAGCACCTGATTCTCACATGCTTGACAGCTGGAGAGTTATAAATGTGATTTCCACATATAGAGATCCTAACAGCACAAAATGTTTCATCCTGGCAAACGAGAGCAGCGGCCCTCCAAAAAACAAGTAACAAAAAAATGTTACTTGAATCTTCAAATTCAGATAGAAAATTCTGGACTGTTCAGCTACATTCACACCCTAATTAATTTCTGTGTTTGTATCCTCATCTGAAATGTTGTTGCTCTTACTAGACCTGACATTTGCTGACAGACTCCCCTGAGGGTAAGGCGCATTCATAACAATTTTGGTGCTGAAAGGATGGGATCAGCTCTGCTTGCTTCCTTAGATGACATTTATGAAACAGAATGTTAACCAGTTCCTTTTCAATCATGAAAAAATGTAGGAAGAGTTGTACACAGAAGAGAGAAATATTAATCTGCATCTCTATCCCAGCTCTGTTGTCCTGTTGGAAGTTAATATGATGCTGGTAGTGTAGGAGCAAACTTGGAGAACTTATTTCATAGAAAATGTAGGCTTTCTAGAAATGCTTTGAGCGAAACTGAAATGATCTCACTTTCTGCCAATGAAACCGCTGATGATGCAAATAACTCCTTTAAAGAAATATTAAAAGCATGACCTATGAAAAGTTAGTATTAAAATTCCTTTAACACATCTTAGATTCTAAAGCAAGCAAAAATCTGAGAGAAGCCCAGTCTCACACAGAGAGTTGGTGGACAGGGACTGTGTGCAGAGAATGACATTGGAATGATGCATCTCAACAGCTGGAGCACTGACTGATTAAAAAGCAGTGCCAGCCTCATTAATTCACACACTTAATTCACCCTGGATTCATGTGTTGCCAAACTCAATGAGGCACATCTGTGTGGGACAAAGCAGAAGGTTTCAATGCTGCTGATGAGAAAAGCTGTCAAAGCCTTTTGTAGTGAGCAGAATCTGCCAGCTCTGTAGCTGTTGAGCACCGAGGCAGCCCCAGGCAGCTCGTTTGCCCAGCTTTGGTGCTCACCTCTGAGGCTGGCAGCTCAGGCCGCTGGCACAGGGGCACTGCTCCAGCGCTCCATCAGGCTCCAGGTCCCAGGTGATCAGGTTGAGAAGTCTGTTGGAAGGATCGTGGCAGGGCTCACCTTCCTCAGGTAAGGGCGTGCACACAGGAAACAGCAGCTCTGCAGGCCAAAGGGAGGGCATTTTAGGAGAAGTCCTTAGCTGTCTGCTGAACTGCGGTGAGCCCACGTTTAATTCCACATGCAAGATATAAAAAGACAGGCTCCATCTCTTTTTACGTGCCCTTACATGGTAGAGAGCCACAACCACGTTTATCCACTAGGTGGGAGTAAGACATTTGAAGTTCGTCCTTAATGAGCAAGATCAGCTTGACTCTGAGACTGCTGTCAAGGCAGTACAGCACAATTCCATCCCTTGCAGATTCCAAACTCTTGTAATCCCAAGAAAACTAACATTACAGGCAATCCTTTGCAATGAGTAGCATTAATGGTTTGAAATCCGAATAGAGACATACCTCTGTAAAGCTCTGTTATTTTTCCTATTTCTTTGCAGAGGCTGCAAATACAGAGCAACTGTTCAGAAACTAATGAGGCTACAAGAACAACAACTCAGACATTTAATTTATTTTATCAATTCTGCTGTGGGCAAAGCTGTCTGATGGCATCTGGGGCTTGGCACCCTCTTTTCTACGCAGGGCTGAATTTCAGCCTGTGTAAGAAATTAATTAAGAAGGCTGTGTCCTTTGGGTTTCCTCATGTCAGTAAGTCCCAGTCTCAGTCTGGAATTCAGCTCTTCCAGATATTCCTATAAAAGCTCCCTTCCCCCTCTTGTCTTCAGTCATCTCGTATGGCAGGATAAAATATGAGAAGAATTCAAAATCAAAGTTTTTAAACCAGATTTGGTCAAAAGACACATCTATGTGTGTCTGCACAGACATGTGCTTTAATGTACATAACCTATCAGTTCCCAATTTCAAAACAGTATATACTGAGCAGCAAATATTCCACAGTTTACTACAGTTTATATAAAAATACACATCTTTATTAGGACAGTCCTTTGCAATACTCTAGTGATGGAGAAAGGCTTTGAGGTTAGGCCTAACCTGAAAAACCCTAAAGCCCTGCTAAAGCAGACAGCCATAGAGAATAAAAATTCAATGCTATTCGCTAATAGCACTGGTTTATGTTCCAGTAAGAGTATTCTATCAATATTCCTCAATGTTCTTACCTATTCATTTATATATATATAAACACATATAAATAAAATTATATATCATTATATATATACACATAAATTTTATGTATTATATAAAAATTGTATATAAAAATATATATAATTTTCACAATAACTATATATCTTGTTCCTTCCTAACCAAGCTTACTTAGCATTTAAGGTCCACTATAAAATGCTCAACATCAACATGGGGAAGCTGAGCAGATCCTCTTCACTTTTAACTGGTGCTGGAGCTTTCTCCTTTGTTTTCCTGGAATGCCCTGGCAGCCTGATCCACCAGCAGGCTGAGAGTGGGACAGGCCCAACCATCAGTACAAAGTCTGCTCTGGCTCACAGCAAGGAAAAAAGCTAGGGAAGTATGTACCTGGTGTAAGACATGTTAAAGGGATTTTTGTGTCCTGTCACTACTAAAATAAGGTGAACTGTGATAAATGCAGTGAGGAATTGCTGGGCATAAAACAGTAGAAGAAACTGGACCTCAACCACACAGCACTGGGGATTGATTTCAGGCCAGGGCCGTCTCCTCTGTGCTCCCTTCTGTAAATCAAGTTTCACGTTCCCAAGTGGACTGACAGTGTAATCTGGGACATCATTCCTCTGTGCCTCCTGGCTGCCTGGTCACCACTGCTTGGTGTGATTCTCTGGAAGGCTCACACGAAACTTGGAGTATGAAATTGTCTGCACATTTTTCTGATTCTGATGGGCTGCTTGCTGAGAGGAAGGAGAAGCCACTTTCAGCCAGCTCATTAATTTCTTCTGCACAGTTTTAATTCTCTCATTTTTGCCCTATTGTGTGTAAACTTGACATAGAGCTCTGCTGTTTTGAAATGCCTAAGACTCCCCATTAGAAAATGCACACTTCTGCTGCTGGTCTCATCTCCAGCGTGCAACAGGCTTTGCTTTCACCAGCGAGCAAAACCCCACCAGGCTGCCTCTCACCCTCATCCCATCGCAATGTTCTCACGGAGTGAAGCCGGTGCATTGCCCGGGCCGAGGGGGAACGAGGGCTGGTTCTGTAGGGACGTGAACGCTCCCCGGGCTGAGGGGAGCGCCGTGCCCAGGGAGCGCCGTGCCCAGGGAGCGCCGTGCCCAGGGAGCGCCGTGCCCAGGCCGCCCCGGGACGGGCACAGCCCCGCGTACCTTTGTGGAAAGCGCAGCAGGTGCCGGGGCTGCAGTCGTGCTGGTGCTCGCAGATGGTGCCGTTCTCCCCTCGGGACGCGGATCTCCTGCACCGGCCCCATACGCAGAGCTGCTCCCCACAGCACTCCACGTCCCGTGAGCAGGGCTGCCGAGGGAAAGGCGCGTCAGGGGAGCGGCCTGCGGCGCACACAGGGGAGCGGCAGCACACACAGCCGGGCCCGGCCTGCGGCCTGCGGCCTGCGGCGCCACACGGCCCGGGAGCCCCAAAGGTGTGCCAGAGCAGAACTGCCTCTTTGTTCATGGGCTGGGAGCCCCAAAGGTGTGCCAGAGCAGAACTGCCTCTTTGTTCACGGGCTGGGAGCCCCAAAGGTGTGCCACACTCCCTGTGTGGGAGCAGAACTGCCTCTTTTCTCGGCAGGGCCTGCCCACCCTCCCAGCCAGCAATTCCTGCCCAGCAGCCCATCGAACCCCACTCTCTTTCCATTTAAAGCCATTCCCCCTTATCCTGTCACTACATGCACCCGCAAAATGTCCCTCTCCAGCTCTCTTGCAGCCCCTTTAGGTACCGAAATGCTGCTCTAAGCTCTCCCTGGGGCCCTCTCTTCTGCAATCAAGGGAAATAAAAATAATAAAGGAAACGTCATCAATGGAGAACATTACTGATTTTTTTCCATTGTCAAATGCAGTCGGGAATTTACAATTTGTTCAGAAGAATTGTTTTCAATTCTTACTAAAATTCAAGTCCTACTAAAATCCATTTTTCAGTTGTAATAAGAACCAGACTTCATTGGTAACCAAGAATCTTTGGAAAAAATCTCTGGAAAAAAATCTCTTTGCAAATCAGAAATGCAAATCTCTAGCTAAAGGTTGCTTTGTGTGACAATTGCCCCAGTGTTTCAACTACACACGCCTAAGAAATCAACCTAATAAAAGCCATGTGTGTCACTTTGTTTCTTTTTTGAGGTAGTTTGATTAACAATCTCTTAAAGAGTCGTGGCAGGTCAGCCTTTCAGCAGCTTTTTCCTGTCTGTGTAAAGCCCTGTCTGGGAAGCCATACAAAATCTGTATTTCTTTTCCAGTGGATCCCACAGGCAGTGCTTAACACAGGGCAGGGAGTAGGACTGCACTGGCACTGCTAAGACCTGCTAATTAAGGAGAAAAATGCTATGTAGTTGCTGAGGTTCTAGGTCAGAGAGTTGATCCCACCTCCTTCAGCCTGAGCCCACTTTACAACACAGGAGTAGCTAGGATCCAGTTTTTATTTCCTTTATCCTACAAGTGTTCTGCTGAGAACTGCAAAGAAAAGGTGAGGAGGGGGTAGCTGTTGGGCCATCCCAACCTTGATTTTTAATTACTTTATATTAACATGAAAACTTTTTTAACCTTATGCAGAAAGCCTTGCAGCTTCTTTTCTGTCAATTTTGACTTGCTGAAAGTAGCAACAATAACTTACTGAGTTTCTAGACATCACATGAAATCCCATCTCATCCAGGACTTACCGTGTGCTGGGGCTTGCAGAGCTGACATTTGTATTCAAAGGTGGAGAAGTGGCAATATTTCCCTGGCTCACAGTCCTCGTCAATGATACACTCCTGGAGGAGAGGATAAAAGTGTGATTTGCCAAAATTCATGCCTCTCCTTGAAACACCAGAAGCTCTTCATCGATTATGTTTCTTATTTGGGAACCAAGACAAAAAGCTCGCTGGGGTTCTCTGTACAACCACAGTTCTGTAACAGACCAGAGGGCACAGTTCTGTGCACAGTTCTGTGCCCTCTCCCTGGCTTATCTAAACCCTCTGGCCTCAAATTGCTGGGTGGCTTCACTTCCTGAGGAGAACACAGAGAATGAGAGGGATATTTGTGCACCCTCATGTCTGGTTCACAGGGAGGGGGTGTTTTCCCATCTAATGGTTACCTCTCAAAAACTGTAAAAACTGTGTGATTTACCCTCTTCTCTAAAATGTCTTTTTTTTTTTTTTTCTTTTTTCTTTTTTTGCTCCAGGCTGGAAACAATGTAGTCAACAGAAGAATAAATCATAGCACCGTTCAGAGTCACCTGTGCTCCAGCACTGGTTTGGACCACTGTTGGTGGAAAGGAAAAAGGAAACAAAGGAGAAGGCATTACACAAAAATCCCTGCATTCTCTGAAGTAAGCACTTGACTGTTCCTTGGCAGACACTAATCTATTGAAAGTTCCCACTAAGCTTCTCATTTTCTTGAGCTCTTGTCCAGATTCAGCCTTTTGGGGGGTTCTTGCCCTGTGTGAGGCAAGGCTGCCCTGCAGGAATCAGCCTTGTCCAGGTTACCCAGCCTGGCCACTCAGATGTTTCCACAGTCTGATTACCCAGACACAGAACAGAAGCTGAGCACAGTCTGGGGCCTGACTCTTTTCAAGTCCACAACCTGACATTCAGGTTATGTGTTTATAGTTCAGGAGAGTCATTCTAGCTGTTTTAAGGAATTAGTATCACCAGGCTTAGGCTGGTACAAATTATCACAATGTTTTTCAGCTTCATTATCCCAGTACTCTGCGTGTTCTGCTTTTTTCTTTTTCTTTTTTTTTTTTTTTCCTTTTCTGTTGCTACAGGTGGATCAAAATCCAAATATCCCCATGTTATGCAGTATGTTGGAGGTTTTGTGGCTCCAAGTGAGCAGCCAGCCACCTCCCTTCAGCAGCTATGCTCTTCTAGGCCAACTTTCTGTTTGTAGCTTTGTCAGCTGCTTGTAAGAATCCCCTGTATAAACCATACCCAGAACAGACTCTACTGTTTCATTCCTGCTCCATCCCCTTTCAGGCAAACAGCCAGCTCTCACTGTAGTCAGGTTTTCCAAATGTCCTTCTCCACAAAGGAGAAATCTTCCCATGATTGTTTTTAAGCTCATGGAATAACTCTCACCCTAACTCTAAAACCACCTAACACCAAAGTTGCAATTGTCCAGTTGCTGCTTTCTCCTGAATTAATGAGTCCCACACCAAACCCCTTTTTCCTCTTACTGAATTGTGTCCCAGCAGTTCAGACAGCCGGTTTTATGAGGATTTCCAGCCAGGGAAAAAAAATCCCTTTGTGGTTTTCTTTCCTGGCATGGCAAAGGCTTCCTTTCATATGTGCTCTGTGAAATTGTGTGCCACACTCCACACCAGTTTACCTCACCCAGATAACCATAGTTAATGCAGAACTCAGAAGTACTTACATGCAGATGTGTAACCACATTTTTTTTACCATTTATTTTTCCTTGTTTAATCAGGCAACAGACCTTTTCTAATTCAGCTACCTTTAGACAGAATAGTTGCTGGATAAGGAGCAAATCTGAACCCCTTCATCAGCTGCAAAAGATTCTGAACAATCCATTTCTTCTCTGGAATTGTGCAAACTAAATTATTTCTCTGAATATTTTGTCATTGCAGGAGCAACTGGGTAAACTGAGGAGAGGAAGTGCTGGCTTCTGATGTGCAGCAGAGAACACAAGCTGAGCAGGTAACTTACAGACAGAATTAGCCACACTGACAATGATGTACCCCTCTCTGAAATCCATTGTGATGTTACACCAGTTAATGCTGTGGCAAAGGAATGGGCTGTTTGGAAGTGCTAAAGAGTAGTGCAGAGTGAAAGCAGCACTGCCCATTTATTAACGGGTGTCCTGGCACCCATCAACAGCAGAGGCCAGCATGGAGAATCCCATGCCATGCACTGTAAGGACACACTCAGCACCCTGTGGACTCCTATTATAATATAATTATATATTATTATAATTATTCACTGCTCTGCACTGAATATCCTGCAGCACCTGGAAGCCATTGGGGCATTAGGATTTGTTCCAAAACCATCAGGGAAAAACAACAGCAACAACAAACCACCCAACAAAAAAACTGAAAATCATGGAAGAGGTTCCTAAGTCTGCTGAAAGAACTGCTGCTGAAAGAAACTTCGAGTTTCTTGTCTTTGGTAGATTATGTGAAAGATCATTGCTTTCCTAAGGAATGGTTAGTGTCCATTTGATTTGCAGATAAGCCAGTGAGTGATGTTGGTGATAGCTGAAGGTGGCAGGTCCCAGACACTGAACCAGCTGGGGCAGGACTCTGCAGGTCAGAGCTGCTGGGACAAGCTTTGACACCAGCACTTTCCCTCAGGCCTCTTGCACACACGTGGAAAGGCACAAAAAGGAAAAGAGTTTTCTTTCAGTGTGATGTGCCAGCCTGCAGCCCACAGCACGTCCTGGGCCTGGCAGGTGCTGCAGGGAGCTCTGCAGACTGTGCTGGCTGCTGGGGTGCACCCACCCATCCATCCATCCTGCTGGGGTGCACCCACCCATCCATCCATCCTGCTGGGGTGCACCCACCCATCCATCCATCCTGCTGGGGTGCACCCACCCATCCATCCATCCTGCTGGGGTGCACCCACCCATCCATCCATCCTGCTGGGGTGCACCCACCCATCCATCCATCCTGCTGGGGTGCACCCACCCATCCATCCATCCTGCTGGGGTGCACCCACCCATCCATCCATCCTGCTGGGGTGCACCCACCCATCCATCCATCCTGCTGGGGTGCACCCACCCATCCATCCATCCTGCTGGGGTGCACCCACCCATCCATCCATCCTGCTGGGGTGCACCCACCCATCCATCCATCCTGCTGGGGTGCACCCACCCATCCATCCATCCTGCTGGGGTGCACCCACCCATCCATCCATCCTGCTGGGGTGCACCCACCCATCCATCCATCCTGCTGGGGTGCACCCACCCATCCATCCATCCTGCTGGGGTGCACCCACCCATCCATCCATCCTGCTGGGGTGCACCCACCCATCCATCCATCCTGCTGGGGTGCACCCACTAATCCATCCTGCTGGGGTGCACCCACCCACCAATCCTGCTGGGGTGCACCCACCCATCCATCCATCCTGCTGGGGTGCACCCACCAATCCTGCTGGGGTGCACCCACCCATCCCACCCCGGTGTGCCACGTCACCCTTTGCCCATGCAGCACACCAAGCAGGATACACAGGGACAAGTAAAGAACTTCTCATTCCAAGTTGTGAAAGCAGAACAACCTGGGCAGAGTAACTGCTTTCACACAGAAACCCACTGTCTTTGGCAGTGTTCCTCTGGTTTCTGTACCTCACCATGGCAGAGCTTTCACTACTCTGTTTTGCTGGTGATAGAGTATGTACTGAAATAATATTCATTGTGCTCTGATCTTTTTCCCCTTAAGCCTTAATTAAAAACCATAACTGTAGACTAAAAAAAATATGCTGATGATGTCTAAGCTTCAAAATGGACTCACGGATTTTAAATTCACAACTGCCATTTGATATATCCATTCCCTCTCCCCACTCACATTCACCCTGCCTCCATATTCTCAGGAAGTTCTTCAAAGATAACTTTAAACAAAACTCTCTCTTCACTACTCATATCTTCAGCCAATATTTGTCAGGGACTGTCTTGAGTGAGACTCTCTCTCATGGGATCTTTACCCTTTAGTTTAGAACCCAAGAGAGCAGAGGAAGGCACTGCCATGACTTAATATACAACTTTTCTGTGGTTCTCTGGCATGAGAACTGTGAGATCCAAGCAGGAGAACCCCTTTTTCCCTCTTTGTGTAATCCACATGGCCCAGTTTGCTGGCTTATTGGCTGATCCAGGTAAAGTTTGTGCCTACAGGCTTCTGAAGGAGCTGAAGGGAGAGGCAGGATTGTATTCTGCACAGCTCGTAAGCCAAAACAGCCCTTCCAAAGTGTTCATTCCTAACCCTCTATGCATTTCAGGTTCCTGAGCCATGAAGTATAGAGGCAAAAATCAGTGATTTTGGAGAGGTGAGAAGTTCTGCCAGCAGAAACACAGCACAGGAAACAATGCCACCAAAGCAATTGGTGTGACAATTAGAAAATGAGTTTAGTGATAACCTTGGAAATGCATGGGAGCACCTCCACTGTATTTTGGGACAACTGTGCTCCAAAAGCTTCTCTGAACAAAAGCCCCCTTACATGTTTATTAAAAACTCCTCATATGAAGCAACTCCCTTTTCAAAAACCTGTAACTCAGGTGAAACTCAGTGTTAACCTCCATAAAGCACAGCTGCAGATCCTTCCCAAACACTGCCAGGGCTCACCCAGCTGCACCTGTGAGACAACAATTCCAGCTGTGGCTGCAGTGCCGTGTTCACACTGGGACTGGCATCTCTCAGCAATGAATCCTTCTAAGAGTTAATAGTTCTGTCTTTACAAATCCCCTTCTAGGTTTGTTTCAATCTCTGCAAGTTGTTTCATGCAGGGCTGCTCTCCATTACTGCAGCAGATGGCTAAAACTGCTGAGTAGTAAGGAAAAAAAAGAAGCATAAAACCTGTGTTATAACCTACATGTATTCAAAAAAAGGGCAGAATTACATAGAATGGAATATTGCTTTATGGAAATTACTGTCTTAATTTGAAATGCAGTAGCATTCCAGTTCCTAATCTCTCGCTTGTCTAGACAGGACACATAATGCATTTGTCTTTAATGAGATATGAATTAATTTGCCCTGAAATACCTCAAAACCTCTGTAATACTTTCCAGCAGTGCAAACCTCTCACTGCTGTCCTGCCAAGCACACAGCACTCATAAAATTAGGAACTTCTGTTAAAGAAAAGACCTTTAGAAAGAGCAGACATGAGCTGCAAGCTGTGTTGGAGGTCACATCCCAGTGCTGCAGGGAAAGCCAGCTCTTTGGGTGGCTGTCCAACAGGAATGTGACTGCTGAGCTCACAACTAATACACAACAAAACACAAATCCCTTGGCTTTGCCTTGAACTTCTCCACAGAGCTAATCTCACCCGATTCCTCTCCCCCCGGTGCCCAGAAACATTTTATTTGGAAAAACTTCATTTCTGGTTCTCCACAGGACACAATGTAAATGGAGGCAAAATACATCTACATGACATAACTGAAGGGGGCCTGAAGGCACCTGAGCTTGGCTTTAGGTACCCAAAGCAACACAGCTATGTTAGCCTTAACATGCTGTCAAAAAGGGAATTATTGAGGCAGGCTGTGACCCCCAATAAACTCTGTAAGAACTGCATCCCTTTCAACACCACCTGCTTATTCCCACCACACAAACAGTGATCCTGTCACTGATCAGAGCCTTATGCAGTTAATGCTCAATGTCAAAAGAGGAAATAAATAAAATATCATCCACGGCTTCAAGGAACCGACTCCAATGAAAGAAAAAACTACACCCAAAAAACCCCAAAGAAACAAAACCAAAAAAATTCCTGGCAAATGCCTGAGAATAAGGAGAAAAATGGTGCCTGGGTGCTCTCTCAGATCATGCTCCTTTCATTCTTGGTCAAAACCTCTCTGCATGCCTTGCAATAATTTAATAGCAGGTCACTCTGCAGAAGCAGCCACTTCATTTCCTTCCCTCACCCTTTTTTTACTCAGCATTAATGACCTGATCCTGGCAGGACTACAGCTTCTGCAAATGCTCCCGTGCAGGAAGCACAGTGCCAAGTACTCATTTCAATCTATTCTGCAATGGTATCAAAGTGGGCACATGAGAAGAACTGTTCTAATTTAGTAGAAAACTCCCATAAATTATATATCTGACAGGTAATTAACTTAGGCTGGAAACCACAAGCTAGCTAAGTAGGAAAGGAGAAAAGGACTGTGTCTATGTATATATATATATATATATGTATGTATATGTGAGGTCAAAATACTGAAGCATGTTTAGAAACCAAGTTTTCCTAATGAGTTGGCAATTAATGGTCCTACCAGGGAAATGCACCCACCTGTGGATCTGCTGATGGGAGAACAACCACCCTTTGGTCTTTGATAACCGGGAGATGTGTCTAAACACTCGTAGTCTGAGAGATCCTGGGCTTTATTGAAGAGTCCTGAGCTCCAGCAGCAGTTGTGGAGCCACTGCAGGGCTGTGCCACAAAGCCCTGAAGTGCTGTGACTTGTGAGCAGCAGCCACCACACCAAGACACAGCTCTGAGGCACTGATGCTCCCCGGGAGCTGAGTTTTATTGCAGGCCGCTCTTGTCAATTGGCAGCCACAAAGTTTCTGTGATTCACTGCTGAACTATGTCAGTTCTGCAAGTTTGTAAAAGCAAAACAAGGCAGAGTAGGATGTGAAACAGCTGGGTGAAAAGAAAAGCCTTTGAAAACAGGATTTCTGTTCTTAATAGCTGCTGGCTAATCTTCGTCACTAAATTAAGAGCAGCACACTGAGAGTAAAAGTTGACCTGTGCCCCACCCCTCACTGAACTGATTTCAAACCCTGAATCTTATGGGCTTTGTTCAAATATAATATACTTTTTTTGGTAGTCTACAGTTTCAACAGGCTTATTACTTCTGTTTGAGGTGCCAGCCAAAGATAATAATACTGGAACAGGAGTACATTGGTAAGGATCCACATCCAATGGATTTTGCCCGTGGCAGAGTTCACAGTATAAGATTGCTTTTACTATAGAAGAAATGCAATAGTTTATTTTCCAAGAGCTGTAGATGGAAGAAGAAGAGGTTTGAATTACAGCATTGGAATAAATCCTCTCCAGCACTCGAGGATTTTGGGAACACGAGGTGTTTGTCTGCCTAAGGATGGAATAGGCATTTGGGTCATAGGTGTTGACTCCTTGAAGCTTTGTCAAGACCTCCTCTTTGGGGCATTTGTTGGGATTACAAAAGAGCCTCTTTTATTTTATTATTCCCTTAATTTAATTTTCCATCTGAATCATGTGCCTAGAGGATCTGAACAACATGAGATGATGACTATTCATGAATATTCGTCCCATTAGCTAAACAAACACAAGTTGGGAAGAAATGGAAAAGGGTCTTCAGCACACTCTTTTTGTCCTTCCAAAAGGGACATAAGAATATGAATGTATTGCAGATTCCCACCATGTATGAAGTCCAAGACCAACACCTACCAGGGGACCAAAACTTTCCCTTGCTGACAGCTCTGAGGTATCTTGGACCCAGGAAAAGCACGAAGGCTCCCCTTTGCCTGACAGCATGATGGCAAACTCTGTACATGCCCTAAGATGGTGCTGCTCTCCCTGGACTTTCTAAAGGAAGAAGTTTGAGGGATTCCTCATGTGATGAAAATTCCTGAGCAGACTCTGAGTCATGTCCAGAGAGAATAATGAGTAAACAGCCCCAGAATTCCCACCCCACCCCGTGTACTTCTAGCACAACCATGCTGTATTGCAGTACCTGACTGCCTGGAAGGGAGAAGGGCACTTGCTGTGAAGGTGAGGATCAGGACAGGTAGGAGAGGTGAGGGGGGCTCTCTGTGTAAGCTGCAGAGGTGGAGAACCACGAGCTGGCAGCTGATGCAGCCACCACAGTGGTGTCCCTCGGTGCTGTCAGTGACTCAGCCCCTCAGGCCAGGCAGACACTCCACAAAAGAAGCCAAAATGCTCCTTGTCAACCACATGGGAGGAAGGACAAAGCTGAGACTCACCCAGCTGACACAGAAATGCATTTCTCGAGGCATTGCATTTCAAACCACCATTCTACAGAGCCTGCTTGCTTGCTTTCTTACATTTGCCAAACCTTTGATGAAACAGAACTAAACAGAAACTACTTCAATTCACCACTTCCCTTCAATTTCCATGGCTTAGCTTAATCATAGTGCAAAGCACCTTCAAGCTGGACTGGTAGCATCTCACACCTCTTCCTGACTCTACACAAATGCACAGAAGGCTGAGCAATCACCAACCACATTCCTTCCCTCTCCTCCTAGTCACTGGTGTAAAACCAGTATAATTCCACAGATTTTGTAGAATCCAACCCTCCTCAAGCCCAGGCAAAGCTTAGATAAGACTTGGGCTCATCATATAGGGAAAGATGTGTTATTGGGCCACCCTCCCAGGCACAGCAATTCCTGCCACCTTACCTATGACAATACAGATGTAACCAGCTTTAACCCATTTATCTACATCCTCTGTATCTATCTCAACCATTCCAAGATTATAACAGAGGCAAATAAAAGATAAAAAGATAAAATATCTCTGTTACACATCCAGTGCTGTAGCCTGTATTTCCTAAAGCCTTAGCTACTGTTGTTACCCTTCCAGCTAAGGCTTGCTGCTTAATTAGATAACATGGTTTCAGCTAAAACCTCAAATAAGCAGCTGCTGGAGCCAATGGATTAAGTCATGTAATCAAAACCAGTGGAAAAAACCTTCTCATTTGCCTTAAAGCTTTTCCTCTCATGATTAATTTGCCACACGTGTATGGCACAAGGGAAGAAACACTGCTGCTGAACCTTGAATAAAGAAAATCCATACTATGATCTCTTAACAGGTGTCACTAGATCACGAAATTGCCACCAGCCCACACAAAAGATTCCGTCTCCTGAATGGATGTTACCTTAAAGAGAAGATAAGAAAAGCCCAAACATTTCTCTTAGAATAAACAGGTTGATCTAGGAGAGGCAGGAAGTAAAATAATTCATGGTGATTTGTTTTTATATTTCCGTACAACTTGGATGTGATCTGTAAAATCCAATTGCACAGCCTTGGATCCCCAGGCTCAGTGTGTTATCAGTGGGAAAACTGAACCCAACCCAGGGAAAAGGCAAACCCCCTCCCCCTGAGCTGCACTGCTCCCTTAGCACAGCTCCTTGGCACAGGAGTGGTGCAAGCAGTGTGCAAACAAGGGAGAAGCAGGAAGCTCCATTCCTCCCTGCACAGGGAAAGCTTCAGGCAAGGCAGGATTTACTCCCAGAGCCAACAAGAATGCTGAGGGCTTTCCAAGTGCTGCACGGACACAGGTGAAGCTCTGGCTGCAAGAGGGACTTGTGTACCCTGCAGGAGAACTCTCTGGTTTGCCAAGCTGCTCTCACTAACCATGCCCAGAACATCGAATCAGTTCAATGTCACTGTGTTACAGCCATGGCTGGGTTTTGGTGAGGAGAAATTTATCACAAGAAAAGCTTTCTCTCCTCAGTATTTAGGTACTCAAGGGGTAACAGTCCAGAGAGATAAAAATGGTGAGGTGGCTCTTCGGCCAACTTGGTAAAAATATTCTTTTTCTTTGGGGTTTAGCTAGAATAGAAATACCACATACAGCCCATGAGGATCTGGCAAATTTCTTAACAATTCTAAATACAGGCATTGACTGGAATTGCTAATGAAGACTTTTGGAATATCTGTTAGTACTACATAGTTCTGTTTCCCTAACTCAACAGGAAAAAAAAAACCAACTTAAAATAAGCTAAACTAACAGGAAATATGAGAGGAATCCTAGTCACTCTTTAAGTTTGGTTTTTTTTTATTACTAACCATGTAAATGTACTCAAGTTATCTGAACTGCTTCATACTCCCACTGATACAAACGAGAGCAGGATTTGATACCGTTAATTAGGAGTAACCCTTTTGCTGTTGTGTCAGTTCACTTGCCTGGAAATTTAAGCCACCATTTAAGAGAAAAAAAAAAAATTGATACTGATCTGTGTTCTCTGACATGGCTGGTTGTGTTTTCAGCCAGAACACCTGCCTGGCTTGCCTCACCTCTCAGCAAATGCACCTTGTTTCTCCTGCCCCTGATAATGTCTGGCAGCTGCTCCCAGCTGAGCTCGTCTGCTCAGGGTCAGAGCTGCGGCCCTGCAGGGTCACAGCAACCCTGCAGGGTCACAGCAGCCCCTGATGTCTGTGCACACTGCCCAGCCCTGCTGCTCTGTGTGCCCCCAGCACTGCCCACACAGCCTTCCCAGAGAGGAAAGCAGCCCCGGAGGGACTGAGCTCAGCCAACACAGATGTGCACACTGAAGAGCGTGTCAGGCAGCTGGTAACCACAGGGATTCCCCACCTTCCTCCTCAGAGAGGTTTCTGTGTACAGGATCAGACCCGACACTTGTATTTCAAACTCCTTCTGGCAGGCCTTTCCATTCACTGGGGCTAGCATTCAGGTTGTTTTTGGCTGTAGCCCAGTGAACATCAGATGACTGTCAAAACCCCCGGGTTTAGATACACTGTGACTGACAATAGGGTTTAGATACACTGTGACTGACAATAAGGCCGTCCTGTCATCCATGACCTAAATTAAATCTCTTAAGACCTTTTGATCACTAAGGAGCATTTGCTGCCTATGGAGTTACCTGTGAAGTCTCAGATTCACGCACACAGTCCATCACACCTTTCATACAAGAGTAAGTCCCTCTCTACAACAAAACTAACAGCCAGAAAACACTCCAGATTAATGAGAGCAACTCAGAATGCTAATTAACAATTCTTCTCACCTTTAGCTAAAGCCTCTTTCCCTTTGCACCCTTCTCCACCTCATTTTCTACTCTAACAAACACAGGCTACTCGCCCCCATGAGCTATTCACACTTTCCCAAAGCTTCATATTCGACATTGCCAAAACCAAAACTAAAAAGGGAACCAGAAAAGGGGGTGCAGTAAAACGTTAGGAATTGGATATGGATGTCTGACCATGCCTGTCTGGGGAGCCATGGCTCTCTAAAACAAGTACAATTTGCCTTATCTGCTCCACCACCAAGGATTACCCAAAGGGTGGGTGTTGTGCAGAAAAAGACTGCACTGGTCCCATGGTCAATGGAGCAGAGCAGGCTGGACAGCTAAGAGAAAAGCAAACTTAGAGTACCAGGGAATTAAATTATTAAAATACAAAACCTACCAGATTTAGATATGATGTGATTTTTGGCTAGACAGAGACCTGGATTTCAACCCAGGAATGCACTTACTGTGTCTATTGATAGTTTAATGTTGCTGAGTGCAAGTCACCAGGGACTAAAAGTTCTGTGAAAAAAGCAACAAAGGAATTGGACCCAAATATAAGACTGCCCAAAACAAGTGTCCTCCCTGAGACATTAGGCAGCAGAAGTCAATGCCAAGATGCTGCATTTCCAAATTTCTGCCATTAAATCCTCTCCTGCAATGCTGCTGATGGAAAAATTGCATTTTCCATTCCATTGATTCTTCCTTCTCAGTTTCCAAAGCTTCCTTTCTATAGAGCACTGGTAGGAACTGCTCTCCCTGGAGCAGTATGAGCCTCAAAGAGAGCAACTCCAGCACACGTGGCTGAGAACGTTTGGTGAGATCATACCAGGTGCCCAAACAGGAACCAAGGCTACTTTGGCAGCTCTGGATATCGGCAGCAAGGTGGGAGCTTGAAGAGCTGCAGCTTACCCATTGAAACCACTGTTTTTCTCTACAAAAGGGGGAAATGGAACTGTTTTCTTTTTTTTTACCACTTTACTGCTGGAGTAAAGACAAAGGCAGAGAAAAGGTTCAAATGAGGCTGTTATAAAAGGGATGCCATTCATTCTGTCTGTAGAGAAACCAGAACATGCCAGGTCAGCTTGTAAAAGCTGTTCCACAGTGATGCCTCCCTGCCCAGAGCTCCAGGGGTGCAAAGAGCAGCCTTCAGTATGGAAGTGAAGGCCTGGCCATCCCAGGGTCTCCTCCTGAGGACGTGCTGGGGTTTGGAATCCCTCAGAGAGCAGCTGCTGTGTTTGCAGGAGGTGTGACCCTGTGCACACAGGCAGGAGCAGCAGGCACCCTGCACAGAACCACAGCGAGGGCAGCTCTCCTCCCCCTCCCACAGAGACACCCTGACCTGTGCTGTGTAACCAAAGAGAGGGCACAGCCCTGCCCTCAACAGCCTCTGCCACCAGGGACTAGCAAAAGAAAGAAACCTGTTCCACAGTGCCAAACTGAAATGAGAGATGCATTTTATTCTCCCAGTTCCCTGGTTCACTTTCCCCAGACACCAGCACCATTAAAAATCTCTTTCAAAAAAGAGAATTGAAAGCTAAAAGATATACTTCTAATTAATTTTGGAAAAAAAAACAAAACAAAACAACAAACCACCACAAAAACAACCTAGTTAAAAAAGAGGTATTGCTCTTTTTTATTATTTATCATATTACTAGAGACAAGGAAAAAAGCTCAGGTACACAAGCTTTGAATTAGAAGAGAGAGCTTATAATAGAAGAGAGAGTAAAATACTGCTCTGAATGGAAGGGAGAAGAAATGCAACTGATCTTTTTGTAGCAAACCTTACCAGTACCAATTTTGTTTCCTTCTATTTTTCATTTTTGCTTTCCCTTGGTTGGGCTAATGCATCACAACTGGAACAGGTCTAGCCAACAAGCTGGAAAAGATTTTGGTTCTCATAGGATAATGAGGAATGCTGTTATTTTGCCGTGCTCTGTGCTTGAACTTTTGAGTGAAAATACTCTATTAATTTGCAAGCTACCCAGTGCTCCCTGGAGGAGTAAATTACAGAGCATTTGAGTCTTAAATCCAGGAACAAATGGATGTCAAGCCTCCACGGACGTCATGCCCATCCAGCTACCTCTTGCCTGTGTTTGGCCTCCATGAAGACACAAGACTGCTGGATTGAAGCCTGACATCTACAGGGGTGACTGCCAGCCCTGAGTGACATCTGAGGAAGTGAATGTGGCTCTGGGAATGTCCACGGGCCCTCCCAGTAATGCAGCACCTCTGAGGAACTGGGCTGCACTGCCAGAAACGGCAACAAGCCCAGGTCCCCCTCTGGGGACTCCAAACACCGACAGCCACACAAGCCCTGTCACAGCAGCCACCAGAAACAGGGAGCAGCCTGAGCACAATGCTGCTGTGAGGCAGAGCCAGGGGGAAATAGTCTGAGAGGAAAAATGTGTGTGGAGTAATAAATCCCTCGTGTGTCTGTAATATCTGCACTTCATGGACATGTACGTGCTGATAGAGGTTTATTTATGTGCGCTACCCGTGTGTGCACTGCTGCCTGCTTCAGGAGGACAAGCATGGGGATCTGAAATGCAGCCACAGCCTGTTTTCCACAAAGCTGCTTCCACACTGCTGGATTGCTCATTCCAGCCAAGAAGTGGATTTATTATTGCAATGCAGACACATCTTTGCCTTCTTGTGAGGCTCTTGTGTCATCTCTCAAAGGCCAAAAACGCCACATGAAAAGCTTTCGGTGATTTCAGAGGCTTATAACTCAGCACAGAAAATAAATGTCAACTGAGGTGGTGTAGGGTTCCAGCTATCACAAATTACTGCAGTAATAAATTACACTGAGTCTAAATTTCAGAGCAGGGGGTTTGTGAAGGTGCTTGCAAAATTCTTCTTTTTACCACCCAAATTGGTACCTAAAGTGCAGGAGCTGTGGGACTCTTTAACTTTTATAAGGTAAACCTGTAAACTGAGCCTATGAAACCAGTGAAATCACTTTCAGACCTGTTGGTCTGTGAAGCCTGTGGCCTGGACTGTGACAGGGACATGTCACAGTGTCACACACAACTTCAGGCATGAAAATTTGTGTACATAAAAATGACCTAAGGGCCGAGTGCAAAGTTTTCTGCAGCTCATTTCCCAATACTTTTACCTTAAGTTTGCAGATCTGAACAACAGTTCCTTTTGACTTGGAAAAATTTTTCTTCTACTTCACAGATCTCTCCGCAGCACCACTTTTGTCCTTGCTGTAACCCAGATCTTCCAGCTCTTAATTGCATTCCTCCTACAATATTTCTTTGCCCTTGTAACAGCAAAAGTGATTTCTATTCCTCCTTAGTGTTTCAGGTTGGCAAGCATTTTCAGACTCACTCCTGTCAGGCATCTCTCAGTCCTGCTCTCCTTAAACGGGGACCAAGCACATCTGCAGGCTGCTTTTCATCACAGCTGGCAACCTCTGAATGGGATGTTTGTGCTGTGGGTGTGCTCCAGGTTCAGGATGGCTGTGAGGGGGAGCCAGCACCAACAAGTGCAGCCCAGTTGCAGCAGCTGCTGCAGGGGTGCTGGTGAACAACAGCTGCAGGCTCTGAGGGACGAGCGGCTGACGGCACCGGCCCTGGGCCTTTTGCTCCAGAGCTGCTCCCAGGCTGCCCCACAAAATCCGACCAAAATCTCTACTCAGCCCTCAGATCCTTCAGCTGGAGCACCAGAGCAGTGGGAGGGTGCTGGGTGCAGCACTGGCTTGGTCAGTGAGCAAACTTCCCCTATGGAAAATGCAGCTGTACCTTGGTATATGAGGCTTATAAAGGGACTTGGGATGAACCCTGGAGAAAGGTAATTTAGAAATAATTTTTACAGCTGTGAAGAATGATTAGACACCACAGGCAAGCCAAATACATCATGAAACACCACTAGTGTTGTGTTGCAGTGCTAAGAAGGTTATAAAGTTTGCCTTTGTACGCCGGGTTTGATGATGATGATCGCGTTTGCTTGGAAAAAACCCATTTGGATCGTTCATTACACATAATCTCATTATTTAAAAGCACTGTGGAGGATGTTAACACTTTGCATAGAATCAGCTGTAGTTTAGAACAGTTACAATTTATTTTATACCTTGAGTTTTCACTTAAGCTACTTAAGCTTTGCCAAATAATAAGAAAAAAAAGTACAGCTGCTTGTGTGTGCTATATTTTGCTACTTTCCATTTCCAAACTTGAATAGCAGTATAAAAACCTGAGCTGCAAGAGGAAAAACTTTTGAAAAGAGGCACTAATTTCAGGTTCTGTGTCCATTAAAAAGCGGAACTACTGACATAATTTTTCCATAATTATATGTATAAAATAATTTCCATAATTATATCTATAAAATAGTTACAGAGCTGCTTCTGTGAAAGAACTGGAGGTAAGGTACTGTAGAAAAAGCCAGGGCTTGTTGAAGTAAATCAAACCACAAACTATTAGTCAGATGAAGCCAGCTATCAGAGGAAACCTGGCAAGCCCAGTCTTGGTGAGAGCACAGAAAAGAATCCATTTTGGTAAGACTATAACCAAAGAAAACCCAATTTTTTAAAGCAGTGGTATGTGCTGAATTTCTAAACTGACGTTTAGCAAATGTACCTGTGCTTGCAAGACTGGGGTAAAGAACATTCTTGATCTTTTAAAGTCCTTTGAGAGCCCTTAAACAACTGGATTTTGAGGGGAGGGGGATTTATTGTCCCATCTCTCTCCCTTCTCCTCAAAGTGACATTTCATGACCAGTTGTCCATCACTGTGAAAAGCAAATAGAGCCATATGTTGTTCCAAAGATTCCTCATAATTAAATGATTTGGGGTTATTTTCAACTGTTAAAATCTATAAAGCAATTTTTTTTAATGGAAGACAAGGTCACTGTTATACTAAGGATTTATCCACACTCACTGGAGAGGGCTGTGTAACTATCTTTGGTGTTTAATATTTACATTTGACAGGCAAATTGAATATTCAAACATGTTGATTAACCACACCACTGAAACTCTGTTTCCAAGTCATAATATTCCTAAGTTAAACTATTTAGAAAGCACAAACATTTTTGACTGCCTACCCCAATGGTTTTATGTGTTTCAAAACACTGCAAAATTTTGTTAGGTGAACTCTGCCACAGTCTTCTGAACAAGGAACCCAAAGTGTTTGTTTGATTTTCAATAGGAAAGAAATGTGCTCACTTACATGATTCCTTTTGTTTTCTCCATCTCTTACGGATGTAATAACTGTCTCAGAAAAAACTGTTGATCCAGTTCTGTTATCTGTAACCTGATACAGGAAAAGAACAAAATTTCAAACTACAGCTTTTTACTAGTCCTTTGTTACTCCCAGTCCTACATCCTGCAATAATTAACCCACTCCCACCCCCTCTTTTTTCTCCCATTTTGCTGTCACTCTTAATAAACCCTAATCTGAGGGGGAAAGTAGATGACAGAGCTGCCTCCTTGCCTCTTTAAAATGACACTGCAAAGAAGCCAACTGAGGAGGAGGTGGTTGGGGTTTTGTTCCCCATATAACAGCTGTAGCTGTGTCCTATTTTTAGCAGGCCCCTTTTTCAAGATCAGTTGTTCTTTCCCACTAACCTTTCATGGCAGGTGTCCTTAGCACCGTGACTAGTCCAGCACAGAAGGTGCAATCAACCCCCAAAGCAATTATCATCGGGAAAATTTACACTCCAAATTATTTTGTGAATAAACATGTAAAATTGGGGTGGGGTTTTTTTAAGAAAAGGTGTGCAAGAATGAAGAGTTCACCACCTACAAGTTTTCTCGTACCTTATCAATTTCTTGATGAGTCTGAACAGTTCTGTTGCCCACTCTGGTCTCCGTGTTGGACTCATTGTGGTAGTTGGGAGGCAAGTCTCCAAAGCTGACTTCTGACAGCTTCTTTGCCCCTTCCTCTTCCGCTTCCATCTGCCAAATAAACAAAAAAAACCAACACAAACAACTGAAAATTAGCAAAAATGTCACAAAAGAGAGCAAGCCATGGTTCTTGTGCAGGCCCCAGTGACAGACACTGCCTGCTCCAGCTCTTCTCTTGGGCCAGAAAAACAGGGCTGAGCTAAACCCTTGAGCTCTGGGCTGGTGAAGCCAAAGTCAGTCCCTGGGAGGGAGAAAAGCGTGCAGGCCACTGGCAATGTGGACCCTCCACAGGCTGGTGGCAGTTGAGAGCCCAGCTTTCTGTTCACAGAAAACGGCTGGAAACTCCAGGCAGGCTTTCCATCCTGACAAAGAAGAGAAGATATTCTGGCAAGAGAGAAAAACAAAAGCCCCTTGAAGTCAACAGGGACAGCCCTATAGATGAGGGTGCAGATATCCAGAATTTAATTCTCTATTTCAGTTCCTGCTGTCTCTGTGGGATGAAGAGGGGCGTGAATCTTGTAAACACACAAAAATAATCCTGTCCTTTTATTTGCAACCACTGTAAGAGAGCTAGGAGGCCACAAGTTCACCCAGGATGAGCAACAGGATTTTCCTCAAGACAAAAATCTCTCCTTTTGGTGTGTCTGTTTATTTGAAATAACAGCTGCAAATCTTTCTAAGCACAAACTATTTATCTCCTAAGACTCTGCTCAAACTATTCACACTTTGTGCTGCACACAGAGCAGTCCTCAATCCAGAACTGACTACAGAGTAGAACAGGCAGAAATTCTGATTCCATCCTTAAGCATCTTGGCAGCACTGTAAAGAATGGCTTTTCTCAATGTCTTTGCAGCCTGAATGGAGTGATAACAGAGGTGGGTTTCAGCAACCGTCCAGATGACAGCAGAAGTTCAGAAATTGTCTAATTAGAGTAAATCTAGGTCTGTGTCTCCAGCAGGTTGTTGGTTAAAGGTTTTTGTAGACTAAGTACTTTTGAATGAGAGGAATAGAGAACTTGAAAGGAAGATTCTTAACAGGAAAGGGAACAAAAAGCACACAAGAAAGGGGAGTGCAGGGACAAGGCATTTTGACAGCCACATGAGACAATGGCTTTGGGTCTGGTCTCAGTTCCTGGCTTTGAAACGGGTCCTGTGTGGTTCTGGCCCAGCAATTTGAGATCAAGACACGCAATTACACCACAAGCAAGCCGCTCCTACACATTTCCAGGACACTTGCAGCCGCGAATCCTGGTTTGGGATACCCTCGCGCGCCTTTAGCCCCTGCCGCACAAAGACAATCCCGTAACTCTTCCCTCCCCTCCTCCCCTCGCCACGCACCGTCCCTTCCCCACTCTGGGCTCCAGCCGGACTGTGGCCCGCACCTCTGCCCATCCCGGGATGCTCCCAGGGCGAGCCCCGAGGGCGGGCGGGCTCCGAGCAGGGAGCTCCGAGCAGAGAGCTCTGTGCTGGGAGCTCTGTGCTGGGAGCTCCGAGCCGGGGGCTCCGAGCAGGGAGCTCCGAGCAGGGAGCTCCGAGTAGGGAGCTCCGAGCCGTGAGCTCCGAGCCGGGGGCTCCGAGCAGGGAGCTCTGTGCTGGGAGCGCGGCTCCGGCCGCGGCTCCTCGGGGGGGGATGCGGAGCGTGGCCGGGGGGATACGGGAGGAGAACCGCGCCCCCTCACCTCCTGCACGGCGTTGCGCAGCTTGTGCTGCGTGTCCTCCATCAGCGCCTCCACCTCCCGCAGCATCTCGCCCAGGCTGGCCGCCCGCCGCCGCCCGCCGCCCGCCGCGCACAGCGCGCACAGCGCGGCCAGCAGCGCCCAGCGCCGCATCCCGCTGGCCCCGCGCTGCCCGCTGTCCCCGATGTCCTTCTGTCCCTCTGTGCCGCTGTCCCGCTGTCCCTCTGTCCCGCTGTCCCTCCGTGCCTGTGTCCCGCTGTCCCTCCGCGCCCAGCGCCGGCGGGCGGGCCCGGGCGGAGCGCAGCGGGCGGAGCCGCAGCCCCGCCGGAGCCCCCGCCCTGCCAGCGGGGAGATGCTGAGACAGGCGCGGGAGATGCTCGGAGGCGGGGGGAGATGCTGAGGGAAAGGAGCAGTGCGAGTTTTCCCATCGGACCCCAGACCTTCGTGGTCCCGGTGTTTTGGACGGGTTTGATGGGAAGAGGGCGGTGGGAGCTGCGCGGCACCTCCGTCATGTGCTTTGCTCTCCAGCCAAGGCTCTCAGAAGATGCTCTCGGCTCAGAGGGGTGACACAACCTGCAGCTGCCTGGCCAGCACCCTACTTGGGCTGATTCCCTTCAAATGTTTTCTAAAAGATATTCAGGCAACGTCATCATTTTATCCGTGTGTGTCTTCCCCAGTTTCCACATTGTTTTTCCCCCCTTGTGCTGTACCCTAAGAATTTCATGGACATTTTTTGCTGCAGTCAGCTCACAGCTCCAGGACAACACTGTTGTGCCAGGATAGAATTGTCCTATAAGCCCCATTTTATTTTGAAGCCTGGGTGAGATGTAATGAGTGAGCAAACTATTAAGGTCCTGAAAATGTCCTCAAGTGCATTATTACAATAATCACCAGCATAAACCCAGCGCTCCTGGCAGGCTGAGGCAGCCTTAGGCAGCTCTGAATGGCAGCAGAAGTGCAGCAGAGCTGGGGATGTCCCCATGTCCCCACAGGGAAACCCTTCCCTCAGTGTCCCAGCTGCCACACATCATGCTTCTGTTCAGTGCCACAGAAGGTTTTGAGGAGTTCAGATGTGTTCCATCACAGTGCAGGAAGTATGGCCTATGAAACTGTATGGGCAGAGAAATATTAAACAAATAGTCCTCTTCTCCACCTCTGTGGTTAGGTTTCCAGTTCATCCACTGCACAAATCAGCTTTATGACATTGCCAGTGTTCAGGTGACACTTAGGTAACATCTAGAATTTTCACTCAGCTTTCAGCAGCAACTGAATGTTAGATCAGGTACAACAAAGACATTAAAAAAAAAAACCCTGAGGCCCAAATTCCCAAAGGTCATCAGACTCCAAGGAAAGGAACTGGAAGCTAGATACTCCTTTGTAATATCTTTGTGAATTGGGGCCTCAAGCCAAACTCCCATAAATTCCAGAGGGGCTTGCACTCTAAAGAGAATAACTGAGGATCAGGAGGAGTTTGTAATATTGATCATCTCTTCTGGTCATTTGTCCTACAGTTTTCATCTTGTATGATTAAAGCAACAGAGACAACCTCTCCAATTAAAAAAAAACCCCAAAAAAACAAAACAACCAAAAAACCATAAAAAAACCCAAACTCATCTGTATTTAATATAAAAGAACCCTTGTAAACAGGCTCTCTCTACTGTTTTTTACTGTGGGAAAAATGTCTTGTCTATTGAAGATACTGCTTCTGTATAAAAGCAAACAATGAGCAGTAGGTTCTTATGCTGGACTGGAGCAAAGTCTTGTCCAAAATGATGTTAGGTAAAGGATGTCAGAGAATATGTTTTGGACTATAACTAATGTTTATAGGCAAGGTGCAGCCCAGAGAGCTGAGCTTTTTCTGAGGCAAACTACCACAGCTAAAAAGCATCTCATATATAGCACAAAAAACACACATCATGCAAAAACACACATGATCTTTTTGCTGAGGTATAATTTATTCTTAGGCCTTAATTTATTAATTTAGAAAGAACATGATGAGCCAGAATAGCCTTAGAATATATACACACATAGTTAGAAAAGGCACATTTCAGAGCTATTATATAAAAGGAATTTGTATGGCTTAGATCAGTGTCAATACAAGACCCTCGAGGTGGATTTGAGGCAAAAGCAGCCCCCTGTCAGGGGAATGCACTCTTGTCAAAGGCATCATCTGAATCAGTGATTCTGGAGAATAGCAATCACCTTCTGCTTGGATGAGCTTGCAGACAAAAGACCACGTTCCTGAAAGCAGCAGGGCAGGGGGTTGTACATCTTTGATTTCTTTTTTCCCACACATTGTTTATACATTTAGACACAGCATATTATATTCTGCTGTCCGTGTTTCAGACATCTGGTTTTTTGCATGTGCATTTACCAATTTAATTTATAGTTCTCTCCCCTCTCCAACAACTGCACTGTGACAATCAGTCAATTGGTCAGCTGCAGAAAAAAGGAATAGCAAGATGTTGTAAGAATGCTTTCTACTCACATGAGGTTTTGCAGCATGGAGACTTGTAAATGTTGGGACAAGGACTTACTGGATTATTGCAAAATTTTCTAGTAGTTAGATTATTATATGTCAGGGAGTCATTAAACACTGACCTACCAGCACACAGTTTGTCTTTGCTTCCTCAAACACAACCCTCATGTGGCAGCTGTACTTTACTCAGGAAAGAGAGAATTATGCAAAAACAAATATTGTTCACTTTTAATGGCTCATTATTTAGCAAGGTAGCAGCTATACATCTGAAATATGAACATACTTTGACCTCATTTTTATTGCTTTGTAGATTATATTTTGTTTTAAGGTGATGCAGACCTAACTAACCCCCCGTGCTTTTTCCTGAGTGTGCCTTGCCTTGTGTCAGCTCCTCGTGACCAGAGCAGATGGAGCAGTGAGTCACCCACCTGCCCTTATCAGAGCTGTGACAACAAGAGAGCAGATGAAACCTCTAACCTGGATCTGCTTTCTAGCCCACAGAAATGCAGCACACGGAGCTGGCTCTGACTGACACAGACTGCACAGCCAGGGCAGGACCCTCTCCTGCTGCCACGAGTGCAAACCCCAACACAGGCAGGCAGCTGGGCCCCAGTGCCTGTCCCAGACACTTGAAAGGCCTCTCCAAATTTGCCTCCACTTCAAAACAATGTTGTGTGGCAATAAGGCTCTGAAAGTGATAAGAAGGTATTTATTTATTTTTACTTGTAGCACATAAGTCCATGGCAAGGCGTGGGAATCCTTTTCCTTCTCCAATATCCTGTCCACGTGCATTCAGATGTGTAGATGTGGCCCTTAGGGATGTGATTCTGTGGTGGCTTTAGCAGCCTTAGGTTAACTCTTGCTAAGGTCTCCAAGTGACCTTAAAGGGCTTTCCCCTTGCCGGTGATTCCATGATCCTGTGCAACATTTTACACTTCAAAACTCCTGCCTGCCCTTTCTTTCCCACTTCCCAGGAAGTACAGTATTGCCTGATGGATGAAAGTGTTAATTCTTTTCACACAAGCCTGCACATGTTTTTCCTGGAGAGGAGGGAGGGTGTCAATGATAGTGCACAGCTACAAACACCCTCTGAGGACTGTGCTAGTATTTCATGCTTCTAAGACTTGTGGTTAAGAAAACTGGGAGTGAAATACAGAAGCTGTACCTCCTGACGTTTAGCAATATCATAAACATTTATGAAGTTAGGAGGAATACATTAAAATTAAAATTGCTATGTTAAAAATTAAATTATAAAAATTTCATATATTAAATCATTAAAAACATGAGTTATAATTCATTAAGACCTAAAAAAAATCTAATTAATACACCGTGAGTGTTATGATTCAAATTTTCTTGTTTATTACAGAGTCAAAACTTAGTTTAATATCTTTGTCATTTCAAAATAAGGGGAAATGCAAACAAAGTGATAAAACCTTGTAAAAAAGTCATTGATACACTCTGATTTCCCATTTACTATTTTAAATGTTTTGAACGTATTTCACCAGTGTGTATCCCACATCACGCTGTCCATTTCACAGAAGTCAGAACAGAATCCAAGCCAAAATGAGGCATTGCACTTCCACAGGTTTTAGCAGGTCTGCCATGATTTATACCCACGTAAGAGGAACAGCTCCAACATTTCCAGTCTAAAATTGCCTGCCGTTCTGAATTATGGTGTTTCATACATCTTTCCATTATGGAATTGAAGCTGGCTTGAATGAATATTCCTCCAAGGATGGGTATTGCTGCTTTCTGGTTTTTATTTTTACTGTTCCGTGCCACACAGATTCTCGTGGTTGTTATGGTGGATAAGTTTGTGTGTTACACGAAAGAGAACAGAAATCCACAGTAAAGGTGAGCCTTTCACAGCTGGCTGCTTCCCCGAGGCTGCAAAACCACACCACTCCCTCATTTGGAAAGATCTGGCTTTTAAAATCCATCAGTCCAAGCTGCTCTAAGCCCTGTGCTCCAGGCAGGAGCAGGCAGTGCTCTGGGCTGAGCGTGTCCCTTCAGAGCTGCTGGCACCAGTCTCTGCCACTCTGAGCCTGGACCTGCCCCTGCTCTTTGTCACACAACACAGGAAAGAGCCACTGAAAGGTTCAGAACCAAGAAATGTATCTCATTAAGGAAATCCAGGTGCCTCCTCCACCTCGACTTTCTTGAGTTTGTGAATCATTGTACAATCCATTTTTTTTTCATTAGTATGTTTTTTCACTTTAGCACTTTGCTGTGTATTTGGCTGCCTTTTTCCAGCTTTTTTTTTTAGTATTTTCCTGGCAAGATGCTTACATAAGTTCCTATTGAAATATGGAGGGCAAAGTTCATAAGCCATATGGAATATCAGCTGCAAAAAAAAAAAACCCTGAAGCACATCCCTCTGTAAATTCACATTATCTGCAACCTACTGGAACTGTTATTCTTCTTTAACTTTAACACAAGTTTATTATGCACAAACCTCCACATTTTTAAGCAATTTTCTTTTAAATTCAGGATTTTTTAAAAATTGAGAGTAATGGACTGTGGTATCCTTTGTGGTTTTTTACACGACATTTTTATTGTTTATATGAAAAACCACATAAATCTACCAAAATGACAGAATTAACACTGAGTCATCTACAGGGAAATGTTTTCACAAGCATCCTGATTTAAAAAAAAATCAAATGTTTCTGTGTTGTTCAATATAAGGGAGGATTCTGCTTTTGATGGAGGCCTGAGTCCTGTGTTTAAGAACGAGAAAGGATCTGGGGCAGAGGCAAGGACCAAACCATGAAAATGAAAACAAATTATTTTGAAACGCTTGGATACAAGTGGGCCAAAGTGCTCCCGTGGAGTGAATTTTTGTGGTCACAGTAAAGGAACAGGGGCTGCCAACCCCACGCAAAACAAAACCCGGGCGACACTGACTTCACAAAGGGCGTGAAGGAGAGATAAAAACGGATTAAACGTGCCGGATAAAACGTGCCGGATAAAATGTGCGGATAAAATGTACGGATAAATTGTGCCGGATAAAATGTGCCAGAGGAGCGGCACGTGGGTAGCAACGGCAACAGGGCTTGCTGCAAGAACGGTGAAAACCAACAGGACGGCAGGAAAGCCACCTGGCCCGAAAGGAGCTGCAAACAGCGCCGGGAAGGGGCGGCAGCGGGCACAGGGCAGGGGCATCTGCCAGAAATGGGCTCAGAGCCCGTGAGGCTGCACGGCGACAGCCGGGCGACTCCGCAGCCATCACAGCATCGCTGCCATCCCCAGGCACACACACAGCCCCCGGGGACACCACAGCCATCACAGCATCGCTGCCATCCCCAGGCACACACACAGCCCCCGGGGACACCACAGCCATCACAGCATCGCTGCCATCCCCAGGCACACACACAGCCCGCGGGGCCACCACAGACATCACAGCATCGCTGCCATCCCCAGGCACACACACAGCCAGCCCAGCCCGCGGCCAGCCCCGAGGGGCCATCCCGGGGCTGAGGGCACACCGGTGCCAACACAGGGAAAGGAAGGGTCGGTGGAAGGAGCTGGCATCGTGGCACCGGAGCTGTGCTTACAAACAGGCTGTCAGCAGGAATAAAGGAAAGGCCGATGATGTGACCAAGCTTTAAACGAAGCAAAAGCAGGGGAATCACAATGCCTGCTGAAAAGGGGAATGTTCATCAGCTGTAGGGAATAACTGGGAGGAAAAGTACAATTGTGGAGAGAAGGCAATTAACCAGAGAAGAAAATTCATCAAGAATGTCTCAACAGCATTAACAATGGCCACTTTATTATGGGCTAATTCAAGAGAGGAAGAAGCACCCAGGATTTGCCCAAAATGAATACAGGGGTAAAAGAAATCATCATTTTTTTCAAAAGAGAGAGAATCTGGGGAAACAGGGAACACGATGAAAATGCTGTGCCTGACACAGCCAGGCAATCAGTGACTGATTCAAACACAGTCATACTTCAGAATAAACCAATGAATCAACACAGCTGTCAGCCTGCAGCAAAATCAGCCATGGCAACTTCCCCGAGATGAGCTCAGGGGTGCAGGGCAGGTGTGAGACAACTCCTCAGGGTCAAGGCAAGGAGGGCTCCTGGCCCCGAGGGCTTGCCCGGGGCGACCGAGTCGTTTTCTGGGCCGGTGACACAAAGCACATTCTTGTCACCTATGAAGCCTTCAGGTTTTGGATGTGACCTCCCTCGCCTTTGGAGGTGTGGTAGTCTTCCAAGAGCCTACTTTTTATTTCAGCCTCTTTGAGCATCTTCCTGGGCCTCTGAACACCAGCAGGTCACAGGTTGTGCCCTTGCCCTCCGTGGGGTGTGTCAGCTTCCTGTGCTGCTGGAAGAGTTTCACTTGTGTCAAACCTCTGCATTCACCACAAGGTTTTGTGCTTGCTGCAGGGAATGCTTCAGGTATTGGCTGCCCCTCCAGCTGCAGCATGGAATACTGAGACTATGTTAATAATAACTGTGCAGAGCCTGTCCTGACCCAACAGGGGGTTTGGCACCAGCAAAGGGGGCTGGCAGCACCACAGATCCCTGAGAGCTGACTGACCTCTACGGTGGTGGTGGCAGGAAACAATTCCTGCAGTGCAGTAAGAAACAATAAGGGCAAAAACACTGTAGAAACTTAATTCAGTTTTGTGTTAAGACTTTTTTTTTTTCCCCTGTACTCTGGGAAGGAACTAAAAAGAGGTTTCTTATTTGGGTTTTGGTAATCTTTAAGCTGGGCTATATCACCTGACAATTCTGTTGCATCTGTGCCATGAAAACAGATCTTGCTGCAAAATAAATGAGTAATAAAATAAATGCTGCAGCCAGAAGTTTCTGTTTTCTCCTTATCAAAACAAAAAGTACTCTGGGCATGCAAGGAATCTTTGATTTTGACATCCTCCCATATGTCAAGGCTCGTGGTTTGTGAGGTGAGTGCTCAGTTTTTCCTGGGCTGACACAGGCTGGGGCAGGCAGCCCTGTGGCCAGGAGCTGCCTGGGGACACAGCACTGTCACCCAGCTGGGATAAAACCTGCCACACTGCAGCTTCTCCATTTCACAAGGCTGCAGCCTCGCTTACCCCTCTGGCTGACTGCTCCCCAGCCTCCAGCCAGACAAACACTTTCACCACCACTCATCTGCCAAGTCCTGCAGAAGCCAAGCCCAGTTTCTGATCCTGCTGCAGCCCTCATCCCTGTGGGATGTTCGTGTGGCAAAGAACTGGCACGGGACAGACACACTTGTGTCTCATTTCCCAGAAGGCTGCACTATTGCCATCTTTTGGGGCAAAAGGTAGCTTACTAAGCCATCTATCTCGGGGGTTTGTTAGCAAAAGAATATGCTGTTTGAAGGTTTTCCTATGGATTTTTAAGATACACCTGTTTCTTTCCAGCATAATTCACAGAAATGGGTGGATTTGTATGTATTTGCTGCGTGCACTGGCCCAGTCATGGAAGAAAAAGGGTTTCACCTTAAGTTATCTACTTTTGCAGCACTGTAATATTGAATCCATCCTGATTTTTTTTTTCCCCAGTTCAGTCACAGGCTCCCTCTGGTTTCTTCTGGGATCATTGAAATTCGGGTGGGAGGGTAAACCTGAGGCTGATCTGTGCCACAGCCCCAGCCCATTGCTGGGCCTAAGCCTGCTCAGAACTGGGTCTGCTTGGTCTGAAACCACTGCTGTGTCTACAGCTGTTCAGCCAGTGAGAGTGGTTTTAAATGACATTCAAAACAGCTGTGGGCTCTGAGGAATTTGGTTAAAACTGTGTCCCTCTCTCCCAGGGTGGGAATGGTGTGAAAGGGTAAAGATGTGCTTGTGTGATAAGGAGCTGTGAGAATGAGACTTGCTGTTGAACTACACAGACTATGATACTGGTAGCATTTCCATCAAAAGATAAGAGAAGGTCACACTTGCAGTGTGGAACACAACAAAGCTGTAACAAAAGCATTTTCTAGTAAGTAATATTTTTTTGGTAAATGCCAGTGTTAAAAACGACTCGTTAGAAATGACTGCCTTTACTCTTGTGTGTAATTCACAAGCTGCTTTGGGTAGTTAGTTCTCTGCTGTGCAGCACTCTCTCTGCTGCCCTGCAGGGCTGGGAAACAAAAGTGGGTTTTGATCTGCGGGGTTGTGTGAGCTCTGCTGGGCTGCAGAGCTGAGCTCGCTGCTGCCTGAGCATGTCTGAGGGCACCTGCACCACCTCAGATCATCCCTGCCTCCGTGCCAAGGCTGCTGAGGTTGTCCCTGGTGCTGCCACCCTCCTCTCCCCCTGTGCTGGCTTCCCTCCCTTTGGCCACAGCTGCACTGTGATTGTGGTGCTCTCTGTGCAGGTGGTACCTCACACTCTGCCCCACAGCAGCCTTTCACCCGTGGGTTTGGTCTCTGGGACTGTGACTGTGGTGTTCTCTGTGCAGCTGGTACCTCACACTCTGCCTGCCCCACAGCAGCCTTTCACCCCTGGTTTTGGTCTCTGGGACTGTGACTGTGGTGCTCTCTGTGCAGCTGGTACCTCACACTCTGCCCCACAGCAGCCTTTCACCCGTGGGTTTGGTCTCTGGGGCTGTGACTGTGGTGCTCTCTGTGCAGCTGGTACCTCACACTCTGCCCCACAGCAGCCTTTCACCCGTGGGTTTGGTCTCTGGGACTGTGACTGTGGTGCTCTCTGTGCAGCTGGTACCTCACACTCTGCCCCACAGCAGCCTTTCACCCGTGGGTTTGGTCTCTGGGACTGTGACTGTGGTGCTCTCTGTGCAGCTGGTACCTCACACTCTGCCCCACAGCCGCCAGTCTCCCGTGGGTTTGGTTGCTCTGTGGGACTGTGACTGTGGTGCTCTCTGCGCAGCTGGTACCTCACACCCTGCCCCACAGCAGCCTTTCACCCCTGGTTTTGGTCTCTGGGACTGTGACTGTGGTGTTCTCTGTGCAGCTGGTACCTCACACTCTGCCTGCCCCACAGCAGCCTTTCACCCGTGGGTTTGGTCTCTGGGACTGTGACTGTGGTGCTCTCTGTGCAGCTGGTACCTCACACTCTGCCCCACAGCAGCCTTTCACCCGTGGGTTTGGTCTCTGGGGCTCTTTCACTCTGCATATCAGAGAAGAGACCTCAGCATTGCACATGAACAAACTGAATTTAGGTTGTTTTGTGTTGTTGGGGTTTTTTTAAGAACGTGTAAGTATCAAGAAAAGCCTTTAAAACAGAGCTTCTGATTCTTTTTTCCAGTGCTGGGTAGTCCAACCGAGACATCAGATGCTCCCCACAGCACTTGCTATTTAAGGCAATGGGATGTTACAGCTTGAAGAAGCAGCAATTTGCTGATAAAAACAAAAAGAGACCAGGCAAACACTCCTGTGAAAACGTGATGTTTATAACATCATGTTTATAACCTTCCTTTATAATAAAAATTTTATTTAGCTTGTCCTGGACAATGACTTCTGGCAGTTCCAGAAATCTCTGGCAGTTATGTCACTGATGCTGGAAGGTTGTCCAGCACTAAACTTGCATTGATCTCTTGACTGATGGTTTATTTCAGAAAAACTGCAGGCTGTGCACAAATTGTCAGTGTTCTCACTTGTGCTGTGTAAGGAGATGGGGTTGTAGCTTGGGGGTTTTTACACATACTCTAGCTTAAAGCACACCTCCAATTTGCCATTTGAAATACTTCTGAATAAAGAAATTAAGAGGGAGACAAAGGAAAGCCTTTCAGGGAATCTGAGCTGCACCTGATACTAAAAGAAAAGCTAGCTGTGTCACAGAAACGCAGCGGAGACCAAGGAGTTAATTTGTTCTGGTGGATCATCCCTACATACTTTTCCCAGTCACCAGCTGAGGGATTTCTCAAATGCCAGCCAAGAACTACTTGCAGCTGGCAAAAATCCACAGTTATCAGTGCCATGGAAAAGAGGTGAGACCAAAAAACAGGAGCAGTGTGTCCCTGCTGATAGGGAGGTGTGGGTTCCTGTGCTCTTATCCAGGTCGTAGGTGTGAGGGAAGAGTAAATAGTTAACAAAGATAACATTTAGGGAATAAACAGGTGAGAACATTGCTGCAGTGATTCAGCTCAGAGGTATTTGTGAGGACTTCCCAGGTCCCTGGAACATGCTTTGTGCTGTGGAGCGTGTGATGTTCATGCAGGACCTGTGGAGCTCACGGATGACCTGGCTTCCCTGAGGCTTACAGGAAGAAAGACCATTTCAGTTGTAAGTGATCCCAAGACACACCCAACAATTCGTTCTTCAGTTGTTTTGGGGATGACACATTAGGAACACAGAGAGGCAGAGAGAGCACAGATGAAATACTGGAAAAGGAAGGCAGAAATCTTTTAATATCATGCCTGTGTGTGTTCAGCCTGGAGAAAAGGAGGCTCAGGGGAGACCTCATCGTCTCTAGAACTGCCTGGCAGGAGGGGGAGCCAGGTGGGCTCAGCCTCTTCTCCCAGGCAAGGAGTACTAGGGGGAGAGGAAATGGATTTAATGGGATATTAGGAACCAATTCTTCACTGAAGGGGTGGTCAGGCTGCGCACGGAGGTGGTGGGATCACTGTTCCTGAAGGGATTTAGAGGATGTGTAGATATGGCACTCGGAGACATGGTTTAGTGGGATCTGCCAGTGCTGGGTTAACAGGTGTCCTAGAGGTCCTTTTCCAACCTAAATGGTGCCATGAACCTTGCAAACAGACAGTGAGCAGCTCCAGCAGATCCCCACATTGTCCAACACAGGGTGAAAATAAGGCATATTTCCATGTTCTGATCCCAGCACCTGTAAAGAAAAAAGGACCTCATAAAACTCAACATTTCTGTAGTTTTCATTATTAGAATAAGTGACTACCCCATGTAGGCCTTGTTCCCACTGCACAGAGATCAGATTCCTGCAGACTGAGAAATATGGGGCTGCAGAAAAGGACTTTTCACATAACAGAGTGAAAGTTTCTGATTTCCAAGCAAACCTTTTAGAAGTGTCCTGCAAATACTTCTGAAATGTATGACTGAGTTTAGATCTTGTTTTAACAAAAACCAGGCCATTGAAAAATGAGTCTGTGCCCAAAGTCTTGCATGTCTGAGTTGCCTAACTTTCAAAGCGTGTACAACTCACTCCAACTAAGGAGCAGTGGGATTTTCACTCCATTTAGGCTCTTGAATACATCTACTTGTGCAAGCATGTGTGTGCCTGTGTGTGTGTGCACAGGCACATCTTCATCTGGTCTCAGGTAAAAACATTGTTTGGATTGGCTGCTCTTTAAACAGAAAGCCTGCCCCAAACTGCCTGTTACTGCCCTGAATTAATATTTATAACAAACTAACGCTGATCTGGTCCAAAAGTGAATGGTCTGAAAGGTGAATGCGCTGGTGTTGGGCACACAGGAGTGTCCTTTGGAAATATCCCCATCTAGTGGGTGTCCCTGGGCTGAGGACACACCAAGACACTGCCTGCCCACCGTTCCAACATCTATGATTTTCCTCAGGGGAAACGACACTAGGAACCTCCTACTGTCTGTAAAATTATTTCCAGTTTTACATGGGTATTCCAAAACCATGTACAATAGTTCATATGGACCCTCCATTATGGACTGCTCTGCTTTTTTCACTGCAGGGTCCATCATCCCTGAACCCCACAAAAATATCTCTGATGGTTTGTCCAGAAATTTTCGGAATCAGTTTTAAAAGAAGTGAAAAATATTGAAAAGTTTTCAGGCTTGACATACCCTCCCCACAATTAATGCTTTTGTCAGAACATATTTTACATAGGAGGAAGGAGTTTATTAGGGTTTGAGGGCTGGTATGTTTGTACTTACTTGTTACTGTATTCAAGACAAATTCATGTGAAAAGATGAAAATACAGTATTATCCTAATGTGAAACATGGCTACAAAATCCTGTATCTACTCTCTCCCCTATCTTTTGAGGGAGTTGTTCTTAGCTGATGGAGGAAAAAAAAAGTTTTTGCTAGACCCACTAAAGTTAGTAGGAGTTTTGAGATTAACAGAGTTGGGGCTTAGTGGGGAATATTTCAGGAAGGAATAGAGCACGGCAAAAACTGCAGTACATTCAGTCCCAAAGAAAGTCCAGTCCTCATGCAATGGTCACCCCATTAATGCTTCCTTACTTGTCTTTCTCAGAAAGGATTAGTGGCTGCAATGGTGTCATAGTTATTTAAGGATGGTTGAATAATGGCATCCAACTAATCAGATGCCTACTGCTCATATTTGTCAGCAGGGCTTCAGGTCCTCCATCATCCCATCCAGGCTGGGAATTTCTGCCCTGAATCCAGCAGCACACCCCAGGTAGAACCTGGGAAGGTTTTCTGGCATGAACCATGCAGCACCTCAGGTGGCTGGAATTGTGAAAAGTCCTTCTCTCTCTTGTCACATCTTTTAATTCTCACCCTGCTAGCAACATACAGAACATACCTAGTTTTACACACACACACATGCCTAAGAACAGGTAAGATCCTTCCTACAAACACATTTCTGAATACATATTGCCTTCTCACTCGGCTGGCTTGTCCTGTGTTTGCATGTGTTCCTTTTCAGCAAAATCCCCCTCAAAGCAGTTTCCAATGCCCAAGGTGTTGTTCCAAAGTGCAGGTTTTAGGGCTGTGGCTGTGAAAGCAGGGGATTGCTGTCCCCAGCTCCAGGCTGGCACTGTGGGGACAGGTGCCATGTGTGTCTCTCTGGGTAGCTCTGCCACTGCACATGAATCTTGATCTGCAGCATTCCTGCTGTTCCAGTCCTGGGTCCTTCTTGTGCCAAACTTTATTTGTTTACAGCTAGAGCAGTGTTTACAGTGAGGCAGAAGTTGTTGTGAATACCTTTTGTGCATGTTCAGCTTTCACCTTTTCCTCTGCTGGCTGGATCTGTGTCCTCCTTGGTGCCTGCTATGAAGGGAAGGGCCCGGACACGAGGCTGGCTGGCTGGCACTGCACTAATCCCATGATTCTACATGATCTGAATGCCAAAAGCAGAGAACTCGAAGTTAATCATTGCTTATGATGACTGACTCAGCCTGTCTAATCCTTTTCCATCCCCAGTCCTTGTCACTGTGCCACTTGACCTGCTTCCTTGGGGCTGTGCTGTGTGCTGTGTGCCTGCACCGCACAGCAGCTCAGTCCCTGGTGGGTGCTCCTCTGCTCCAGGGGGGGTTTCAGAGCCTCACTGGCCCTTTGTGGTCACCAAAAACTGATGCCTGGGGAAGGCTGACCTGGAACAGAGACTGGGCAGAGCTGGAGAATAAAGCAGATATTTATTAGAAGGCCTTTAAGGTACACCTTGGGCAGGACAAGAGCCTGACCAGGGCTACACCCAAATGGTCACAAAATGGACAGCTGGCCACGAGGTCTGACACTTTTATAAGTTTTGGTCCATTTGCATATTGGGATTTAATTGCCCAATTACAGCTTCAGGTTATGAAGTCCCATCCTTCTTGTTCCTCCCTTCAGCCCACTCTTGTTTGTGATTTTGGACCTAAAAGTTGTCCTTGGTGTCCAGCAGGAAAAGGATTTGTTTTATGTCCCTGCTCTGTGCAGAGCTGACTGACACCTGAGTGTGAGCTCAGAACTGCACCCCTGGGCAGCACAGAGTCTGGAAAACATGAAAGCTCAAACTCAAGGCATCAAGGGGATACCATCCTGAACACTTTAGGTTCACATCAAAGTCACTGGGAGGAGGGATGGTGACTTTGAGCTCCCTGGACATAAAACTTGGTGTCTCATGCAGTTGCTCACCCCTCTCTTGCTGTGCTTGCACAGGACCACTTCACTTTCAAGCAGAGAGGAGGACCCAGTTCCAGACAAAATGGACCTTTGTGTGCAGGAGTTTTGCCTCCAGCACTGGGAGTAGAGCTGCAATCTCCTGCCACCACCACACCTGTTCTGAATCTGCAGGAGGTCACTTTGATTTCCTTTCATGGCATTCATCACCCCTGGCAGAGGGATGAGGGCAGCACAGCACTGCTGGGTGCCTGATGTGTTTGTACTGCTCTTCACTGGGGACTGAGGTTGTGCATCCCTCAGCTCACACACTTCCAGTGCATCCTGTTACAGAAGGAAATTCAATGATGTGTTTTGCTCCTACCTTTCTCACCTTGTGTATTACACCAAAGAAATGAAATATGCCAACTTGTAACAGTAATGAAGTACAAATTTGGCCTTTGTAAAAAATCTTGTGAGCTGATATGTTGATTTCCAACAGTTTTCCTCTGTTCTTGCAGAGTCTGAACATAATCTTTTCCTCTGTTTCTTGCAGGGCCTCCCCCTTGAGCAGAAGGGACCAGGTATTTATACATTACCAGCAAGGCAAAATAAAGTATAGAACTGTAAACCACAGGATCACACTGCTCCTATTTCCAGTTTCAAGCAGAAAAAAAATAAAATAATCTCGATTTTAGTTCCTTAGAGCATCCAGCTGGTGGTGCCAAATAGTAACTGCAAAGGACATTTCTTCTGCATTTCGAATGCTTGGAATACAAATTGTTTGGATAAAGGCTTAGACTCTTTTCAGCAACTGTCCCTCTCACTCGCAGTGAACTTAGCAGGTCAGCTTCTAAAAGTCAACTCCTGTGTGTTTATGCCTCACACCAAGGGACACGACCCCCTCTGCTCTGATTTATCTGAGAGCTCACTCTGTGCTCGGGCTGTAGAAGGTGTCTACACATGTGCACCATCACAAGCAGTGGAAGATCAGGCCCAGGACATTTTGGCCTGGCAGGATATGTTTATTACTTCATAAATCACAGGAAACCTTAAGAACACACACACCTGTTTCCCTGGGTGGTGAGTATCTCTGTACCTGGCATTTATAACTTACGTGCCCTGATGTCCTGTCCAGGCTCCTTATGAGTCCAGTCTGCTGATGAGTCAGCTTGTGACCTTCTTTTTCTGTGAAGTTCAGTCGTTAAAAGTATTTAGCTTGGAAGAAGATACCTGTTTTCAAATTGAAAAAGGGGGGCAAGGGGGAAGCGGTGAAGGAACACCGTGTTATGTTTCATCGCCCAAACAGTGACCTATGAAATGTGCTGGTGAGAACAGAAAATGTAATGCATCATTGGCTGCAGCCACAGTTTGTTTTCATTCTTTCTGATATTTGATGATAAGGCTAGAGCAGGGGGAAGGGGGTGCTAGCCTGCAGTGCCAGCTCTCCTGTGGCTCCCTGCCACCCAAGTCGGTGCTGATTTGAGAGGGTCGCGTTCTTTGCTGCCAGGCACGAGGCAACGAGGGCTAAACCCCAGGAGGGCTGGATTTTCCAGCAGGTCCTACTGGCAGCTATTTCAGGGAGTGTTTTGCCCTGTTCTGCAGGGTGCCACTGTTCCCAGGGGCTCCTGCTCCCCGCTGAGAGGTTGCAGCAGCCTGCTGCTTGCACAAGCCGCTGAGAGGCCAAGCAGAGCGTGAGCGTGAGCGTGACCTGTCAGGGCAGGGAAAGTGTCAGAAAGGTGAGTCAGGCAGAGAGTGACATGGGGAGTGGCACAACCCAGTCCTGCTGCCTTCACCTGGACTCCAGACGTGCTGCACTCATGGCTGATGCAGTTCATGCAGGCACTGTGACAGTCATTTTCCAGAGAGCAGTGTCCATATTTTTGGCCACTGAAAGGGAGCAAGAAAATTGTATATGCTGAGGGAGCACTGACAAGGACCTGGCTCCAAAGGCATGAGACTCCCACTTTTCCACTTTCCAAAGAAATTCCTTACTTGATTCCAGGGGCGAAGGCATGTCAGTATGGGTGTTTATGGTTAAATCATGACAGGAAAAGGAATATCAATTATATTGTAAAGAAAAAAATTGTGTATAATTTCTGGAGCAGTAAAATCAATCAGTATGATTGGTTTGCTCAGCATTTTAAAAACACACTGTGCAGTAGAGATATTAGAAGGACAGCTTGCTCTGTTCTGAGGTCACGTGTCCAGCAAGTGTGACTTTGTGTTGTGCCGTGCTGAAGCATACCTCATAAAACCTCCCCAAATATTCCCTGCACCACTCTGGAGCCTAATGGTTTTACTCAGATTCATTAAGAAAATTAAATCCTCCTCAGAGAAGTCGGCCCAAACATTCTGCAGGTGTTTTGCAAGCCAGCGGCTGCCCTCGGCCCCAGTGGCCCTGTAAACCCAGCTGTGCTGAGCGTGTGAGGCCGGGGCTGGAGCACGGCTGGGTGGGCACCCACAGCTCACCTTGAGCAGCTCCTCAGGGGACTGGGGACACCACTTCAGTCCCCACAGAGCCACTTGTCCTCCTGTGCACAGAGCCTCGAGCACGTCTGACAGCACCGGCCTGGGCTGCAGCAAGGAGTAAGGTGAGGACAGCCCCGTGACCCTCACACCCACACAGGCAGGGAACATGTTGGGGCAGGGAGGAGAAGGAGCAGTGCTGCTGCAGCCCCGCTCCTGCTGCAGCTGCTGGGCCTGCAGCTGCTGGACCTGCAGCAGGAGCAGGGCCTGGCTGACTGTCCCCAGGGCAGCCCTGCAGCTGCTGGGCCTGCAGCAGGAGCAGGGCTTGGCTGACTGTCCCCAATGCAGCCCTGCAGCTGCAGCTGCTGGGCCTGCAGCTGCTGGGCCTGCAGCAGGAACAGAGCCTAGCTGCCTGTCCTCAGGGCAGCCCTGCAGCAGGAGCGGAGCCTGTCGCCTGGCCCCAGTCCCCCGGGCGGCCCCGCCTGGCGCCCAGAGCCTGTCCCCCGTCCCCTGCCCCCAGTCCCCAGGGCTGTCCCCTGTCAGGAGCATGGCCTGCCCCTGTCCCCAGTCCCCTGTCCCCTGTCCCCTGTCCCCAGGGCAGCCCTGCAGCAGGAGCAGAGCCTGTCCCCTGTCCCCTGTCCCCTGTCCCCTGTCCCCTGTCCCCAGTCCCCAGGGCAGCCCTGCAGCAGGAGCAGAGCCTGTCCCCTGTCCCCAGTCCCCAGGGCAGTCCTGCAGCAGGGCCTGTCCCCTGTCCCCTGTCCCCTGTCCCCAGGGCAGCGCTGCAGCAGGAGCAGAGCCTGTCCCCTGTCCCCTGTCCCCAGGGCAGCCCCGCTCAGGCACCACTGGATGAAATCGAGAGGATAAACTGGAGCACAGACGGAACCCCCAAGCTGCAGAGGTGCTGCCTTTTCTCCCGGCTGTTCAGTTAAATCAGATTTTCCTTTTCCTGCAGGCCAGCAAATAGTTTCCTTTTTCCTTTTGATGTCTCAGGACTGTGTTTTTTACCCTGCCTGCCTTACCTTAATTCCTTTTGATAAAAGAGCCTTTTATCATGCCTGCTAAAATTGTTGGACAGGCCTATTTGCCATGCTTGGACAAAACTAAATAGGCAGCTTTTTTAAACCCCTTGTATCAGTTCATTTTTCCACAAGTCTCATCAATGGATTTTCACAATATCATGGGAGTGTCATGATTTTTGGTGGGGTTTTTTTGTTGAGCTCCAGCTTCTGGATTTTTTACCTTAAAATAAATATGAAAATACCTTACCTGTTAAGCTGTTGTGGTTGCTGAAAAGCACTTAATAACCAGCTCAGTTTTATGTGAAAAGCAAATTACAGGCATATTTATTGTGAGAAAGCTTCAGACTAGGGCCATGATTATAATATGCTTGGGATCAATGATATTTCATGCACAGTTGCTTGTTGTTTGTTAGCAGGCAAGTAACAAGACAGGATTACTGAAACATTTTGGATTAGGAATTTAATGACTACTTAGACATACTTACTGACTGTGCTGTCTTAGGCACATGGTGGTTTTCAACATATCTAGAAATGTGACTAATAATTTAGCCAATTACTATAAAAATTAAATGTATTTATGGGCTGGTCAGATGATCTCCTGCTTGTGAGTTTTCCTATACCGGGAATATCAGAACTACTTAATGATTGTGGCCTTTAGTTCCCGGGACACACCTACAATGAACACTGTGTTTTAAAGAATGACTAGAAAAAATAGGATCTGTATAGCTTTTTGAAAATGAAATTTTTTATTAGGTATAGAATTGTTAAAAAAAACCCTCAACATTCAAGGTTTTGCTTGGATGAAAGTTTTTATTTTTTCTTCCAAGTCGTTGTGTGGCTTGAAAACAGCAACCTATTTTTATAGCCTGTCACCTCTATTTTAAACAAATAACTTTGCACTCAAGTTTTCAGTTCTAAGTTAATTAACACAGAATTCTGTGCAGTAGATAATGGCAACATCTCCTGCTCTTCAGACAGAAAGTACAGAAAGATACTTCAGTTAGTGCCTTGATTGTTCATTTGTCTAAACTAAATTTTAGAAGCTTTTTTGACACACTGGGAGAGTATCACTCTAGACCTTCAGTCTGGAAGGAATTAGGTACTTATGGGATCTTGATGGACTCTAACAATGTAATTTAGCAAGGTCAGTTCTTTTATTACATTATGCCATTTTTGCTTTTAGCCACTGCTGCTGCATTTCTGACTTGTGCAGCTTTCCAAGACCTCAGGACTGAAGCTTTTCATAAACCACTTTCACGTGAAGCTTTGTTCAAAACCCTGCATTTTGAGCCAAACCTCCTGTGACAAGAGGGGGAATTTTATTTGTTCATCAGGACAGAAATACAGAAGCAAGCACAGAGGACACGTCTGGCTGTGACTCTGCTGTGGGAGCAGGGCCATGCTGCTGTAGAGCAGTGTCCATGTCAGCAGCTCCCTTTTACAGGCCATGTCTCTGCAGCCTGTGAGAAAGGAGCTGCTCACTACACAAGGGTTGGAAATGAGCTAAAGGGACAACAGGAAGGGAGGACTTCCAAGGAAACAGCCAAAAACAAATGTTTCCCTCTCCAGGGCAAGTATGTTTGACTGGTGATTTACAACATAGATGCACTGATTTTATAAATAAAGGACAGATTCTGAACAAAGTTCAGAATTCTTAATTATGCATCATTAGTTTCTTAATTACATGCTAAAGCTTGTTCCTTTGTACTGCACTGTTCACTATTTGAACAATTACACACAGTTTTCAGAGAGGCAGGAATTTATGAACTTACTGTTCATACTCTGGTCTTTCCCAGAGTTTTTCTTCCTCTGGTATCTGAATCCTAATTGCACACTGATCTACAGAACCAGCATTAATTACTGTTGGGTTTTTTTTCCTGGTCTCATTTTTATTACAGTGAAAAAGTAAAAAAATATTTGTAATGACTGGCATTCATCCTTCATGCATAAATTGAACAAACCAGATTCCAGGTCTGAGCAGTTGTTTTCTTCCTCTTGCATTTCCGGAATACTTTTAATTTTTCAGTGAGTGTTTATTCTCCCTGTGAGGGAAGATGTGTAAGCAACAGGGCAGAGGCTTTCTCATGACCAACACCAGCCTAAACACAGCAGGGCTGTAGCAGATGCCCAGGCAGAAATACTAGTGGGAAATTAGATAACCTTTTAAATTATCCAATATCAAACCTAGCAGTGACCAAAAAAATACTTCTCAGCTGACACATCTATAATCTGCCCCATTTTTTTTAGAATATATTTTGTTTGGACACCTTTTTCTGCTCAGATTCCTCTGTCCCCCACCTCCCCTCCCCAAAACTTGTTCAAGAAATGCAACTATTTTCCCTTAAATTAAACTTCCAGTGCTTTACACAGAAGGTAAGAGGCCAAACCCACAGCCAGAATTTTTCAGGTGGCAAGGGCAGGGTGGCCTAGCTCAGCTGAGGGCTGTAAACACTCATTGCTCAGCTTTTAAGTTCAAGAGCAGCTTCTCTCTCTCAGCTCTCCTGTTTCTGGTGTTATCTTGATGGTTGTTACAGGTAAAAGCATCACAGCATTTGCATGAAGGTTAAAAAAAAGGAGGCTTAGAAACAAAAGTGGTAAAGCACTAAAGTAGGCATTGGGTCAGGGCAGAGTGAGGAATATTTCTGTCAGAAGAAAGACTGCTATAGCCCAGTCCCTACCTTTTGCAGATTTACTTAACTTTGCATGCTGATTACAATCCTTTGAGGTTGATAGGAGTGAATAGTTGTGGGTGAATTTAAGCTGATATCTAAATCCTGAAATGCTGCATATTCCCAACAGTCAGGTTCTCTCAGCAGCCACCCTGACTTTTTCCTTGTTTCCGCTGGATCCTTGATAGATATAACCAAAGCTGGAATTTGTTGAATGTTCCAGCTCTGACCCAGGTCCTCCAACATCCCATTTAACCACTCACATGATAAAGTTATTTGCAAATGTGAAATCTTTGCAGGATTATGATCTAAAGGAGCATTAGAGCCTGACCCAGCTGCTTCAGTGGCCTGCCCTAGATTGTGGTGCTCAGTGTATCAGAGCCACACTAAGGGGATTGGGATGCTGCCAGTGCCCACTGGAAGTGTGGCTTGCCTAAAGCACAGCCCATGTGTGACACAGCCAGTTCCATGCAGCAGCTCACCCTGCCCGGGCTGCCACCCCTCTGATGGCTTACAGAGCCTCCAGTAGCCTTCCCTTGTTTATGCTCCACAATCCAAATGCTCAGCAGTGTAAATATTTCCTCTGTGTGGCTGCACACAGGGAGATGGAGTGACTTGTACCGTGTGTGAGGCCGTATCCTGGAGGAGTGTCAGGGGTTTGCCAGTGCCTGTGTGACACCAGGGGCTCACCTGCTGCACAGACAGCAGGGCACTGCCTCCAGACACCTGCATCCTCTCCCTTCACCCCCTGCTTTCCCTGGCTCGGGAGAAACTCCCCTTTGCCTCACGGGTGTGGCAGGCAGAACTGGGGAAATGACACAGGGAGACATTTGGCTCTTCTTCCTTTCACCTGCTGACAGGACACACAGGCTGGTGTGAGAGGGATGCCCTGAGTGTCCAAGAACCAGGTGATTGAAGACTAAGCAAAAAAACCCCAAATCTCTTTTTCTTGTGGTGAGTCCTTTTTTTTCCTGTGTGTTGGAAATCTGCTGTTGCACCAGAAAGCCTGGAGGCCCAGAAAAGGAAAGCAACATGCCAGATTGAAGGACTCTATGTGCAGAAAAAGCAGGTATTTCTTTTTCCCCGTGTGATTTGCCACTTATTTCAGACCTACAGAAATGATGTTGTCTCGTCTGACATGATGATAGCCCTGTTATGATGGGTTATATGGTGTGTATGTGTATCCAAGCACTTTCACACCCATCACAAACACACATCAGTTCTGCTAAGGACACTAAGGGAAAAAACCCCTTTTATCACTTCTCTTGTATGGCCAGGGTCCACATGTGGTGGAGCATATGGGCATGACAACTCTGTGGCAGCCAGAATGCAAGTTTCCTTGCCAGACCTCGGTGTCTAGCTTAGGAACACTTCCTCTCTCATTATGTTACATCAGCAGGAACAAATGATATTAACTGGTGTAAAATAATCATTCTTGCATAACACCTTTACCTTTCATCTTGGATTTCAAAGCACTGTACAAGCATTAATCTTTACCTCTTAACCCACTAATCACATGAGTAAAGTCTTCCTCACAGAGAAGAAACATTTCTAAATACTTCTACATCTTGTTGAAGATGAGAAGCCAAGTTTACCAAGACAGGAGCTGGGATTAAACTCAGTGCATCTGCTGTCCTTGAGCATTTTTCTTCCTTTCAAAGGTATCTACAGATCCAGAGGACCAAATAAATATTGCCTTGTAGGTGGTTTAGGTGCATATCTGAAACCTGATGCTTCTGGGTTTAAATTTAGGCTCTCCAGCTGACACAGTTCTGTTGCTGTGCAGAGACATCATTCTGTCGTGTCACGTGTGTCACCACAGCTGCCCTGTTTGCCTGGTGCACAAACAGCTTTCCTCACAAGCTGGGCTTTCTGCAATCTGCATTGCCAGTTCTGGCATCTCGCTCCAGCAGTGGTTGCAACAGGAGTAAGTCTTAACCAGATGAGGAATCGTCTCCCCTGTGGATAACCAGTGACTCCTAATCCACTCAATCATTCTGTATAAAGTATGCAAACAAAATCCATCAATGGGACAGGAGCAGAGCTTCGCTCAGAAAAGGTTTCAGGATATTAACTGCGGGCTACTGGAAGATCTAAATTCTTCATAAAACATAAAATACTGCTGTGACTTTTGAAAGTCAAACATTATTTGTCATGTTCTGTGTGCTGATTTTGCCCTGATGATTAGTGTCATACTTGTTTTTGTTCAAGGGTGAACGGGCTTAGGGCCAGTGTAAATGTGGACTTACTGTGTGAGAGCCAAGGGTGTCAACCCTGTGAATGAAATGATTTCTTCTGATAGATGTAACTCTGCCACAGAAATCCAAAATAGCAGGTTTTGGTCCCTGCATGGCTACTGTGTATGACCCAGTGCAGCCTTTCACTATCTGCTTCTGCAAAGCCTTGACCACCCTTGTGTTTGTTTCTGGAGACCAAAAGCTGCCTCTTTGATCTTATTTATCTTTAGAAGGAATGGGCTTGGCAACAATTCATTGCCAGAAAACCATCTGGCATTGAGGCCTTCTAAATATAACCACTTACTGCATTTACTGATTTTATGTTTTTTCTTTATATGGAATTACTTTTCAGCTACTGTGCCCTTGTGGACTCAGGCTGTGGTGCTATTTTTTAATCTTCCCATTGAAGAACAGTGTTTCAAGCATTTGGCCATTTTCTTTTCACCACGTGTAGGAGAGTCCCAGGCCTTGACCCTGTCACCACCCAAGATGTTTTGCAACTTGCCCACACCTTTATTTACTTCAGGCTGGATTACTGTGAGCCCTGCCAGACTTCCTGCTCAGACACTGCTGTTAGAAGGTTTTACTACAGTCAATGCAGTGGGAACAGAAATTTATAGTATTTTTTAATTTACAAGTCACTTTTTTTTTTGATTCTTTGCATTGTGTGATGACATATATCCCTCTTGTAATTAATTTTATACACAAAAAAAATATTTTCAGCTTTGATTGTTGTCCAATAATTCAGGGATATAGCTGGGATGATTAAAGACTTTTTTGACCAAGTAGCATTTTTACCAAATTGTAGGATAAAATGGACTAAAACCAGATGATATACTAGTATTTAAACTGGGAAAAGGTATGGGTCAGGAACTTCAGAATAGTTACTTTAAGAGTGCCAGAGGCAAAATCAGACAAAATTCGAGATGGTTTGCAAAAGGCAAAGAAATAATTGATGATAACATAAACAGTATCAGCTGACAACGTTTAATAGGTGATAGAGCTTGACAATGGACATGTAACGTGTATTTGTAAGTGTGGCTTATAAACACACCCGTGTTGATTGAATGCATGATTAAATTGGACATCCTGAATAAAAAAACATTGGACATTCTGAATAAAAAAGAAAAAGAGAGAGAGAAATGCAATGTGAAATACCTGGTTAAATGATAGTAAAGGAAAGGTGACTGTCAGCTCCATAATCGAGCAGAAGAAACACCCTAAATTTGGAAGTAGAAACTAGATATGTTCAAGCTACAAATAACCTGCAGCAGCAGGAGTTTTTTTTATTCTGAGGCAAGCTAGCTCTTGGTGCAATTTTCTTTCATATTCAGAAGCTTCTTTAATATTTCAGCCTTTTAAATTAAGGCTAAAATGCTCTAAAAGGGGGGCTGTAATGCTATATACAGAAAGAGTATACTTAAAAATTAACAACCGGTGTTAGATAGGAAATCAAATTAAATTAAGATAAATACCTCAGGTATTCATTTATGTATGTATCTTCCTCTGAGCCCTATTTTCCTTCTGATTATCTCTAATCTCTGCTATCAGGGGTATATTCAACCTGTACTGAACTGGTAGAAGAGACGGCTCCATTCCTGTTATTTGCTATTTCACACACACACACATAAAACAATTCACAGAGAACTTTATCAGGCCTGGTAAAGTAGTGAATAGTTTTGAAATAATTCAATACTTTGAGTGCTTTAATGTCCAGTTTGGGTGAAGAGCGTGACTTAAGAGGATCCATTTACTCTGCATGACAATTGCAGTACTGCTGGCTGGGGTGGTGCATCCGGGGCAGCAGCAGCGAGCCCCAGCCCATAGGACACAACCGAGCTCAGAAATCATTTCTCCTGTCCTAGCCACAGCCTCACCTTTTTGTCACATGTGGCCACGTCCCCAAAGAGCACTGAAGAATATGGTTAGAAGTTGTAAGAAAATAAGTTGTTTTTTCATCACCCAGATGCAGTGCTGATCCTGCAGTGAAGTCCGTGGAAGTGAGATGAGGCAGAATGGGTGTTAATTAGCCATGTGGGTGTTAATTAGTCTTGGGAACTTTTTGTGTGTGCAGAAACACGCTCAGGCTGCACCTCTGCAGGTCAGGGGACAGTTCCCTCTGGGGACAGTGAGGACCTTTCAGGGCAAGTTAGGCACGAAGCTCTAATCTGACTTGTCACTACCTCAGTAAAGGCCTCTTCTCCTGTGATGTCTGTGCTTCTTTTGGGACTATTTCTGGCCTAATTGACAGATTCTTGCTTCTCAAGCATTTCTTCCCCAAAGGCCAGCTGATATATTGCTCCTTGGTGAGGGGTTTAATTGTTCTGTCTGACAGGAAATCTTTCCATCAGCAGCACTTTGTTGTGTGTCCTAATTTGCCTTGTCCCGATGAAGTTTGCTTTGTGATCTCCCAGGAAAGGGGCACAGAATTACCTGTGCAGGGGGTGTGACCAAGCTGAACTCAAGGTTTGCTCTTTGCATCCACATCCCAAGTCACCATATCAGAGCAGAGCATGGGCAAAGTGCAAAGGAGGAACCAGACAAGTTACCCTGCACAGAAGAGAGTGAAGGACTTTTTAAGAACACAACAGGGGCCTTGGAAAGTAACACTGGTGCCCAGTGTTACTTTTTGTTCTGCACACGACTTATTTTGCTCCATCTAATCTAAAAAAATGTAGTTGTATAATGACTTTTTGTTAAATAAAAGGTACACTGTTGAACTGTTTAATTATACTTTGGCTGACTTGCTTGTATTTCCAAAGCCTTATTTCCTAAGAACTCTAAAGTAAATGGAGTTTCCCAAGGTCTCTCTTTAATTATTTCATCTGTGTTTACTTGGGGAGTTCTGTTTTAATCCAATTTCCTCCCTCTTTGCCTCTTTCCTTCTTCTTTGCCTCTTTCCTTCTTCTTTGCCTCTTTCCTCTCTGTTGCAGAATGCAGCACAGGCATCCAGACTTAGGCAGTTGTCCAAATCTATTTTAAAACAAAATTTTAAATCAAAACTTCTTGCAGCTATAGGGGGAGGCTCACGTGTGCTTGCCCTTGGTCAGCAGCAAAACTTGTGATGACATTGCAGACCCATCTCTCTGTCCACTCCCAGTAAATATGTGCATAATGGCAAGACAGAAAAACGTTATTTTTCAGAAGAAGTCAAGGTCACCTTGTCCCATACAGGACCAGTTGAAAGAACTTGGGCTTGGAAAAAAAGAGGGAAGGTAGGTATACCTTAGCCAAGAAACATATTTTTTCCTGATTAAGAGAAAAGCCTTAGCAGAGCATGTCTAGAGTTAATGAGCAGTTTCATTATTCCCACAATAATATTGCTGGGTATCTGAGGCACAAAACTGGAAGCTGAAATGCTGAGAGGAGATGGGAGAAACCACAGCATTTTGAAGACACCGAGATCCACAGAGCTTTTGTGAGAGCAAGTGCATTGCTCACACGGGTCAGTTCTGCACGCTGAACCCCCAGAGAGGAGGCAGTGATGTGGAAAGGTTGGCACTGGGGACAAAGCCTGCAGCAGAGATCGGTGTGAACACACCACAAACCGCACTTGCAGCTGGAAACACGCCGGTGTTTTGATTTCCCCCCGATGTTTCCATGGTTGTTATCCCTGCACGCCTTCCATCTGCTCTGGAGCCCTGCTTTGGAGGGGCTGTGGCAGGGAGAGCAGCTCCTGCAGATGAAAGAGCAGCAGTGATAGTGCTGGAATGTGCCCTCGGCCGTTTATCACCGTGACATTGTCAGGCAGGCGACACCGCATCCTTATTTTTCCGACCGCTTCTGGCACGAAGTCAGGGCAGTGCAGGATGGGGGCACCCACTGCCATGCCGGGCATATGCCCAAAAATGGCCTGGCAAGACTCTCAGCATGAATGTAGCTGAGTTAATGTGGAAAAGGTTTCAGTCCAAAAGCCCTCTCTCATTTGGAGATATTTACCCTGTCCCTCTGCCACTTCCAACAAGTTTTAAGGATGTGCTTGGAAAAAAAAAAAGTGAGATTAGAGAAAGGCTGTTTAGTGTCTCTGAAAAAAACCCTAAATAAATTGAAGAAGATCTCAAATGACGGTAATTTTCTAGCTGTGGATCGTGTGTGTTCTGCTTAATAGATGATGGTCTCATAAACTCTAAGACGTTATTCAGGTTCCAAAGGGTCAGGAATATTCTGGGTTTTTTTTAGTGCAAACAGGTTAGGACAAGAGGTGAGGCTCTCTTTAGGCTGAATGGCTGAAATGTCAGAAATAAGGTGCTTTTACATCTGGACAAGAGGAAATACTTCTGCTTTTCAGCTGTGGAGTGTGGAAGAATTTCTGTGGTAGTAGCTGTGATGAATCACACAGGTTGCAGTTATGCATTAGTTCTTGTTTTAGGATGGAACTCCATCCTCAGTTTTTGATAATGCTTCTGCTCTTGAATGGAGAATTGAGAATGCTTCTGCTCTGTATTCCAGTTCCAGCTCCAATCTTTTTGCAGATAAATGCTGGAGGAGGTTTATGAGTGATTATTTAAATAGTGCTCATTTTTGTGCACGGAAATTGTAGCAACATCTCTTATATTCTAGAGCTGAAGAATTAGCAGTGGGTCAGTAAATAACCTGAAAATTACAATTTTAACCAGTCTGTAATTCCAAGATAGTTTCTTATGCAAGCTAAAAGTATCAAGTGCTTTTTCATAATAATGTGCACCCCAGGGCAAGGAAGAGCAGCAGGAGACTTGTCCATGCTATGATTCCTGGTCATTGCTTTTGGAATATCACATTGTGGTAATTACAGAGAGAGAAAGCATTTCACAGTGAGTGAATGAACAAAACATTATCATTCTTGGGGAACAAGTACCTAAGTGCTCTCCATGACAAGGTGAACAATTTCTAACATGTACCTTTAGAGCCCCCCCAAAAACAACACCCCCAATCAGATTAAAGAGTATTTTGACTCATCAGTCAAGTTTGGAGCATGCTCATGATTTTCTCCCTAGTTTTGAATCCCATGTTTGGGAAGTGACTCCACCGATTGGCTGAGTCATTTTGTGCTGTCTGAACAGGAAACATACTGCAAAAGGCTTAGGGGGGTTATAAATAGAACATGTTCTGAGGGAAAATTGTTACTCACAGAGCAAAGTCTGTTGATACATGACTGCACAGACCTTGTCTGCTGTGCACCACCAGCATTTTTAATGAAATTTTTCCCTTTGGTTTTTTTTTAATTTAGATCCCTTTAATTACTTAACACTATTTCTTTACATGTTTATTTTATTTAGATGAATGTGTAGGGAGAGTAATCCCTTTATGACTCCAAAATAAACTGCCTTGAGAGCTGTCCTTTTGTTTTCAGGGCCTGTGTTTTTGATTCCAAGAACACATATTTCTTTAGACTTGTTAAACTGACCAAATCCTGATTTCCTGTGCATTTCCTATGGGCTTCCTTCTGTGACACAGTCTGAAAATGTCACATGTCACATGAAGAGAGAGAACTGAAACAGGACATGAGCTGGGGACTCCTGTGTTGGTATCATTTCTGCCATTGGCCAACTAGGGAGTCAGAAGAGAGCAGTTTTCCTAAAATTTCCCTATAATTTCCTAGAGCTGTGATTTACCTTCACTTTGTTCTTCTGGAAAGGTAGGATAACAACTATTCCCCCATTTCAGAATGATGAATACAGAGAATAATAGGATACTGGATGATTCCCCTGAAGCCAATGACTGCCCACAAACCCAGAAAGGGGCTCTTTTCCCCCTTTCCCATCCAGCAGCAATCTTAGGATGCCTGTCTGGTCATATTGCAGTGTAGTTTACTGACAAATGGATCACTTGACTGGAAAGAGCAGTTCTGCCATTGTTTAAAAAGGAGCTATGTTAACACAGGCAAAAAATATTGTGGACAAGTAATGGAAATAAAATCAAACTCCCATAGTTTACAGCTGGATCCGAAGCTAACCCAAAGGCAGTAGGAGTCTTTCCACTGACTTCATTAAACTTTGCATATTTGTGCTCAGAAGTGCTGGTAATAGAGCCCAGGCAGGCCCTGGGAGATGCTCCAAGCCCTTGTTCTCAGCTGACCCCCTTTGGCCAGAGCTGTCAGGGTGAAAGTGGAGCTTGACACGCAGTATCAGGGGCAGGCAAAAGGAAAATCTAGAACAAAAAAAATCCTGCAGCAACTCTAAACCAGAAAAGGCCACAGATAAATAACAGTCAATGGTAGCAGTATCATGGGCTCTTCTGCCTCCAGGCAAGCACCTACACCTGTATAAATAATGACATGCAGACATTAGTCTAGTTTAAGATGCTTATTGGTGCTTTGTAGACTAATGTTTTAAGCAAAGCAGAAGGCAAGACCTGGCAAGTTTCCAAAGTCTGGATATGTTGTGAAATAAAAAATACAAAAATACAAACTTCTCTCCATGAGCACCCAGTGAAATGTAGGTGCTTGCTAAAAATCCTAACACTGTGCACTGGGAAAAATGTCCTGCTCTGTCACTGCCTGGAGTGAATGACAAGAGAAGTGGCATGAGGGAAACCAGCCCTTCAAGTCAATTCATTAAAATGGGAGCCTCCTCGAAATGCAGAACAACTTCTTTTCTTTTCTTTTCTTTTCTTTTTTTTTTTTTTTTTTTTTTTTTTTTTATTAAGAAATNTTTTAATAAGGAAGTTTCATCTGTGAAGTTTCACAATAAACCATTCTCTGAAACAGTCTTTGATAGCATCCATATTGTACTGGAGTTCAATATGAATTATCCATGTACAGCTAAACTTTTGTTTACCATCTGATAACAAACATTTGTCTCTGTGAGTGAAAACAAAAGGCCAGTGATCTCTTGAGCGCCAGGAAGTAAATAAACCATTTGAATCCCATGGAAATATTTCAAACTGACTTTTTTTTTTTTTTTTTAATTCTGAAAATGCCTTTTAGTCTTTATCTTATAGACTGCTGAACGGTGCGCTGGTGAATGGGTGATGGCAGATGCGTATCTCCAAGAGCAGCACAATTGCTGCTCATTAAGGAAGGGCAAGGATGCCATGCAGGGAGCTAAAAGGAGCCCTTCACACGCAGAAGGAAGCTGGCAAATCTGGAAGGCTGAAGGCCAAAACGCGGCCTTTGAGCGGTGTTGGGTTCCGCAGGTCCATCCCACGTGTGAATTGCACATATTGCCAGATGAAGGCACTTAGAGAAATGCCGGCTGTGTGAGCAGCGCGGAGCAATCCTGCAGCGAGCTGCGGGACCGGGTGTGTGCGGAGCAGCATTTCCCCGGGAACGCGGCGTGGTCAGCCCGCCTTTGAGCTGCGGAGGAAAGGCACTCGTGCCCGGCCTCTGTTCCCTCCCCAGGGCTGCTGGGGCCACCCCCGGCCCTTCCAGGTGCCTTTGCTCCCGGGGTGTTCAGGCTCTCCCTCCACCAGCTGTCATTTCCAAACTCTGGCTCTCGAGGAGCAGGAAGGGATGCCATCTGCCCTGCTGACAAATTTGCAGATGCACGGGACCTTATGTTTTTTCTTTTAATTAGAGAATACATAAGGTCCCTGCTGACAAATTTGCAGATGCAGGGGACCTTATTTTTTTTTTTTTAATTAGAGAATACTTTTTTTTTTTTTTTTCATGCTGGCACTGGCACAGGAAAGCTACTGGCAGACGGTGCAAGTCTGAAAAGGTCTCCCTGCGAGCGATGCTTGTTTGTTTGAAGTTGCTAACATGGCATGTTTAAACACCAAACGGTGAAGTTCATACAAATATTTTGCGGGTTGTCAGGAGCAATCCTGCTTGTGCCGTGACCCCGTGTGCGCTGAGGACTGCCCGGGAAGGAAAGCAGGCTGTTCAACAAGCCCCCTGTCACCCTGGGAGCTGGGGACAATTAGTGCGGTGGCATCTCCTCGCCAGGCACCGAGCTAATGGCCAAGAGGCGGCAGGAGATGTGGTCCTGCAGAGCCTGGCGGCCCCGGGGGAGGCAGCTGCAGCATCCTCGACATCCCCCAAACCACGGCAGGGAGGACAGTGACCGCGGCCTTATTCCACACACGGTCCCAGCGTTGTCAAAGGCTTGCTGAAAGCCTTGTTTGGCTGTGCCAGGTGGGCTGTGGCACTGGCTTTCCCTCTCTGAGCAGTGCTGGAGGGGACTGTACCCTCCTGAGCCCCTCTGAACGCAGCAGAGGGGTTTTGGCAGCCCCGATGTCTGTGCACATCACCAAGGCAGCACCGAGCTGCCCTGGGAGCAGAGATGTGATGTAAACCTTCCCCATGGGTTTATGGAAAACTGACAGTGCTGGCAGGGGGCCAGTTTAACCGGGAAAACTGAAGTTGACTAAGCTTGAACAACTTAATTATCCCACAAGGTTAAACAGGTAAATGGCTTTAGGCCCCATTTAAGAAACCAGAGATGAAAGGGTGGAAGCAGGAATAAGCTGCCTTTTTTTTTTTTTTCCTCCCCTGTGATCAGATAAGAAAGAGAAATCTTCAGTGCTGCTGTAGCTGGATACAAAATTAAAAAAAAAAAAAGAAGTCTGGAGTTGCAGTGAGTAGTTAAGAAGCAATTAAACTTTGAAGAGCATATTCCTGAGTAGCAAGTGTAGAACACAGTTGTATTTTTACCCAGCAAGAAGTGCAATCTTTTGAGGATAATTTTCCCAAGTTTAAGGTAGTGATTAGAGACCTGTAGTGTCAACTTTACCACACCAGGTTTGGGGAAAATCTCTTGTGTGTCTGTACTGTGGGCAGCCTGGCAGTGCCAGGAATACCTTCAGGTTTGGTAGATGTGTTGCTGTGCTGCCATGTGTTGCTCTTTTTTCTTTCTTCCTTTCTTTTTTTTTTTTTTTTTAATCTTTTTTTGGCAGTTGAACAAGTTCAGAAGAAAAGCTGGTTGCTGGTTTAAATGAGCATAGCATTGACTCCAGTGAAGTGTAGGAGACTAGATGAATTTTCTCTCTTAACAATAATAGCAGTGAAAACTACCAATATGCACATTTCACTGGGCATACCCACTTACCGCCTGCACCATGACAACTGATCAGTTTTAACAAAGGTTACATATACAATTGTTTGTACCATATTTAAATCATACTGAAATGCAAACCCACAGGCAAACCAAATTTTTATCATTAGCAACAATTCTTGCTGAAGTATGTTCAACTATAGTGAGCAAAACTTCTGTGGAACCTATAGGACCTCAGTTATTCCCCTCCTATTGACAGGATCCTCTGACCATAAATGGCATTAAACGTGCATAACTCTTGTTTCTTAGCAACCTTATTTTTTAAACAAAGGGTGTTTGAATACATATAATTTATTAATTTTATGCTGTCAAGACAGACAATAATGTATAACAGACAAAACTCATGCCCAGCAGTTGCTGGTTGTTTTCTATTATCTCCATAGAGCAAGTCAGAAACATTTGTGTTAGATAATTAAAAAAGAAGACCATATCTTCTTCCTGGCCATTCCTTCCTGGCTGAGCATGGCAAGTGAGGTCACCTCTCCTCTAACACAGGGTAATGCAGCACAGTAAATGATCAGTCACCAGAATCTCCCAAAGTAAACTCTGGCACTCCCAAAGAAAGTGCCTCCTTCCCCGAGATGTAGCACTTCTAACACGGCTTTGCTCGTGTGGGGAGTCACTGCAATTAAAGAAACAATTCAGCAGCACAGACCAGCTTAGAGCACTTCACTTCAAAATGAAGAATCTGTGAGACTGAAAGGATGGCACTGAGAAGTGTTGTGGTTTCACCCCTGAGTTAGGCAAGCACGTTTGAGTGTTCAGCTGTCTGAGAAACGGTGACTTCCCTAAAATATCTCTGCATTCAGACTGATCGTGATGGTCCTCCCTGATTCAAACCCTCTGTCATTCTTCCATTAATGACACTCAGGGAAGTCTTTGTTCAGTAACACCCACAAAACATAAATAACATTTAATTAAATAAACTCTCTGCTAAGATTTAATATGCTAAGATCAAAGCGTGTGGAAAGTGATCTTTGTCTCTGACAGAAGGTTTCCCACAGACAAGAAATAATCTAGGTTCTTGCTGACAACACATACAGAAAAGTTAACTTGTATTAAGAATGTTTTTACAGCATGTTCCCCTTACTCACTGACAGTCACATTCTAGGAACTGTTTCCATGCAGGTGTGTGAGTTGTTTCCATTGTTCATGCATTTGTTTTTTTTTTTCTTTTCTCACAAAATTTCCCCAACGTCTCTCACAGAGCACTGTGTTTTTCTCCTGATACAATCTGAACCCTCTCTGCCTGTTTTGCAATGTGACAACCCCTCAAGCAGCTGGCAGTTACTGGCTCATGCAGATGTTTTAGCACCCCAGCAAAGCAGAATCTATTTCCCAGCTGCACACAGCCTGGAACCACTTGGCTCGGAAGAGCCTACATGAACCTAAATTCCTTTATCACTTTATCACATTGAAGTCTCATTTTTCTCTGCAAAGCCTTAACCTGAAATCGAGTGTGGCCAAAGTCAGAGCACATTTTCAGGGCAGGTGTTCGCACGGCAGTGCAGGAAGGAAATCTTATCAGCTTTGCTGAGCTCTGTGGGTTCGTTCTACAGAGTCGTTTGTCAGCACAATCCAAACGCTGCGAGCGCTGGCTGGGAAATGAGGCCTGATCCAAAGCCGATCGGAGCCCATGCAAAACAACACTTAGTGACTTGATCCTTTGCTCTCTGAAGTCAGTGAGATGTTGACATTTATTTCAACAGAAGCAGCTCCACGGCTTTGATATCTCTCATGTGTTTCTCAAAGTACTGACTTCTGCAAATCAAAGCAGAACCAAAAGCTTCTTTTTTATTCTTTTGAGCACACAAACACAAACGTCAGAAATGAAAATACAAAATATCTGTGAAATAAACTCTGATGACTTAACATTGATAAAATGAAGGCTTTTAGTGGTATTCCTAAGGGTAATAATAAAAACATATCCTTATGAAAGACTAAACCTTTTAACAGCTGACTAAAAGACTGGCTACAAAAAGAAAAGACAAAGATGCAACTCTTTGTAAGAATGGTTTATTCCACCCTTCATAATGTCCACCTTATTTGATTATCTGTAAAATCTCAAAATTCAAATACACCTTGCAAGATGATATGTGCCCCATGAGAGGTTTAAAACTTCTTAGGGTTGTGACTGTTGCTTTCAGAACTTAAAAAATGTTCCCAGGATTTGTAATTACAACATCACCAAAGCTGACATTATCCCTTAATGAAGTAAAATGGCACTGAGACATGACTCTGTTATAGGAATAAATACAGGACCATAATTTCATGCCTTACTGAAATTCAAGTTATCCTACAGATTCTGAGATCCATTTCTTCTGCCTTCAAAGAAAGATTTTTTTTGGTTCATGAGCTGAAGATTTTGAAGAGGCTGGTGCTGGCTAGCTGGTCTGTCTCTCTATGAAGCTGCATTTAGCAAAGTGTCTTAGGAAATGAAGCGAATAATGTTGAATGATACCAGGAGCACGAGATCATCCTGTGCCCATATTTGGTGCATTATTAGAAATTTCACATCAGTAAAACTGTTTTTAGCCTCAGGGAGATTTAGCCAGCAAAGACATGTGGCCCAAAGAGTGAAATGTCCTAGATTTGTGTCAGTAACATGCATCAATACAAGCTCTAAGTCCTGTTTGTTAAAAAAGCAGAGACAACAGGTGGAAAACTAAACCCACCCCCAGAGGTGCCCAAAACCCCAACAAGAATATTTGCACGGAGGGAAGAAGGACTAATGCTAGCAGCCTGGGGGTGTGTTACTGACCAGGTGTGCTGAGGGAGGCTTTGGCAGAGCTCTCAGAGGGCAGAGGTAACACAGGGCAAATCAAACCCCGGCAGCTGCGAGAGCCCCGTGCCTGCTGCAGCAGCACCGAGTATGGGAGAAACTGCTCACAGGAGGAAGGCAGGATGATGAGGGACCCATCCCCAAACTTCCCTAACAAATGAACTCGGAGCCTCCCATGGGAAAAAGGCTAGAAAAGCTGTGTATGCTTCACAGGTACTTCTCTCTGCCTTTTTCTAACAAATCAAAGTGTTTTGAAGTCTGCCTCAATGGAATAATTAATATAAATACTAACATAAATCTGTTAATGTGGGTGGAAACTTGAACAGAAATGTTGTTTGGAAGGTGTCTCACACTGGAATAGTTCCTTTATGTGCTAAGGGTATTATCTGATACACCCAGGATTGGGTAGGAAGGGCTATTTCCTGCACATGTGGTAAGAAAATCCAGCTATTCCAGGCCTCAGGAAAATTACATGCTCCCACGTAGAGAATCCAGCTTCCTTTCCTTAGATCTGTTTTCTTTTCCTCACTCTCTAAAGCAAAATTCCTTTAAAAGAACCACCCTAATGGCTTTCTGTGTTGATACAAAGCAGAAAGCATTAATGAAGGAAGAGAACATGAAAATTGGTGTTTGACTACTGACTCTCACCAGAGATGAGTACGATGAGCAACTTCAAACCGAGAGCAGGAAAACACCCACAGTGGCCTTTCACATGATGCAGCAGAATGTCAAGGTTTCAGCCTCATATGAGGGTTTCATCCTCGTAACCCCCAAAAGGGATGGAAGTCCTGTTACCTGCACCCCACAGATCACACACTGATACGGGATGAAATCTCCAAGTCAGAAAGAAAATAAATGATGGAGGAGGGAGCTCAGCATGGTGTCCTGAGAGCCAGGCCACAAGCAGGCCATCCCCCTTGTATGAAAAACTCAGTTAACTTTGAAGACATCCACAGTTCATCAGAAAGGATCAGACAAGTAGTTTGAACACCACAAGAAGGGCTTTTATTGTGCTGGATATGCAGATAGGAATCCATTCACAAGAATTTCAATAGATAGGCTTGCACACAGTCAGGAAAGGGAGTGCTGCACATCACCAGCCACACAGAGGGATCAATATCCTCCAGCACAGTTAGCAGGCACAGCTTTATACCAGTTAATAAGGCTGATTGTTTTTGTAAGGACCATTCTTAGTCCTTTTTCCTCTCCTTTCAATGGAGGACAACAGGCTAGGATTGAACAAAAAAAATTCTCAAGCAGCCACACTGTTACAAAAAGGTTTAGGAACTTGGTCTCAGGGGCAGGGCAGGCTGTGCAGCACCCGGAGAAGTTGCTATTTCCCATTGTGCTCGTGTGTCCCACACCTCAAAGAGAGGAGGGTGAGCTAGGATATCCCACAGAGCTCCATGTAAAGCCAGATTGGAGCTTTGATTAATGCTTATTAATCTAATCTTTGACTGATGTGTGTTCATCTTAGCCCAGAGTGACTAGGCTGTACTTCAGTTATGTTTTCCTTCGGAGAGAAGTGGGTGTGACTGTGAATAAAGAATTTCTTAATTCTGGTTAAGTAACATCTAATGAAATGTTATTTTTAAAGATGCTTGTGATAATAGTTTAGTGTGAATTATATGGTCATCTTTCAGCCACTTTCAAAGATCAAACAGTTAAGGACAATGAGTAAATACACTAATTATAGTTGCTAAACAGCAAGGTTCCTACTGGTCTTCATGCAGCCCCTGACGATGCAGAAAAGTTCTGGAAGAACTTGGCAGGAAAGGGTTATCTTTTTATGGACTTATTAACTTTTTCTGAGAGGCATGGAGGGAAGAGCACAGTTGTGGAGGTGAACAGACATGTGGGAGACCAGTGCTGCAAGCATCTTTCCTAACTAAAAAGGAACATCTATCCCAAAGAAAGAAGTTTTGGAATATTTCCCAGCAGGGGCTAAATTCTTTCAGATTTTATATTTTCTGGGTTCTCTGGCTCTCAGTGGTGGACTGAAATTAGCAAGACTTTGCAAAAATCATATAAATATGATTTCTTTCATACATACATCCCCCCTGCTAACTACAGATCACTTTTTTCCCTGGAAGTTTGCCAAGACGGTTTTCTCATGCCTTGTTCTTGCCTTCCCCAAGGCTGCTAAAGATGATAGTCTTTTAGATAATAACGAAATGGTATGCACCACTATTTCTATATTCTTGCTTTTATCACTGAGGAAAAAGTACAGTTAATCTCCTGAAGCTAAATCAGCAGACAAACATACTGCAATTCAAAGTTAATCATTGAGTAAAACTTGGGTTCAGCCAAGCATGATGCAAAAAACTGGAAGACAAATTTCAACCCAAACGAGAGGTATTTTCTACAACAAAATTCTTGCCTTAAGATCAATAAATTGTTTTAGAGAGTTGGCAAAACCGTTTGGGTCCCTAGAGATGATGTTACATTCAGCTGTGCATGGATGAAGAAGGCCACATTCGCACTTGCTTTCTCTCCACGTTATCCAAAGGCCACTTCAAACTTGGCTCAGGTGTGAAAAGGGTCAGAGCTCATGTCATGGCCAGGGTCCCGCTGCCTTGCTGAGCCACAGCCTTCTGCAGCGTCACCTGGGCGTGGGGACTGTGTGGTACATGTCACGGTATTTATGACTGGCTGAGGTTACCTATGAAGTGGGCCTGCTGGGGCTCTTGTCAAGTCTTTAGCTTAGCAGATATGGGCTTTGGCTATACAAAGGGTTTGCCCTTTCTGTTGCAGCGCTTCAAGTGATTCCTGCTTTGCTTTGTTCGTTTTTCATACAACTTCACATTTGCTGTTGCTGTTGATGGGAGCCGGGGAGTCACAGCGCCAGCGCTGTTAGCTGATCTTGAACTTTCTCCCCAGTGCTTTTCCATTTGCCTGCTGACCGAAACCTTCCGAAACTGCCGAACGTGTGACAACATTCACGCCTCCTCAAACACAGAGCTTTAGCAGCCGAGAGGAAGCGCCCCGGGATGCCCACGCCGCGCCGTCCCTCGCAGCGCTTCCCACGGCAGGTGGGGCCCGACAACACCGCAGCGGCGGGAAGAAGCCCCACAGCGGCGGGAAGAAGCCCCACAGGGGCGAATTGAAGCCCCACAGCGGCGGGAAGAAGCCCCACAGCGGCGNGCGGGGGTCCCACCGCGGGCGGGAGCGAGGGAGGGAGCGCCCCGAGCCGGGCTCTGCTCCGCGGGCGGTGGCGCTCGGGGCCGGCCGGGCAGTGCCGTGCTAGGCAGTGCCGAGGCGGGCTGTGCCGAGCCGTGCCGGGCAGTGCCGTGCCGAGCCGGGCNGGGCGAATTGAAGCCCCACAGCGGCGGGAAGAAGCCCCACAGCGGCGGGTAGAACCCCCACAGCAGCCCCGCTCGGGGCGGCGAGGGACGCGCACCTTGCACGGGGCCGGGCCGGGCCGGGCAGTGCCGTGCCGAGCCGGGCAGTGCCGAGGCGGGCTGTACCGAGCCGTGCCGGGCAGTGCCGAGGCGGGCTGTACCGAGCCGTGCCGGGCAGTGCCGTGCCGAGCCGGGCAGTGCCGAGGCGGGCTGTACCGAGCCGTGCCGGGCAGTGCCCCACTGGCGGGTCCGGGCGCGGGGCTCCCGGAGCCCTCCCGGGCGGTGACGCCGCGCTGGCTCGGACGGCCACGCAGGAAAACTCAATCTTTTCGCTCCGTGAGTACCCTGCGATTAAGTCGGCCGAGCGCTTTCCAAATGTGTTACAACACTGGAGTGGGCTATTAGTTTGGACGCGTCCTAATGAGTGTGTTAATCATTTAACATCCTTCTCTGCTCACCTTTTGGGCTAATTGAGGATGGCATCTACTGAGTTTCTCTTGGCGCTTTGAAGTGTTTGTTAAGCTGTGATAGTGATTGTCTTGTCGTGTTCACTCCGCTTTTCATGTGTAAATTCAGCATGTGACTTGAATTCAGACAGCTGGCTCGTGGACTGGCGATTGTAGATTTATTTGCCCCTACGCCTGTGAGGTTGAGCCGCTATCAAAAAGTTTTAAGTTCTCTCTCAAGCCTATTGCAAAAGCTCCGGAGGTCTGTCGACTTTAAAAGCTGTTTACAGTTGGCAACCTTGTTGGTGCCTTCAGCCAAAATGAGATGTGAGGGTGGAAATGGGACTGCATTCTTGTATCTACGGATGGTCCCTTGCAGGTCAAAACGGAGGCATGTTGGCACGGCCAGGAAACTTCGTGGCAGAGTGGATTTTTTTTTTTTTTCTTTAGAGACTCTAAACCTTGCAGTAAGGTGGGGCAGCGCTGTCTTCTGCTGCCAGTCCCTGGGGTGTAGCTGCCCCCTCTCTGACTCTGCTTTTGGTTTTGAGGAAGTTCTTAATCTCTCTGTGACTCAGTGTTCTAATCTTTAAAATGGCTTAATAAGACGTGTCACGCTTGCCTCCCAGGGACATTAACATCTAATTGATGCCCACGAAGTGCCTTGGTCGGGGAGAAAAGAGGGCATCCTGCTTCCCTCATTTCGCCACTTTATTTTGCGTGCTAATTATATTACATGGGTGGAAAACAGATTGTCTGACAACCGAACTGGAATTCATGTCTGTTATCATTGACACAGGCACTCTTAAATGAGTGTATGCCTGCTTGTGCGTAGTTTGAGGTGTCTGTGTGTTTCCGTAAAACCGGTGGGATTTATCCTTTCTGGAAGATGCATCTGAGAAATTGCGCTGGAGCAGCAACAGACTTTTGCTCCTAACTCTAGAGATACTACACAGTTTTTCTCTGTGTATTACGAAGTCATTAAAGGTTTTAAGAATTAAAACTGTGTTGACTCAACTCTCAGCATGTTTCTGATCTTAAACTGAATCTTTCATCAGTGTCAGTTTTTGTCATGTTTCACTTCTTTAGAAAAAGAAAAAACATAAAATTGACAGTTCTCTGCTTGAAAATACAAGCTTTAGAATATAAAATGTATCTTTTTAACCGTTTTACTTGCTGCTCATGGGCGTAATTAGCCAATTTACTCCCCTGACTTGAATTTTGCCCCACCTCCTCCTTATCTCTGCTGCCTCCCGCTCTGCAGATAGCAGAGCCTGGAGTGGCAATAGCAGGGCTGGCATGATGGGGCCACCGCCAGCACACACCAGAAGACGTCAGTATTCATAAATCTGATGTGAGGGGACACCCTGCCTTACAGCACCGGCACCATGGGCTTTTTCACCTCCAACTTGGGGTTGCTTAATTCCCAGTCCTTTCCCTACGCCTTGGTTCCCCTGTGCCGCGGGTCTGTGTGCCGGGAGGCTGCCTTGTCACACGGCATTCACTGCACTGGGGCCTTGGATGGAGTTCTCCTTGGTTCCCCTGTGCCGGGGGTCTGTGTGCCGGGAGGCTGCCTTGTCACACGGCATTCACTGCACTGGGGCCTTGGATGGAGTTCTCCTTGGTTCCCCTGTACTGCGGGTCTGTGTGCCGGGAGGCTGCCTTGTCACACGGCATTGATTGCACTGGGGCCTTGGATGGAGTTCTCCTTGGTTCCCCTGTACTGCGGGTCTGTGTGCCGGGAGACTGCCTTGTCACACGGCATTCACTGCACTGGGGCCTTGGATGGAGTTCTCCTTGGTTCCCCTGTGCCGGGGGTCTGTGTGCCGGGAGGCTGCCTTGTCACACGGCATTCATTGCACTGGGGCGTTGGATGGAGTTCTCCTTGGTTCCCCTGTACTGCGGGTCTGTGTGCCGGGAGGCTGCCTTGTCACACGGCATTCACTGCACTGGGGCCTTGGATGGAGTTCTCCTTGGTTCCCCTGTGCCGGGGCTCTGTGTGCCGGGAGGCTGCCTTGTCACACGGCATTGATTGCACTGGGGCGTTGGATGGAGTTCTCCTTTCCAGCATTGCTGCTGCAGTGTTGTCCTTCCCGGTGCTCAGCAGACCTGCAGTGTTGATACCTGACAAAAGTACACCTTTTAAAACGCTGTTTGATTGTTGGTGCTGTTCTCTTCGTGGTACTAGGAAAAGTTACTGCAGATGCATCTTAAAGTGTGTGGTGGAGAAATTAAGTTCTGAAGGGAAACCAAAGCATGCTTCATTCCACTTGCTCTTGCCGTGTGGTCTGCAGCTAGTGATGTGACTTTTCCTGCCCTGTCTGTAAAATCAGGTGAATTCTTAACAAATTAGTGTAAAGAAAGGCATACAGAAATGAGAAGTCTCTGTTTCACTCTGAATTGCTTTTTTGTTTGATGTTAGTTAATTGCCTCAGTGTTACTCTGAAGCTGTGTAACATTACCAGATCCCTGACATCGGGGTGGTGCTGTTTGTGGGGAGATCAGTTTTCCTTCTTTTCACCCAGAATCTAGACCTATGATCTGAAAAGGTTTTGTTTTTATTTTACTAAGCTATACTAAAGCAGGGTTTTCCAGTCTCCTGTCAATATCCCGTTCCTCGTGGAGGTGAGAGAGCCTATATTTTGGCTGGAGATGTTGTTTGAAGTGTAAAAACCCATAAAACAGGAGAGGTGCTTGCTCTCCAGTTTCTCCATAAGTAAGCTTTAAGCCTTTCACCTCCTTTAGCACATACCTCGTATCTGCTCCAGCTGTCTCTCTGCTCTGGTATTTTATAATTAGTATCTTGAAAACTGAAGGGAAAACTTTGAAGTGCTCTATGTTTCCCATTGGGACTGTTCCCCGTGCCTGTGACATTTGTTGTGAGTGCGTGGTAACCTGTGTTCCTTCGCCTCACTCGGATTGCCCTGGCATCAGCAGAAAAGCTCTCTTCCCAGTGGAAAAGGCTTTGCTTCTTAAGGCCATGGGGTGTTTTGAGTCCCTTAAAATGAAGACAATTTCAGGTGTCTGAAACCGAGACCTGCCTCCCAATGGTCCTTCTGCTTTCTCAGCTTGCTCACGTGTTGGATCTGGAGTCAAGGAGCTACAGAAAGGCTGGGGGTGCTTTCTGTGTCTGTGCTGGCAGCCTGGCTTGCAGGCATCTCTGTAATAGATGTGTACCTCTAATAATCCTAATCATAGGAATTTGGTGTGTGTGTTTTGTGTGTGAGCAAATTCTTGGCTGCTTTCAAGAACCTTTCCTGTTCAAGCTCTTTGTGTGTGAGGAGCCCGTGAATTGAGAAGCGCAGCCTCTGCTGTGTCTGGCAGCTCAGCTGTGCAGGGAGGGCACACTGCTTGTTTCTCATCACTGTGACCAGCTTTAGAGGGCTTTACCCAGCAAGCTGGCTCTTTCAGAAGTGGTATTAGTATTCAGGGTACATTAAGACTGATTCAGGAAAACGTAGATATTCTAAATTAAGGCTATTAAGTGTCCACTGATTCAGTGACTGTGCACATACGCAGTTAATATTGCAATGTGACACAATCTGGAAATTGCTGTGTTTATTTTTGACCTGGAGAAGATGACTAACTCTTTCATGTATGCATAGTTACATTTACAAGCAAGTAAAAACTTCCCCAAAATTATCTTTAGACTCCTAGTTCCATGAAAGGAAAAAACTTCAGCCTTGTCCCTAAATCTGAGCTGTGTGCTCTATCAAGCCCTCTTTCTGCTCTGGGTTGATAACCTTGTGTTCAGTGGGGGTTATATTTTCAGGGGTTTTGTTATCTCCTCCAAATTTTTGTGGGCAATTTACTGTGTGGGGAGAGGAATAAAAGCAACCCCATTCTGTGTTGGGAAAGGTAGGTGGTAGCACAACACAAATTAGAAGTCACTACTGCCATAGCTTATATTTAGTTAAATTCTGATTGCTCTTATTTCAATGTCTCAGTAACACTGATGTAATTAGGAGGAAACTTGGATTTGTTTCTTCTTGCTTTTGGCCCCCTAGAGCTGTGATGGCAAAAGCTGGTGAGGCAGGTGATTCATGGAATTGTGTGATGGAAATATGTGGACTAGGTTTAAACTTTTGTTCTTGGCTCTGTCATCTCCTCTGCTGTGCTCTGCAGAAATAATGGCAGCAGTTTCTCCAATTGCTGCATCCAGCCAAGGGGACATCACCAATTCAGTTTTTAAAATGGCCGTGCCTGGCATTGGGTGTTGTGGAGTTTGGCTTCCTCAAAAGCAGTTTCTTTGGATCTGTTAGTCCATGATAAATCCTTCTGAGACCTTTTAAGCTCACAGCTTATTGCCTGTGTAGACTGCAGTAATGCCCAAAGGGGTGCCACAGTTCATCGTTCTCTGTTGCTGCCATCGCCAAGCATCAAAATAGAATTTCTGAAGCTGTGCAAAATTTTTGTTGGGAATAAGCAGGGATGCTTTGTAATCAACTTTAAATAGTCTTATGGTAATTCAAGAGACCTTAGACCACCCTTCCAGTACCAAAAGGGGCTACAAGAGAGGTGGAGAGGGCCCTTTTACAAGGGCAGGTAGTGATAGGACAAGGGGTAATGGCTTTAAAATGAAAGAGGGCAGGATTAGACTAGCCACGAGGAAGAAATTCTTTGCTGTGGGGGTGGTGAGACACTGCAACCATGATATTTTTATTATATAGTGTTACTTTTAGAAGACTAAGGACATTAAAATACCTGATTCTGATAACATCTTTTGTCATTTTCTTACCTGAATAGGTGACTCCCATAGCTAACTGGAAAGCTTTTAAATCTTCCAAGATTTTTTTTTCCTAGCCTATGATGTGCAAATCATGTATGATGATGAAATCAAAATAAATAGGAACAGTTTTGTAAACAGCAAAGCAGAAGGTGGAGCAGAAGACACATTTTCCCCTCTGAGAGGACTCGTGTTTGGCAGATAGTGGAATTCCTTTTTGTGTGTAATCCGATAAGAGTGTATTGCAAAGACCATAATCTGTGTTAGTGGCTGAGGTGAGCCCCATCTGTTAGTGGTGTCAGGGATGTGCAATACCCTTGCCCTCTAAACTCATGCACGCAGGGAGCAGCACAGAAGGATTTACAGAAACAAATGCAGGCTCTGAAGGCAGTTGCTAAAAGCAGAGGGAGGAATTCAGAACGGAATGCAATGTTCTCTGCTGACACCCTTTGTAGCTGAGGAAACCCTCTGGTTAAACAAGAACTTTACAAGACACTGGGTACTTTTTGGTTTCTGCTTATTCACAGTTTGACCTCCTTCCATACAGGTTCACCTGTTTATGTGCTTGTTATCAGGCTGGTTTTTATTGATTGTCTTTATGGTGCCTTGTGCTGACCTGGGGAATAATTTAAAATAGCAATCTGAGCTGATTAGAAGGAAAAATGGGGCTTGTGTTGGGCTTGACTTGGAGGTGGTAAATATGCAGTCAGTGCTAATCACCCCCATGTCATCATTCACCCCAGCTGTGGGTCAGACACAGGATCTGCTCGTGCACTTGAATTGCCACTGCTTTTCTCCTTTCAGAGGCAGTAAAGGGGTGAGCATCCTGACACAAGAGCTTACTGCTCCAGGTCTCATTTCCATCCTAGGTGAACTCAAAGAACTTCTGATGGAATGTGATATTTGGGCTTGGATAATTTATGTGAACGAGTTCTCATTCAGATCTGATCTCCTGGATCTCCTGGCCTTCTGCTTGGTATTTGATTTTCCCCCTTCAGTGAGTGCGACGAGTTCCTGTGGTTGCCACCTATGCAGCCAGCTGTTTGTGTCAGTTCAGAAATTGTTTCAGTAATTACATGGCTGTAGGGACAGAATATTGAAGTCTGGAGCCCTTTAAGATTTTGGAGTATGAATGCAGAGTTGTGTTCCTCCCATTTCTATCTCTGGATTTTTAAAAGTAACAGCTGACACCCCTGTGTGCAATATTTGTGTTCAGAACATTAATGTGGCTGAATGAATGTCAGAAACACGCACATGGTTCAGGCTTGGACACAAGCTCCATAAATATGAACTATTGGTGCATTCAAAAACTGAGTCTGTGGGTGTAATCAAATACCTCTTGCTGTACTTACTCTCTGAAACTCTGCTGTTGCACCAAGTCAACATTAGGTGTCCCAAGAATGTGTTAGGAAGAGTAAAGCTTGTGTAAAAAGCTAAATACATCGCAGTGAATGTGTTCAGGCAAAAGAAACCATCTTTCTGTTGTTCTGTTGGGGGGATGTGAGAGGGAAGAAGGGTTAGGGTGGTTCACTTTATTTCCTGGAAATGAATAGCACACATTTTTCAGTGCCCAAAGCGGATATTACTCCATTTGTGACCTGCTTCCTCGTGCAAATGTCGAGGAGCTGGCGTTGGTTTGAATCTGTTGCCTGCACTGCTGACACACAGCATTGTGTGATGCTGCCATGTGCCACGGTGTATAAATAACCCCGAGTGGCAGAGGGCACTGGAGACAATGTGCAAATATTTACTGCTGTGCTGGGCCTTGTCCTGGGCACCTGGGACCTATCTGGGAGTAGGGATGTGAGCTGCAGCTGCAGCACAGGGGGGTGGGTGATGTGACACTCCCCAGCACCTACTGCAGAGCTGCTCTGCACGCTGCAGGGAGGCACAACCACCGCGTGCCACAGCTCAGCCACATCTTACTTGTAGCTGGGATGCTTAGATAAGCAGACAGGAAAATAGGTTAGTGTGCACCAGGCCAGCCTTGTGCACGTCGTGGGGAAAAAACTGCCTTTAGTATCCCCTGTGGAGTCATTGTGATGACTACTGCACAGATCAGTTTTCGGGTTAAAGATAGAACGGGGGGAGCAGCGTTATTCCTCCGGGAGCATCGGTTCTCCCCTGGAGGGGGACTCGGCAGGATGCTGACCTCAGGCAGGCAGGTCTGTGCTTCAGAGCAGAGTTAGGGTGTCCTGGGCTGGCAGCCCTGGCAGGGAGATGTGGCTTTGGCAGGTGTGGTGCAGCAGGAGCAGCACCAGGCACCAGGAGCAGCGCCAGGCGCCGGGAGCTTGGCAGAGCTGGGTGCTGGCCCCTCTCTCAGAGAGAAGGGTTCCTCTCTGGGTCTCCTTCCCACCTGGGAATGGAGAGTCACAGTGGAGTGCACTTATGTGGGAAAGGAGGGCCACGAGGTCTTTGTCTCACACTTACCGATGCAAAAATGTGAAGGGCAGTGTTACTTTCTCTCTCTGGTTTCTTTTTGACTGAGGAAAGAGTTGTGATTGTTTGCTGAATACGTTCACACCGAGGGCTCCAGGACTGCTGAATGCATGCACTTTGAGGGCTCCAGCAGAATTGCTGATGCTGTTTCATGACAACTGCAGAAGTTTGGTATCTTAAGGCCCTATTTATCCATTTAGATATGGACCACCACAGCTGTCTATAGCTACTTCTTCAGCTACTACCTGCCTTAATGGTTGGTGGTATTAGTAATTTGTGTGTAGAAGTATCTTCAGACTCAGTTATGGAATCAAAGCATGTCTCCCAATTATTTTCTTTATCAGGCATTAATAGAGACCAAAAAGAACTATACAGCAGTTTGAGAGCAAGGTGAGATATTTTTGTGTGTTGTTCACAGTACTCTGCCCTTACAGAGGTTAGTCAAAGTTCTGCCTGACACTCAGTAAAATACATGAATAACTTGGTGCTGTGTTTGACAGTTTCTTGGCTCAGCTTTTTCAAAGGCAGCACCTGTATGCATCCTTCAGGATGGTCAGGTGGTTCTGCAAAGCAGTGTCAATGTGAAACTTCTGCCTCTTGTCATGAAATTTTGTGCATTCTGACCCAGAACTTGATAGGGTACATGTTTGTGAGGCAACTTGGCTCGTTTGAAAGCTCAAGCCAATAGAACTACAAACAGTTTCTGAAAAACAGCAGTGTGATTATCTGAGTGTCTCTCTTAGTTCATTAATTTCCAAGATAAATCCAGGGATGACATACATAGCACAGCAGATTTACATTTGCACAGACAATTTAATTTAGAGGTAAATATTAATGCAGATATATCCCAGGGTTTTTTTGCCTTAAAAGTTGTAGTGAACAAAGAATGTGAACCACTGGTCTTCAGTTTTATTTCCTCTACTGAATTAGCAAAGGATGGCAAGGTTTTCCTTGCCTCTCTGCCTGATCAGTTGTTATCCAGCCACTAGGCCAACCCATGTGCAAAATGTATTGAAAGTCTGTGCAAGAGGGAGTTACTGAGACTTCTACAAAGCCAACTTAGTTCATGACTTTGCCCAGCTTTCCTGCTAGGTTTCAAGAGGCATTGTGAGGTTGTGATCAGTGCTTCTGATGAGTTCATAGAAGCCATCACTACCTGTAGTTTTAATGACTGTTGCTGTAATGAGAAAAAAAATACACCTTGGTCGTACTAAGAAGCACCTTGTGTTTTGAATCCAAATTTTCTACATTTCTTTTGGGTTTTGTCTGTTGTATAATATTCAGCTGGGATATTCTGCCAGTCGCAGGGCTGAAATAAGTGTTTCTTTTAATTCTGGAGGAGGAGGTTAAGTCAAACAGTGGTTTTTTTTCCTTTTGGCTGATGATTCTGTTATGAGTATAATGATGATTCTGATTTCTTTGGGAAGAATATCCAGAGGAGTGAGAGCTTTTTTCTGTGAGGTCTGGGGAATTTAAAATGAAAACTGATAGCTTAGTTTGGACCTCATCACTAGAAACTAGTATTGGCAACATAAATATTACCTCTCACAATTAGAATGAAGCAAAAAAGATAACACATTAATTATTTAATTACCAAACAGATCTCTATTCACATGGAGAGTCTCCATTAAGTGTTATCTGCATTCCCTTTCTATTTTTGGCAATGGGATCCACATTTCTGATATTTCTTACTTGATAAAGTTTAATCTTAAAAAGAGTATTTGTAGTCACTGTCCTGTGTGAAGAGTTGTTTTGCATCCTGTGATGTGTTGGGTTGGTTTTTTTTATTCCTAAGGCTTCTCAAACTTCACTTACCATGCTCAGCCTTTCCCGTATTCACCGACGGGTGGGAGGGGGAGGTAAGGAGAACTTGTCTTCATTTCCAGCTGGGTGGCTGGGCACTGGCATCGGCAGTAGGTGCTTAGTCATGTGCTGTGCTGGTGGCGGGTTCCACCGGGCACACCCCGGCAGGTGCAGCCCCTCCCCTGCTCTCAGCAGAGCCATCCTCTCCCTGCTGCAATTGTAGATGGCTGGGTTTGTTTTACAGCAGGGACACGGTAATGATAACCTTGCCAATGCTCAGGGGACGTGCAGACAGCTGAGCTTTTTGCTTGTATAGCATGTTTAAAAATTTCACTCGATACTGTGACTCGAAGGGTTTGGTCAGTGTCACTTACAAGGCTGTTGTGAACTTCTCTCAGAACTTGTCGGGCTGGCAGTGAGACTCGGGCCAGAGGTTCTTCTTTCTTCCCCCAAAGCTGTACTTTCATTGCTCATTCCGTTTCTTTGCCTTTACCTGTTTCTTTTCTCCTCTAAGCCCGTGTTCTAGATTGTCCTTATCACTTTTGATTGAACTTGCAGCAGTAAAACTGTCAGCTTTGAGCTGTGAGATGCACTGGTGCGTGCAGCCTCGCAGGGATCCGAAAAATAGGGTGTAGGCAAGAAAGGGGAGAAAGCCAGCTGGTAATTGTGTAGGTAGCTGTTGCTGAAATCTGGGGTTTCTGTCTGGGAGTGCAAGGACCTTGTATTTATTGTTTGTAGCCCCAGAAGTGTCTGTGTCTGTGCAGCCGCAGTCTGTCAGAGCTGGGTGCACTCCTCCCTCTGTGCCCGGGGTGTTTCCTCTCCCGCTCCAGCGCTTTGCAGACCCGGAGTGGCAAAGCCACAGTAGCAGTGGCTGTGCTGGACGTCCTTGTTGTGGTCCTTGCCCCTGCCTGCCAGGCTCTGGCCCGAGCAGATGTACTCAGCTGACCTTTTAACCCGCTGGAGATGATCGGAGCTGTGCCAAAGAGCTGCCAGACCAGACGGGGTGACTCCGGAGTGGCCCTGCCGGGAAAGGTAAAAGGAGCCAGCACCTAAGTGGAGCTGCCCCAGCAGCAAGGAGGTGGGCTGAAGGCTGTGCAAGGCTGTCAGCTTCTGTTTTTGGGAAGCAAGGGTTCTCTGCCTGGGGCTGCCCTGCCCTGACAATACCGAGGTGAGCTGTTGGTGTGTTGCCGTACACCGTCTGCCCAGAGGCCGTGGGGAAATGGGCTCTGCAAATGTTGATTCAGAACCAGCTGATATGCTGGATATTAGGAACCCAATGAAGTGCTGCCTTCTGCACTTTTTTTCCTAGCAGTCTCCCTTAGACTCTGTTTAGATATTCATGGGCAACATAAGGAGGGTTGTAGCAGCCAACTCAACACCTGTGACTTGTAGCTCTTCACAGTTTTTTTAGTCTTCTTTTATGCAAACCTATGGCATCTTTTGTCCAGTGAAGCAAACAGGATTCTAGCACTGTTAGCTAGTCCTGTCAATCACAGAAAGCTAGGAGTAAACTGTTCTTGGTGTTGTTGACTTATGCATTAGGGCATCGGGTAGGCAGAGCCTTTGTTCCCAAGGCTTTGGAGGTTCTTCTCAGTGTTGTCCTGCGTTGCTGCCCCAGGCAGGGCACTGGTTGTGTTCTCTGGCAGGGCTGGTGGTCAGCAAAGGGCAGAGAGGGAAGAGCCCTTGCTGTGTGTGGTGGAGGGAGGCAGAATTCTGATCTTGGAGGACAGATAAGCCATCAAATGAATCCAGCAGAAGTTTCTGCTGGAAGGCCCCACATCAGTGGCAGCAGGAGCACTGGAATCTGTGCTCACAAGCCAAATCGCTGTCATATTCCCTGGGTTTGTGTGGGTTTGTGTGGGTTTGAGCACGGCAGTGTGAGGTAGCAGGTGAGTCTGGCTGGAGAGGAGCCCATTTTCCCCAGACACAGGCTGCTCTGTCTGATGGGCCCCGTGTGAAAGGACTTGCCTGCAGTTGGTAGCATCAGGGGAGAAGTCGTGCTCGCTCGGGCTTTGGTAGGAACACGAGGTCTGAGAGCCCTGCCCAGCTGCACCAGGAGCAGCACCAAGGGCACAGGGATGTTCCCAGCCTGTGCTGCACACAGGAGGTGCTGGAGCATTTGAACTCCGTGTGCTTCACAGCGCTCTGCCCTGGCAGGAATGAGGGCAGGGGTAAAACCTCTCGTGTTGTGCCTTAAGGAAATGGACTGACTCAGTGACTGTTGGAAGTTATGAAACTTCCTTTCATAAGGTTTTCTGATTTAGAAATGCATTATGGAAGTACCTGGCTTGGCATATCAGCTTTTCTTTTTAGTATCTGGCTGTGGTATGACTCTCACACAAAAGAAAGCACTGTTTCTTGAAATTTTTGCTTCCAGAGCTGATATAAATACCCTTTAATCTTCACCTGAGATTTAGTTTTTATGTTGACTCCATTTTTTTTTTCCTTTGATGGGGGTGAGCTCATAACATGCAAATTGTATCCTTTCAGACCTGGTGTGCCAACTGTCCCAAACTTTTTTTATGCAGTGTATCACTGGCTTGTTCTCTTTGGTAATCCAAGTAGCAGTTCCAATAAATTTTTGTGAGGGGATAAAATATATTTAAAAATCCCTGTCTGGGTAGAAAAGCTTAGTTTCTGTGCTGTTTTTGTGGGTTTATGACCTCCCAGAGCCTGTGTAGTGAGCTCCAAGGATGTCCTACTTTTGAAAGATGCTGCAACAAAGCCTGTTCTGTGCATATGGCTTTTGGGGCACTGGTTGTGTTGCTATTTAATCACACTGGTAATACAGTATTAGGGCACTGGCCAACTCCTTATTCCTAGTAAACTAGACCTTGATAACTGGAGCACAGATAAAGATCTGGTTACACATTTCAGTCAAATAAAAGCAATACTGTGTACCTTTATGCAGAAGAGAGGGAGAAGTCTGTGCTGATATGGAAACAGAATGAAGTCCAAGCCAACGTATGGTCTCGGGCTCAGTAACAAAATGTTTTTAAAAAATCATATTTGTAAAGTGGAGAACTAAACAGTATTTCTTTTGTGAATAGTTTAGATTCACACACTTTTCTCTCCATCCTTTTTCTGAAGATCAGTTCTCTGTTTTCCTTCCTGGTCCTTATGAATTGGGGAATACTAGAGCTGTTTGAACTATATTGAGGAACTGTACTAATGAAACACGTCTTCAGTTGGTGTGCTTTGTGTAGGCACGCTGGATGAATGGATTCTGAGTTTCCTGATCATCAGGAGGATAAAAACTCCCAATGTTCTGACAGTTCCCATTCCCTGGTCCCTGCTCTTGGCAGAGCAGGCACAGTGAGGGAGGAACGTGGTGCCCGTGGGATCAGCGGTGCAGGCTCAGCTAAAGCAAAACCAACTTGACCCAGGATGTTTTCTGCAAACCACTTGCCTTCCTAAATTGCTGTTTTCCCTAACAAAGGCAGTTCTAATCAGCACCTTGGGTACCGGGCACTCTGTGAACCCAGAACCAGTTAGTCCCTTCCCTTTCTCAAAATTACAGGCTGTTGGAGAGTTGGGGCACCCAAGCAGCTTTAGCTCTGTCTTCCTGTAGCTGTAGGGAGAAATGTGATGCCTCTTATCTCGTCTGCCCTGGAAATACCACGCTGAAGTGAGCACCATGCAGTCACCCATGGCAGCATTTCAGGATCCCCAAACAGCCCTGCCTGCTCCACTTAACCTCATGTCAATATATGGCAACGAAGTGGCAGCGCTGCCTGAGAACTTCCTGGGTCTGTGTAACATACCTGTGATGGTTTGGCACTTACCCGGGCTCCACTCTTTAAATGCACTGTTCACCTTGCCTTTCAGGTATGTGTGTTGATGCTGGCCACAGATGCATGCTTTCACTGAGAGACTTTGACTCTTCTGTACAATAAAATGAATGTTAGGACTGGATGACAGTGGGAAAAGTAACCTTTTACAAAAAAATGGACATTCTCCTTTGCCTTGGCACTTTAAAAGTGCTTGCATTCCTACAGGGTCTGCCCACTTACATGCAGTGAAATACAGGTACACGATAAAATCAGTTTTCCACATGAATGGATGACTGGTGAAGAGCATGATGATAACACCTACGTATTCCAGCCTAGGTCATTCAGTTTGGGAGATGACTGGAAGCAAAGGGCCATTGTTTCATAAAAGCTTCAACAGAGAAGGTGCCACCACCTCTGACCTTTAATGCTGTTGACAGGACTTACACAGAGAATTGAAACCTTAGGCTTCTGCAGCCGGGCTGTGTGATGAAGTTACTGTTAAGAAGTGGTTTTTTTGGTATTTCACAGTTTCTAGTAAACTTTGCTGTGCTGGAGAAGATGAATCATAATTTAATCCTGACTATATCTCAGCTTGCCTTGTGAAAACAGTGATGCATTTGTCATCCCTCCTGTTGTTGGTTAATGATGTTCTGCCCCCAGTTGTTTTTTTTAAAGTTCTTGATGGGACTGCTTCCTGGCATATTACTCCCATGGGTCCTTTTTTCTTTCTTTTTTTTTTTCTTTTTCTGGTGGATGGCCCAAAACTAATATTTCAGGATGTATTCTATAGCTTGACTGTGAGGATTTTTCTGCAGCAGAAATGGATCATGTTTTTGTAACTCTCTTGGCATCTTTATTTGTTTGGTTTTTTTATACTTTGTTTTTCTTCATTTTTCGGGAAGTCTGGGCAGAGGGAGGGTAGAAATTGTCCGGCACATTTTCTTCCAAAAATACTGTTTCTACTTTCAGAAACTATGTCTTTTCCAATCTCTTCTGGTAACTCTGGGTCCAGTTTACAAGGACAAAAAACAGAAAACAGATACAAAGCTAACACAGTAGCTTTCTTTCTGTTTTTGTCTTTTTATGTAAATGCTCCTTGGAGCAGAGTTTAGTGTTTAAACTAATCTTCTGGTTTCCCATCACCCTCTGGCTGACTCGTCTGGGTGTGGCTTCTCAGTTCTCCACTGCCATTCCATGGCTGTATTTTGGTGCTGAATTGGCATTGCTGCACCCAAGGAACCTATCATTTACAACTCAAAACTGCTTTTGAGTTTGATTCTTTAACTTTGAGGTTCCCATGGATTTCAGTGTGACTGATAACAGGAATGCCCCAGTAAAACACAGGAAGAGCTGTGTGCTACCTTGTGTTGAAAAAAGAATTAAAAAATTACATCGATGGCATGTGTTGATTCCTAAAAATGTGTGTGTATGCATATGAAATACTGCCCAGAATGTTTCATTTCTTTGATCGTTGGCAAAGCAATCCTGTCTGTGTTTTCAGTGGATTAATCCTCGCTAGATCTGGAAGTCTGATGTCTACAGATGGGGGCAGCTCTGCCAAACGAGTTACTGTGGACTGCAGCCCTCAGGGTCCTGCAGCCCTCAGGGTCCTGCAGCCCCAGTGCTGGCTGTTCATTCCTCTTGGGTCATTGCCACAGCCCCAGTAACCAGAGGGACACACACTGGGGAGCAGAGATCTACAGATCCCTGCCTGGAAAGATGATCTGAAACACACTCCTGAGAGCTCTTGGCACGTATCTATGAAAACTAACACTGGTGCTGTTCTTTTTCTCCCCCAAGACATAACCTGGAGTGTTTGCTTCAGCACAGCCATCATTTCATATTTTTGCTTCAAAAACGCCTGAACAAATATTAATTTCCTTTCTCACAGAAATCCTGAGGAGAAACAAAAGGCAGCCTTGCTTTAGCATCCAGTGTTCTCTGAGGGCACTTTCTGATGTCTCCAGCTGATGTTTTTGGGCAGCTCTCAGAGAAGCAGCATTGCTGCTCTTTTTTGCTTTCTGGCTTGGGGGAGAGAGAGAGTGAGGGCACAGACAGGCTGTATCTGGGCATCGGGTGCCTTCAAGGATTCCAGACTGGTGGCCTCTTTGTCCCTTGCTCCCTGCTGGGCTCCACCAGTGCTGGGCACTGCCAGAGGCGCTGGCAGTCGCACGTTGCTGTGTCAGTTCATGGCCTGTCTTGCTGCCCCATCCTTCTGCATCATTCCTATTCTCAGTGTGCCATAAAGCAGCACCATTTCTGTGATTGCTGACTAAGGGAGTCTGCTTTTTACTGCTTCGTGTGTTTGTTTTCTTTTATGGTGTATTTACCTGCGTAATGATGTCCCCATGCACACAAAGGGAAAGCTGTACTAGAGGAACTGCTGCCAAATGTGGCTCAGTTTTGTTGGTATAGCTTTATATACACCAGGGGTTTTGCTGACAGGGCTCCATCAGGGTATGCTTTTATTTGTCTTCCTCATGGTCACAGTTGTGCCATCTAAGTTTTGCCTGTGACCTGAGGTTGAGGCACTGAGAGGAGGACACAGGGCTGTGAGAGAAGTGGGATGTTGAAGTTCCCACTGGCAGCTGGGCAGGAGTGGTGCCAGAGTTCCCTCTCCATCATCCTCGTGTGTCATCCAGCCCTGCTCAGTGTCGGGCCCTGCCATCTCCCTGCTGCTGCGATTTTGGGAATGGAAAACAGGGTATTACTTGCTCTGCAAGTTAGTCTGGCTCAGTGTTCCAAACATCCTATTGAGAGCAGAAAATCTTGTGCTGATCAAAAGCACTGGCTATTCTGTGATTAATATATACTCTGTTCCAGCTTGTGAGCTTGAAATTATAAGTGTCACTATAGGAAAAGAAAGACAGGAGTTTCAAAGAGCTTAAAGATTGTCCTTTAAATTGTTTTCATGGAGACTACATCCATAACATCTTTCTAGCTTAAATAACAGGTGCCTTTTCTTAAGAGGTATGCTTTCTTGCAGGCTGATGTTACCTTTCTGGTATACTGTCTTCCTTTGTTCTTGTGATCCTAACCTAGGAAAACATCAGCCTAAACTTGCTACTGTTGTTTATATTGTGTTTGTCATCTACTACAACAGAGCTGAAAAATGTTCTTCCTCATAACCAGTCTAAACAGGAGTCAGGTTTTAATATCTTGTTTATGCATGGCATTAACCCCAAATGCCTGTGGAATAATCATCTACAGTTACCTTTGAAGATGTAGACTGCATGGAAACTTGGGACTTTGCAGCAGAGCTTTTAGCAGCCCTGTAAAAAATAATTTGAAAGTACTTACTGTAACCTGCATGGAATAAGAATTGAGCTAGACACATTTCTCCTTAAAACCATTGGACTTGAAGGCCTAGAGTTATAATTTCCACTGGTGTAGCTACAACAACACTGCTTTAAAATAAAAAAAAAAAATCTTTATTTTAGAACTCTTTAGAAATTATGGTATTTCTGATGAGTAGTTTGAGTATAAGGTGCATACAAATGCCTGGAAATAATGTACTGTTGTTCATTTGAAACACATGTGCTTTGCAAAATGAGCATCTGAGGGGTTTGGTGATGCTCACAGGACAGGACTTCTTGTGCAGGCAGCAGAACGGTGTGTGCCCTGTGGCTGCCAGTTCTCTGGTGGGGTTTGTCTGAAAGCTGGGAAGTGCTGTGTGTGTGTCCCTGAGCCAGCAGGGGCAGAGAGCTGGGAAGTGCTGTGTGTGTCCCTGAGCCAGCAGGGACAGAGGCCTGAGCCCCCATCCCTGGGATTGCACACGTGGCCACTGGGGCAGGCTGCCAGGCTTTACCCCTGCCAGGCTTTACCCCTGCCAGGCTTTACCCCTGCCAGGCTTTACCCCTGCCAGGCTTTACCCCTGCCAGGCTTTACCCTGCCAGCACTGTGTGTGTCTGTGCATGGGGACACGTGCAGGCTGCTGCTTTCCAGGGCCTCACTTCTCTGTGTCTCAGGGCATTCCCACAGCAAAGCTCAGATCCGTAACATCAAGGAACAAACCCGACTACTTTTAAAGCTTCCAGCTTTAAAGCGTGTGGAATGTGACTCAGTTTGTGTGGCAGATAAAATGCTACAGATAGGTCATTTTATTTGATGCTTCCTGTGAGCGTATCTGCAATACCTCGTGCCAAGCCTCAGTGTACTTGTGCTCATGTTTCCAGCTCTGTTTGATCGTGGATGCTTCCAGCTGCAGCAGGTTCAGCGGGCACAGCAGCACTTGTTGGAAGGCCTGAGTTTGAGCTGTCTCACATAACCACAGCAAAACAAGCTGATAGTGTGCACGGTAACCTTGTGAGTTCATAGGCACGCAGTGTCCCAGTAGGAGCTGTTTTGGGTTCCATACTTGGCCCACAAAGTTATTTTGCAGGCGTTCCGTGGAAGTTGGCTTTTTATAAAAATACAGGAGAGTGATCTGGCTGTTCACAGAGACAGTTTGTGAGGCTTTGTTCAGAGGCAGCTTCCCTTGATTGGTGTTTCTGGTAGGACTGTGCATCTTAAGGAGTGGATTGTCTGTTGCCAGCACAAAACCAGTATTTCAAACCAGCATGCTTTTAACTAGTTTTATAAGCAAAGCAAATGAGAGCTTCACTTGTTACCACAATCACATATAGTTCTTTTTTCCTTTTATGTCATTTTTAGGACAACATGCAAGGAAGCCAAACCACCAAAAAGCTGTGTTTCCTCCAGATAGAAATGTTTACATTTAAAATTATCTCCACAAAAACAAAGTGCATCACAGTAGAAACTAAGCTGCAAAACTCAGGAGGTCCTGGAACATTTGCAAGTTTCACTTGCAAACTTCACTTTTTTTGATGATATTGATCTCTAAGACAGTTCAGTCAGGGAAAGAGACAGCAGAAATACTGCACTTTGAACTGATGGTGAGGAAGGGCTGGAGTAGATGACTACTGTGATTACCAGACATTGCAGAACACAGTCTTTTGTTTCTGTTGTTGTTTCTAACCTTAAGCCAACAATAAATGTATTGTATCCTGCATGCCAAACTGGAATCCTAATAAAAGAATTTACTCTTGGTAAGCATGGCAGAATTAGGGCTGTATTGAGAATGGAATCAGGATTAGTGGTATTGCAATGCGAGGAATTTCATCCTTTTCCGATCTCCCCGAGGGTCTCAAGTATTGGAAGCAGCGCATTAAGGGACTAAGGAACAACTTAAGTGCTTCAAGTTCGAATTAAATTAGGGTTGTTCTCATTCCAGTGGGACAAATAAGCCAAAAGAGGCTTTTAATTTTTGTGGATAGTACCTCGAGACCTTGCTGACAAGCAATTTGTATGGTGCTGCTGTCAAAATGTTATTTTCCTGTAATGACTCATGTATGTCAGCTTCACTGCTTGCTCAGCTTGCTGCTGAGAGCCTCCGTGTGCAGATGTGAAGCAGCTCCATGCATCCATCTGACTAGACATACTTCGTGGAATTGCCCTGAGAGTGGAGCTGCTTTTTTCAATCTCCAGATTGTCTGCAGTAGCAGAGCTTGTTTGCTGACAGGAAATATCAGCCAAGACTGGAGATGTCCTCTTTCCTGTGGATACATCTGTGCATGTGCCATTGCTGTAACTTCTGCTTTCTCTCTGCCTCTTTTGCACTGCTTTCCTTCTGGTTGTAACAAGATCTTCACCTTCTTCTTGGGCAGGCAGCAGGCATGAGCAGCACTTCTCAGCTTTCCTTATCTGACATTCCTGTTGGCCCTGGCTGGAGGCAGAAAGGAGGCAGGGATAACTTGTGACAGTGGAGGAGCCATTGAAACAGAGCCCTTCTTCTTCCCAGTGTGCTCTGTGCCCTGGAGCCCTGCAGAGGCCCCTGCAATGCCCTGGGAGGCTGTGTGGAAGGCCAGGTTCTTGTGTGTGCTTAATACATCATGCAGGGGACCTAAAATGGCAGTTCTTGTGTCTAACCCATGGATGGTACAGTTCTGACTTAAAAGAACTGTTTGTCCAGACTATTTCCTGCTCTGTCCTTTTCCTTTCACTGACCCAAATTTTTACTGGGCTCTGTAGCACTTCAGTGAAGTTTCAAATAAAATGCATTTTATTTTCGGTTTGTGCTACTAGAGGAAGTTCAAAAGTCACTTTAAAAATCATAGTTTGCAGTTTCAGCATCAATACTCACCTTGATGAGATTTTTGCCTCTGTATTTCATCCCTAGAGTGATCTATATGATGAAGGAAGTGAAAAGATAAATGATAATACTCTAAGAACTCAAGTACTTTGCCGAACACTCTTATTTTTTCTACTACAGGTAAGGAGTTAATGCATTGCCTCTTAGGTCTTTGAGACAGTTACAGAACAGGAAACTTTATTATAGTCAAGAATGACTCTCTTGAACTTCTTGTCCTTATTGCATTGTTTTTAGTGAGTTATATACAATACTGCAGTGAAATATCAGTGACTCCTCAGAAAGAAATGCATCCTTTTCCATCAGCTGCATATACTTAAAGCACCCTCTTCAGCTCTGTCATCTGTCAACACAGTGTTCATGCCAAAAAAAAAAAAAAAAGGAGAAAATAAGTGGTGTTTCCAGCAATCCAGAAACCTCAGTAACCACTCTCCTGTCTCATCCTGCTTTTTTGACCACAAAATGTTATTTTGTTGGAGAATATGACCTCTGACACAGCAAGGAGAAATGCTTCACTAGTGAGCAAATGTCTCTTCTGAGATGCCACTCCTCAGTTTTTCAGTACGGGCAAGATGGGGGTGTGTTGGAAGTTCACAAGGAGAAGATTTTGTGCCCAGAAAAAATAGTCTCAGCTTTGTGGTGTTGGAGAAGGGAGGTTTTAAGGCTGGAGAAGGTTTCCTCCCCGGTGTAAAGGCAGAGAAAGGACAGGCCTGTGTGTGTGCAACACCTACTTCCACTCCATGCTAAAAATGTCTTTGTCCCTTCCCTCTGCCTGCAGTGGGTCCTGCCTTGTCCTCGCTGTTATCAGCACTGCCACATGCTGCTTTTCTTCTTTGGTTGCTTCAGATACTGCTCTCCTCTCTGAGCTTTGCTCTTGCCCCACTTCCCTGCTGGATGCAGCAGCTGAGGCCATAAACCCCTTGTCTCTGTGAGCAGACAAAGGCTCTGAGTTAACAGCTTGTGGTCACGCTCGCTCATCAGCTACACCAGGAGTTAACTTTTAAAGGTATTTGTGTTTTGTGAACTCAAATTAGCTGGGGCTGAGCTAATAAAACAGTGGAGAGGAGGCACTCCTCTGCTTTACAGCTCTGGTGTCAGTCAAAGTCTCTGGAAGGTCTGAGCGAGGCAGCAGGATGTGAGTTTATGGTGGCAGAGGCTGCCACTGCCTCCCTCAGCCGAGTGTCCGCGGTGGGATGCTCCGCCGACGCCTCCCTGCTCCCCGAGAAGCTGCTCCTAGTTATTTGGAGAGAAAAGGAAAAGAAATACTCCCACTTCTCTGTTAGAGAAATATCTCAGGCAAGTAAGAAAGTTGGGTAAAGTAAGTGGTTAGCCTTGATTTTAAGTATTTTTTTAAATGGGCCTCAAATCCTGAGGCACGTGCATCTCCAGCCGTTCAAGCCTCATCGGAGCATCTTGCACTGTGTAGGGCGGTTGCTCCCTGCCTTTCCCAGGGAACTTTGGGATCTCTTGGTCCTTTTTGGACTGACCTAAACCCGTTGTGCAGCTCTGCACGCCCAAAGCCAGCACCACCAGGTGAGGGGAATGCCAGGGTGGCAAAGCCAGGCTCCCTCCTGCTGGCATGCAGTTCTTGGAGGGGTTTGCTCTCTGAACATCGAGGGCTCCATCCTGGGAAGGTGCACGATGTCCTGAACTCCCTCTGAGTCCATGGGAGTTCATGAGGCTTGAAAAACTCCATCTTCTGAAAGGTGGCCATGTAACACGTCTGTGCCTTTACCTCACAAAGCTCTGCAGAAGAGGGCGTGAAACGTACTGTAAATGAAGTATTCAGAGGGGAAAACAGAAATTTCCTGGCTTATTCTTGGCACCAAATATTTAATCATGACATTTGGTCTAAGAAAACGTACAAACTCTCAACATTGCCAATTTATTTTACCCACAAACCCACAACAGACTGATGATGTGCATACAAAGGTTATTTATTTTGAGCACACGGGGAATGTGAGTATTCCAAATGCTTCCTTATATCTCCCCGTGGGATCTCTTTAATAAGTTGCATATTATTTTTCTGTATTAGGGGATGGTAAGATAGACCTGGTGGGTCTCTTCTTAAATACACTGGTTATGTTTTCTTTTTTCTTCTTTGAAGGAAATACAAGCAGAGACTGAATAGTTTGTGAACAGTGTTAAACTGAGAAGCATGACTTCAAAGGCCTTTCTAACAATTTATTCTGAAACTATCAGCCAACAGATGACGTTCCAAGTAAAATAACTAATTATGTGGGAAGTTAGGCAAGCATTGATTTAGTTTTTGGTTTCTTGGACTGGCAGATAATTCTTTAATAGCAAGAAAAAAATACATGACTTAAATTTCTGAACTTGAGTCCAGGTAAACCTTCTTCTGAGGACAAGTTTATACATACCCTGTAACAATTTTCTTGGAAGATGTGAAAGCCACTTGGATACTTTCTGTGGACCTTGGCTGACTCTAAGATGCTCCCCATTAGAGATGGAGAACAAGGTTAAAGAAGGATAAGGGAGTGCCTCAATGGAAGTATTTTAGTTCTTTGAAACTTGTGTTAATTTAGAATAGCATTGCTCTTGCAGAATGTCAGGGTATTTATCTGGAATATCAGGCACGGTCTGACAGTGATCATGTTACTAGGAAAAGCCAGTGGGGCTTAGCAGGCCAAACATCATTACTTTATATCATCAGCACATGACAAGGTAAGACTCCAAACACATAACTTCAGCATTGAGCATGTGGAGACGTGGAGATAAAATTCCTTTCTATGCACTAGAGCACCAAACCCTTTCTCATTTTGGCAAGAGTGTTAGGGAAAGGGGGGGTCTCTGTGATTACTTGTTTTCTGGTTTCTTCAGTTCTGGTGTAACTTGTGATGATGTTTCTGCTTAGCCTGTTTTGTGCATTTGCTTGTGGCAAGTGATTGTGCCAATTCTGAATTGCTCTGGGTAAGCTGCACCCTTGGCCCTAACTTGTGCAACAGCATAAAAAAATCCATCAAACCGTGTTGACTTTTGGCTGCAGGTTTCCATGAATTCTTAAGACCAAAATGTTACTTGCTGTTACATAAATTCTGCTTGGGGAAAGAATCTGGACGTTTGGGGTTTGTTCATCTGTTATCTAGGACTGAACAGAAAAAAATCCTCAAGCTCTCAGTGAAGCTGTTTTTTCTTGTAGCAGTAGCTTGAGTTAGCAGGGTTTTAATAACAGTCTTTGTGAGTACAGGTCATGGCAGCACCAGTACGTTGTTTGTTTGTAACACTTGGCTATCACTACTAACTCCTTGTGCCTGCTTGTCTGGTCACTGTGTGCTGGGGTTTTATGTTCATACTGTATGTGCAGTTTGTGGGTTTAATTTTATCATGCAGAAAATGTGACCTGTGTTTGTCTTTTCTAGGAATAACATGTGTGGAAGTACTTGCTGTTGTTGATCACCTGTACCCCAGCACAAGAGCTCCAGCTTCATCATTCTCCTCAAGCTCTGCTCTCAGAACATGGGGGAAAACGATGATGAAAAATACAATCAAGCTGGCCAGATATTTGAAAACTTTGTACAAGCATCAACATGCAAAGGCACCATTCAGGCCTTCAATATTCTCACTCGCCAACTTGAATTAGATCCTTTGGACAATAGAAACTTTTACACCAAACTGAAATCCAGAGTGACCACGTGGAAGGCCAAAGCTTTGTGGAACAAGCTTGATAAAAGAGCGAGTCACAAAGAGTATAAACGTGGGAAGTCTTGTATGAACACTAAGGTAAGTGGAGTTCAGTTTTGGATTTCATAGCTTGGGAGTTTTTAAACTTGTATTTGTGCAGAAGCAAGGTTTCTACCATCACATACAGTGTGTCTGTTCAGTAACCCTTCCTTTGATATGCTGAAACTGGTTATCGACTGATTTGGACAAATTTATGGTGTTTTTCTTCTGAAAGTTCAGTGGAAGCTCACAACATATGAGTGAGCCTTAAAGCATCCTGTTTTCCAGTCTGTCTCAGGCTTTCTGTCCTTTTTGTACCTCATCACCAAACAGGTGGAAGAGGCAAACTTCTGAAGAAGTAGGCTGCATTCATGACAGCCTCTCAAGAAGTACTTGTGTTATTACACAGGGGTTTGCAAGGTACAAACTGTGACATCCTCAGCAGGCTCCTCAGCTTTGTGCATGCTGTAAGAGACCAGGGCTGGCCAAATATGTTTCAGCAGCAGTTCCTAAGCTGCTCTCTGAAAGTGCTGCTTGGTGATCTGGGGATCTGTGTCTGTCACCTGGCATTGGCTCCAGTTGCTAAACAACAGCAAAAGACAACCCTGCTCAATTTATGGATTGAAGTCCTTTCCTGGTTGTGCTTTTTCACAAGCAGAATGTGGATAATTGCTCCGTGTAGTTACTGAGGGGGACGGTCTGCTTGGTTGTGGAGAGGACAGGAAATGATCATCTTTTCAAAGAGCATGCAATTCATGTTTTGATGGAGTGCACCACTGAGCACTGGTGTAAATCTTGCTGACAAAACTGTACAAAATACTCTCATTCCTCCCAGTTGTTTCATCTGGCCATCACAGAATATTCTACTAGCTTTGTCCCAAGAGCAATTAATTCCTTTACTGCCAAGTGATGGCTAAATGTTGCCCCAGGAATGGTAACTTTTAAGAAGCTACTGACTGTATAGAGGTAGAACCGAGAGGAGCGGCCTACTGGGGGATAACTAGACACCAAAATGTGGAGGGCTTTTTAATTGAAACTATCACTGAAATGTTCCTTCATGGACTCAGTAGATAGGCAGTGTTGACAGTCTCTTTTTTCTGGTTTGCATCATTGACTGAAACTTCTCAAAAGTGTGAGGGAGTAGGACACCAAGTTACCTTCAGTACATAGAGTCCTCTGGTTTTATTCATTTTTTGTAAGCTCCCAGTGGTTATTAATGTTTTTTAAGGTCGTAAGGGTCCTTAATATAGTTTTATTTAGTAAAGAAGTGTCATTGCAGCTATTTGCACTGTGTTCCTGGCAGGCTCTGTTTTTCTTCTCTCCTTTTTCCCTTCATTTCCCTTTTTGACCCGTGCTTCCTTCCTCCCTTTTTGTTCTTTGGAAAAGTCCTTGAACATATGTCATGGAGCATCTTTGTGATGAAAACAGACAGGAAAGGGAAGGAATGAGAAAGTGCCTGATGATTAACAAATTATAGGAAATATTCCACATGCACTTCACCATACACATACAGCCCCAGGTCCAAATTTCCAAGGTGGTGAGTTTGAGGAGGTATTTACAATGCAAAAACACAGTTTTAAGACCCATTTGAAATGTAAAAACTAAGTCTTCTCTCAGATGGTGACATTACAAAGCCAAGGCTTTGTTCTGTAAACTTCATAAGTGAAATGATTAATTTTTATTTTGGGAGAAGACTCGTGGAAATGGGTTGGTACATAAAATATATAGGCTGTGTAATGCTTTACAAGGCTGCCAAGGAGGAGGCTAATCAACGCCTTCCACCGTGTTGAAAGCACGGTTTTACTGCCCCTTGAGATTCAAGATTTATTGTCAGTGGCATGGAGGAAGTATTTGCAGAAATTGATGGCCATTTCTATGATGCACACACGACCACGGTGCGAATGGCTATAGAGTGTCTGTATGTGAAGAGTGTGGGTATAGATATTCCGTGAAATACCTGGAGATGTTCATCATGAACCTGGCCCGTGCCCAGACCTGCACTTGAGTGTCATCGCTGATTTAACGAGAGAAACATGAATCTTCAGATTGCTGGGAATGAGAGCAGCAGCCGCGGTCTGTGGGCTCGGTGGGGATATCTACCGAGCATTCCTGGGGCGTGAATCACAGGCTGCTGCAGAGCCTATCTGTGCCTGTCCCTGCGGGAGGGGAGGCTGCAGTGCTGGGAGAGCCGTGCAGAGCCCCGTCCCGGGGCGGTGGGCACGGCCAGCCCCGTCACGGGGCGGTGGGCACTGCCAGCCGCGTCATGGGGGCGGTGGGCTCTGCCAGCCCCGTCCCCGGGGCGGTGGGCACTGCCAGCCGCGTCATGGGGGCGGTGGGCTCTGCCAGCCCCGTCCCCGGGGCGGTGGGCACTGCCAGCCGCGTCATGGGGGCGGTGGGCTCTGCCAGCCCCGTCCCCGGGGCGGTGGGCACTGCCAGCCGCGTCATGGGGGCGGTGGGCTCTGCCAGCCCCGTCCCCGGGGCGGTGGGCACTGCCAGCCGCGTCATGGGGGCGGTGGGCTCTGCCAGCCCCGTCCCCGGGGCGGTGGGCACTGCCAGCCGCGTCATGGGGGCGGTGGGCTCTGCCAGCCCCGTCCCCGGGGCGGTGGGCACTGCCAGCCGCGTCATGGGGGCGGTGGGCTCTGCCAGCCCCGTCCCCGGGGCGGTGGGCACTGCCAGCCGCGTCATGGGGGCGGTGGGCTCTGCCAGCCCCGTCCCCGGGGCGGTGGGCACTGCCAGCCGCGTCATGGGGGCGGTGGGCTCTGCCATCCCCGTCGCCGACAGGGGGTTCTCAGAAGTTCTCAGAAGTGCTGGCAGCCCAGGCAGTGCAGAGAGATGGGCTGCAGTATGCACAGCACCCTTTCCCTGCAGTGCAGCTGGGGATTTTAGCGTTCTGCCTTGCTGTGTGCTGTGCCAGTGCAGGCTGCAGTGCTGCAGCTGCAGGTCACCCTCCGTGGGCTGCCGGGCACTGCGCCAGGCACATCAGCCTGCAGTGAAAACCCGGCTTGGTAAAGCAGCATCGCAGCTTCAGCAATCAGCTCAGTGCATTTTTGCTGCTCTGCAAACGGTGCCAAGGTTGCTAGTAGGCATAATTTTAAAAAAAAAAAAAAAAAATGACTTCAAGGCTTTAAGTGAGGTTGTGGCCTTGAACACTGAGCCTGCAGCTCATGGTTCTTAGATAGGGCTTTGCAATCTTCCCAGTCTTTGGAGGAGATAAAGATGATACAGCTGGGTCCTAAATGATTCAAGGAAGGTGTTTTTTTTTCCTCTCTCTCTTCTTTTTTTTTTTTTTTTTTTTTTTAAACAAAATGACAATCTGCTGCCTCATCCCAAACTGTTTGGTTGTTTTTTTGGGGTTTTTTTGCATGGTATTTAAAAGCCGAATGCTGTACTTGTTGATTTTTGTGCTTGTAAACTCTTCAGCCACACTGAAGTTACTCATTGCAATATACACAAGTTTTATACATACAGAACGTTCCACTCCAGCTAAATAACAATAATCCTGTGTCTTAACTGCTCTTGAAGAACATTGCCAAATATGGCTTTCAAAGTTTCTACAGTGATACAGTTTTAAGCTGGATGAATCAAACTGGTTGAGCAATTTTCAAGAAGTTCAAACCCACTGCTATTTCAGAGTTGTCTTACTTGGGGGCATTATTGTCCCCGAATTCTTTGTAGAAAAAAGGAAACAAAACGCCCCAAAATAAAATCAGAGTTCTGTAGAAAGGCCTGCACAGATGGGGCAGAAATGAACTTTCTGAAACTGTAGGAGTCCACCTGTTTACAAAACATAAACTTCCTTCAATCTTGAACCTGTACATTGGGAATGAGTCCTGTTCAAAATTTGTTTCTGGAGCTGGCACTTGCCCTGTTCACCAGCATTAGAGAGAAACACAAGTTTGTACTAACCGGGCAAAACTGTAGATATCACACTGTGGTTTTTGCAAATACATTCAGAAAAAGCACAAATTTTTTATGCTGACGAAATTTCTCTCTGGTTTTCATCTTCTACTGATTAATGCAGAGGAGTATGGTTGGGCTCTGAAGTGATTATTTGTTTTTCCAAGGAATGAAGCTACACAGTTGAGGAACATTAAAAGTTTCATGAGTGTTGTTCCCTCTGCCAGCAGTTTGAATGTCAGTCTAAATTTTTGGATGTGCAAAACTCATGCAATGGTGAACAAGAATTCATCCAGATAGTGTTAGTATATTCATTAGCCTTAAAGACGTCTGTGAGTGTTGCCTCTCTGTATGGCACAGATTCATTACTTGCACTTGATTTACATTTCCTTTCAGTTTGCCTGTGTAAACGATAGGAATATGTGCATGCACATATAAATGAGGCTCCCACTGATGTTTGAGATAGGTGTGAATATGTGTTGGGGGTAGGAGCTGGCTCATGCTGTGCACCTGAAATTCAGGCTTTCCCATGCTTCAGGAGAGCAGCGATTCCTGCACACGGAAACATCCCAGGCTGGCTCTCTGAGGAGGTGTTGGCTCTCTGAAGCGTGCAAATGTGGTGTTGCTTTCCCCTTCAAAGCTGCGTGCTGTTCTTGCAAAACACATGCTTACACTTGAGAACTAAGAAAACTTTGCTTCAAGTGCTACCATGTAATTATCAGCTGCCTTGGTAGACTCTGGCATTTCTCTCTGGATGTATGAGTTTTGTGAGAAAACTCCCCAGTGGAGGAGGGACGAATTCCTGGGCACAGCTTTGGTCTTCTCACCATTGTCTGTATTTTAGACCCCACCATGGGCACAGTTCCTGGGCAGGGGACTTGTACAGTCTGAGCTGCTGTTTGGAGGCTTAACAATATTAGCATAAAGCAAGGAGATAAAATTAAGCTAAGAAGTTTTGAAAGCTGTGCATCTGAAAACATACCTATGTGCATTTGTAGGTATATGTGTATATGGAATTGTATAAAATCCTAAAAAACAAATTCAATGATCTTGAAGTCTATCATAGAATCATTTAGGTTGGAAAAGGCCTCTAGGATTGAGTCCATCTGGTTAACCCAGCACCACTGTGTTCACCACTAAGCCCAGTCCCCAGAAGCCTCTTTTACTCATTCCTGAGCCCAGCCTTTCAAATCTTGTTTTACAATAGATGGGGTTTCCTTCCAAAAACTCCTGTTGGGAGACTTACTGCAAGAGAATGACTCTAAAATTGTTTTTAACCATGTTTGCAGGACTTACATAAGAATGGAGTGTCTCTTTTTTGTACTGCCACGTGCTGTCAGGCTGACTGGGGCTCGGTGTCCCTGCTGCAGAGAGGGCTCTGTGGTGATGCTTTAGCCAACACAGCCGTGCAGAGAGCGTGTGGTTTCAGGGGAGCTGGGCCCCAGGGTGTGTCAGCAGAGGAGGAGCCCTGGGTCAGGACTGGGCTTGGAGGTTTTCTGACTGAACCTGAGCCGTGTCTCCCCGTTCCAACCACACTGGTGACCCATGAGTGATAAAGTGGGGGATGCTCTTTATCTGCAATCCCCTTCGGCTCCTTGTCACACTGTCTCAGTTTCTAAAGGCTCCCAACTGAATGCCGTGGAGTTGACAACCCCACTCTGCTGGTGCTGTCCTTCCCACAGAGCTGAGAAGGGAAAGGAACTCCTGGGGTTGCTGGTGTTCCGTAGCCGTAGGGTGATCGGCAGGATGAGAGGGTGCCAGGTCTCTCTGCTTCTCCTTAGGTGCCAGCTGGCTTCTGCAGGTCCTCAGCTGTTCACAAATACCCCATTCTGCAGCCTTGCCCCTCGTGGTAAATCAGGCAGCTTGGGTTCCTCATGTCTTCCTCTCCCCACCTTCCTCTGTTGTGCTAAACAAATACTTGTCTCTTCATTAAGCAAATCATCCGGCGTGTATGAACCTGCAGGTAAGGTGGCCAGATTTCCTCCCCAAGTGCTGGCATTTGTTGGTCCTTCAGAGGCACCTGGGATTTTCAGCCAGGTTTCTCCAGGGCTGTACATACCAGTACAGAAGCCAGTTTGGGTGTTCAGCTGACCTGAATGATTGCATCCCTCAAGACAAACATTTGGTTTTTAATTGAGTAATTGAATTGTAAGATGAAAGGAGGGAAAGCCAGTTATGCTCCAATGGAAAAAATATCCATATTATAATGAAAACTTTAACCTCTTTACTCTATAAAGAGTGAATACCCATCCCTTTAGCTGGATTTACTAATTTCTTCAAAATAATTATTGGAATGGGGAGATTTCCAAACCTGATAATCAGGATTTATAATGTATACACCAAATGTATTGCAGGTGTATTAGATAGTGTTGCTAGCTTGCTTATTTTAATGAAAAGCCATTCCTGTCAAGACCACAAAACTTGAACTAGTCAGCCAGAAGGTGACTGCCAGGTTAGGAACCTGAGTGAATGAAAGGTCATGGCTTTTTACAGAGGCATTCAGCTGCTTTGTGTGTGCGTGTGTTTTTGGTTTGTTTTTTTTTTTTTAAAAACCCAAACAAACAGTGCTTGGACAGTAGAATCCAGAAGCTGTTGAGGTTTTTGGGAATATTAAAGGCCACATGTTCTATGGACTTTTTAAGTGGCAGCTAGGTGTGTTTGGTATACTTGAAAGACAAGCAGTTTATCTTGATATTGGTGCTTCTTTGCTTTTACCGTTTGGGACAGGGCTTCTGAAGCCTTGCACTGGATTTCCATTGTAGATTTGTTTTTAAGGATTTTAATGAGCAACTTCTGTTTCAAAGCTGTAGAAAATATGGGACTAATGAGGGTGAGTGGCAAGGAAGATCTGGTTGAGATGAGTAGAGAAGCAGTAAATCACCCATGAACATGCAGTGAAACCACAGTTGTTGAACACTCCATCGCATTCACTTCTCTAAGGATTTTTTAGAGAGGGGATAGGGAGAAGCTGGGGTGATGACAGGACACACAGCAGACAGCTCATTGAAAACAAAACCAAGTATTTGTCTCTTTGTGATGTGTTTTAAACGGAGATTGGGCCAAATTACATCAGCAAAAGCAAATGTTTGGCATGTGATTTGGTAATGAAATCACTTTATTTTCATTATCCTGGAGACACTTCCACAAACACACAGTTTTTTCAGCTTTATCAGTCATGGAAAGCAGTGGAGCCTGGCCAAAGCAGAGCAATCAGACAGTCTAGATAAGACTTTTTAAGCATGTGGAATTTTAATTTTTTTGGCTTGGAAGGTAACAGTAGCTTTACATCTGTATTTTAACAGAACTGTGCTGTTTCTCTGTCCCTCGCTTAATGGCTTTGCAAGTAATGGAGAGCAGGGAACTGTCCCACCCTGACCCGATTTCCTAGATATTTTATACAGATTCCCACAGGGAGTGACACGCAGTTACTTTCACACAAGCCACCACTATTGTCACCGTGAGTGGCTTAATGAGGTCTGAATGAAACGAAGGGTTCTGACAGGGTGTGTTCCCGTGACCCTGGCTCTCCAGGGCTTTGGGCTGTGTCCATCCACCGGGCAGGCTGGTGTGGGGGCAAGGGCAGCTCCAGGGCAGGATGCTTTGCTGGGGTCAGGTCTTTCTCCTGCCTTCCAAGAGCCCCGTGTGGTTGTTACGGGCTCGGTGCCAGATGTGGTCCTTTAGGGGTTTGTCCTTAGCTTCGCTCCCAGCTTCGCTCTGGTGGTGTTTGTGTACTGATAAGTGAGGAAATACAGAACTTTTGCTACCAAGAAGTGATTAAACACTTGGCTGCTAAACCCCAGATTTCAGACAATAAGGCAATTTCCTGTCTCCTGCAGCTGAGGTCCTTCCCGAGGTTCCCATGTCTGCCCTGAGAACAGGGGCTTTGGGGATGTGGTTGCTCTCTTTCTGCTGACAAACCAAATTCTGCATTATCTGCTGTTGAGGCCTCCGTGCAGATAGCTTTGCATACACTTTCCATAGAATGCACAATACTACAGTTCTAAGATGCTGTATAAGAAGAGAAAATGTAAAAATATGTTAGCAGAAGATTATTTTTGTAAGCAAACAAGAAAATTCCTATTTGTGTTTTCTCTCTACAAAAACATAACATTGATGGTATTCATGGTGAAAAAAGAAGTTTAGCTGGTATCTGTTGAAAAGAAAAAGTAGAAATTCCCTTTTAATGCCCTTGAAATTGGTTTAATTTGCTTTACTTTCCCTGCTACACTGTTTAAAGGGGGATTATTTTTATCAGAGTGTGCTTGAAATTTCCACATTCCCTACAAGTCTGCACTTACATAATTTGTTTCTACAAACAGCCAGGTTTCTGCAAACTGCCATCTCAGGTCTCTGGGATATTTGTGTCTTAATCTGAGATCAACAGGGTAAAACTGCTAGAAGCTGCTAGGAGATTATGAACGTTCCAGTAGAAGGAGAAAATTGGGAACATGCTGCAGAAAATGGTCTGGTGCTTGTAAGGACCCACACATCCAGCCACCTCCCTGGTGCAGGTGAAAGCCCAGCTGAAATACTCTGTCAGATAAAGTGGAGCAAGTCCAGAGCAGAGCAGCAGGAGTGGTCAGAGCTCTGGAGAATGTGACCAGCAGGAGAGGCTTCAATACCTCCACCTGGTCTATGCTAGGGCACGCCCCCAGGGGAGCACCACAGAGTTACTTGGAGCACAACCAGAACTGCTGTGCCATTTCACCTTCTGGCTCTGGTCATGCTGATAGATCGAGTTCTGATTAGCTTTTCAAAGTTTGCATTTTGCCCTGGACATTTGCTGCTCCCAAAGAAGAGCCCATGTTTTTCCAAGGGCGCTGTTTCTAATTGACAGACCAGCCAAGGGATACTGCCTGACTGGTCTTGCACCACTCTGGATTTGTTCATCTGACTGAGATGCTGTCTGAGCAGAACCAGGTGGTTCTGCCACGCTGTGAGTTAGCCTTGTGTTGTTTCCTTCTCCTGCCCCTTTGAAAGGTTTACGAGAGCAGCTCTGAAAGGACCTGTGCAAACAGCAAGTGTTCCTTCCTCCTGGTCCTGTCCTGCCTGCACCCTGCCTGCCATCCTTGCAGGATTTACAGTTCTGATAAAACAGCTGCTCCGGGGTAAATTGCAGCTCAGATCAGAAAACATCACAGGAGATGGCAGTGAGCTTCCTGCCAAGGACTACACGCCCAGAGCAGTAATAACAAGTTACACAGATCAGCGAGTGCTCAGTGGAAGGCAAAGACATTCCTCTCAGGTTTCTCCTGCCCCCTTTTTCCTCTAACTTGTGCTTTAGCAAGGTAGGAAACAGTGGGGTGGGTTGGAAGGCATTGCTGGCTGCCGGGGCTGCTGCAGGCTCTGGTCCCTGCTTGCCCAGCCGTGGTTCTGCATGCCCTGCCTGGCTGGAGGCACCTGGGCTGGGAGCTTCACCCTGACAGTGGCAGAACAAGCGTGGCCAGTGCTGTTGAGGCAGGTGCCTCCATCCGCCTTTCACCCTGCCTGGCATGCAAAAACAGACTCATTAATGGGTGTAAATAAACACTGCTCCTCTGTGTGTGCTTCTCTCCCTTCTGCTGTGTCGATGTTGGTGTCAAAGAGACTATTACACCTCCGTGATGTGCGATTTCCTGCCAAAGCTTGTCTGCAGCTCTCTGCCTCTCTTCTTTTTATGCTTCTTTTTATAGTTTTTCACCATTTTATGTTTATTTTTTGAGACACTTTCCCTCATTGATAAGGGTTACTATGTACCACCTATGTTTTCAGCCAAAAAAAGTTTTGGAAATAAGAACCAGAGGTGCTGAAATTTAACTTTGACTGTGTGATGTGCTGCCAGCAGCTTGGTTTGTGAGTTCTGTGAGTGCTGCTCACTTTCCCCGCTATCAGAAGCCTTCTAAAAAACGTTGTGCTAAAGGTAAATATTTTTAATTCTGGTTGATTGAACAATTCAAGTCCATCTTGCTTGCTGGCATTTTTGGATGCTGTGTTACTAAGAAGTGCTGGTTGGTAATTCATAATGTTCTCAAATTGTAAGAAAAAATGTAAAAAGTAAAAGCATTGTCTACCTGTGGTAAACTGGTTTGTGCAAGCGACCACTTAAACTAGAAAAAAATCAGATTATCACTCTTTTTGGAGCTGTATTTAGATTTACTAGTTAAATGTCTGTGAGTGCTAGCAGTGGAAATGCAGTGACTTGGAAGGCTGCATGATGAGCTGGAAAAAAATAATACCCCAAGAGCCCAGGACTGTTGCTTTCTGGTACTGTATTGCATTTTGAGCTCCTCTATAGCTGATAGAGTCATTCTGCTTAGGAAAGTTAGGAATGATGGGATTAAATGATTAGGATCTTTAAAAATAAATCAATCCATAAAATTTAAAAATCTGGATTCTGACTCAGACCTGATGTCTACTTCTATATGAGCTCATTTACTCAGGACTGGCTTCTAAAAGCCATGTCTTAAATGGGTGTTGGTTAACAATTCACCTAATAGAAAAATGAATTTTAGGACGTGTTTTAAAATACTCTGTGAAATACCCTCAAAGTAACTTGTCTCCCCACCTAGTTGAAAAAGCCAGTTTCCAAGTGGAAGCTCAGCTCCTGCATTAGATTGTTGTGACGTTTGGCTAGAAGTTGCAGTTTCTCTGTGGATGGGCCAGCCTGCAGCAGCAGGGGTGTATTTTTAACGTGTGTTACCAGGCTCTTGCTGCAATAAAGCCATGCTTGTTGACCAACCTGCCTGCGTGCTTTGGATGCCGTACAGCATGAGAAATCCTTTCCTCTGGGCACCCAGCAAAGCCCCTGCCCCTGGAAACCGTGGAGAGGATTAACCATTTTCTCTCTGTCACTGCTCACAAGGCTCCCAAGGCTCACGGCTTGGTCTCTGCTCTGCTCAGAGGTGAAGCTCCTCGTGCCTTTATTCCTTTAGCTCTCTCCATCAGTTCTTTGCTTCTGGATGAATTCTTTGGTTTGTGGTTTTGTTTCGGGCTCTTTTTGCTAAGTTTTTAAGTGTAGCCTGGGAGCGCTCTCAGTGTGACAGGCATAAGCCTACAGGAGACAGGCCAGGTGCTTACATGCTGCCAACCATGTTCATGGCTGGGATAGTCAGGCAACATTCTTTCTGCAACGTTTATCTTGTTTTGCTTTGGATTGTTCAAGCAGCTGGCCAAAAAAAGAGAAGAAAGCAATCTCTTCTGGGTTTTGGGTGTGGGCCTGTTTTCTTTTCCTTTTTTTTTTTTTTTCTTCCCTGTGTTTTGGTTACAGTGAAAGGCAGGTAAGAAATCAGCAAACACACTTAATTCCAAACGATGTTGGAGGGCTTATTTTGTGCTTTATTTGAGGAGATTTTTGGATTAAAGCACTTGTCTGGTTTCTGGTGGATATGTTTGCTGAAATCAGTGTCACATTTCTTTGTTAGTAATGTCTGGGTTTTTTGGATAACTGTAACTGATGCAGGGCAACAGAAAGTTTCCAGGCATACTTTGCTGCATTGTGACTGTGAATTGCAATTTTTTAAAGAAGTATTTTTGCAAATTGTTCTAAAAGATCTGAGATCAAGTTATCAGATTTAAATACAACAAATGCCACCTGAGAGAGCTCTTCAGAAAAGCTCCAAAGTCCTGACAGCTCTGATGCCTCATGGAAAACACTCTTGACTTTCTAGCACCCTGAGTGCACACAGCCCCTCTTTAATGTGTGCCATAGCAGAATATGAGTTTCAGACGTCTTTCATACCATTGTTTTAATTTCAAACCATGGAAAGGGTTTTTTTTTAATACACAGGTCTAATATTAGTACATATATCCGTGTGACAGAGAGGATGGATGGACAAGTGTGTCCAAATACATCCAGGAAAAATGAAGGCACATGCTTTTTTCCATGCAGAAGCTTATCTTCCAAAAAAGAGAAAAAAATCCTGGTAAAGATGAGCCAGATGAACGCAATAAATGTACTAATGTTTCACTTCTGGCATTTTGACTCCATAAAACAGGAGGGCAGTAAAGATAGCTCCTCTGATCCCTGGACTGTGCTCCGCCCAGCTGCGAGTGCAGCAGCTGCAGGGCACGGGCTGGGGGGAGAGCTCTGGCCAAAGCCACCCTGGGTTAGGTGGCCTCACATCCACGGTACAGGCTTAGAAGGGATCAAAAAATAAAGCTGTGGCTCCATTTATGCCACTCACTGATCTGGGAGAGGCCAAACCTGCACATTTCTGAGGTGCTCAGCTGGGGGTCCAAAGGCTAAGATAGTGGAGGGGTTTAAAGCAGAAGTGGGCTGTAGTGAGGCACTGAATTCATTATTTTATCCAAAGGCTAAGATAGTGGAGGGGTTTAAAGCAGAAGTGGGCTGTAGTGAGGCACTGAATTCATGCGTTGATGCAGGGTTTTGCTGCAATTAGGGCTGTGTGAGCCTCGCTGTTCCTGGATGCCTCTGAACGTCCCCACGTGTTCACTCTCCAAAAATACCTGTTCAGCAAGATCCAGCTAGTCCTAATAATATTTTAAGGTAGATTTTTGGACCTATCTGTAGCATATTTAAGCAGTGTCCACCTAACCCTTTGGAGAGTTAGAATCACTCATTAAAATACATCTAAGTGAATATTATTTTTGTCAAAGGACACATTTTTAAACCTTACTAATTCTATAAGGAGCTCATAAATAATACAACAGAGAAAAATACCCTTTTAAAGATTATGTAATCTTTGTAGTCAAATTTAATTGGCTTCTAGGCCTTCTCCCCTGTTTCCTTGGGGGGAATTAATTTCTATTAATTAATTATTAATTAACGTCTATTAAAAATAAAGCTTCAGCCTGTGACATTTTTGATGTTGTCTGAAGTGGCATATAGCTTTTCCTTTTTCAGTGTCTTCCATGATGGTGTTTCAGACTTCAAACTGATGGTTCGGTGGGTTCAGGGTGCACGTGGCTGCAGGGTTGTGTCCGGTGGCTGTCAGTGAATTGATGTGATACAATCTGGGGCTGCAAACGGGAATGAACTGTCAGTCAGTAAGTCAGGAATGTCCTGCTGAGCAGTCCTGTTTTTGCCAGAGGCATTTTGATATCTGCTGAAGGGGATGGACTGCAAAGCATCGTGGTGGAGAAAGCTTCTGGTGGCCGTCTGCCCTGGCTGCTTATGCAGCTGTTTTTCCCTGGAGCCTGTCCAGGGGCACGGTCGCTGCTGTTCCAGAAAATGTCTTGTTTGGTGCCTGTCTCGTGTTGCAGCACATTAAGCCCTGTCACCAATAAACGCTTGTCCAAATCCATGTGGGCTGTGACCCTCTGGAATCAGCCAAATTAGCCCTTGGTGCGCCCCTGTCACTTTGGGTGTTGCACAAAGGACTGGGCCAGTGTGAAAATTGTCTTCTGTCATAGTCCCAGATGTGCTGACTGTGGAAATGAGTGTTTGCCTCGGGACAGCAGAGCACTGTCCCTCTGTGTCCCCCTGTCCCGGGGTGGGAGGCCCACAGCTGCTGAGGACACCTGTGGCTGTGAGGATCAGGGGGCTTTGAGGCTTGTGGGGAGAGCCAGCCCTTGCTGCTCCTTTCTGGGAGTGTGAGCCATGCCTGCAGGTCGACTTCAATGGATGGTTTGGCTGAAGGCAGTTCAATAGCCTGGCAGATGGGTCTTGCTGTTTTTTCACAAACTGTGTGTTTGTGTGTTTCCACTGAGGAGTAGCAGTGGTGCTTCTGGCTTGGCATGCCACTGGGCAACAAAGGGTGTGCCCGTGTCTGTCCAGCTGCTGCTGAGCTGGAGGCTAAAAATAATCTCCTCTTTTTCACCTCCAAAACAACTGACAGGCAGAAATGGGGAAATCTGGGATTCCTGGAGTGATTGAAGCTTCTGCCTTCATCCCAAGGACATGCAGGGAGTGGATCATCATTTAACACCCCTTTATTTTCCAGGATTAATTTGATGTTTGGGTACCTTGGGCAGGAGAGGAGTGAGGGGTTTGGAGTGGGATGGCCACAGTGGGATGATGCACTGGGCTACAACAGGGTTTGTCTGCTCTTAGCTATGCAGAGAGATGCTGTTTGGTGCATCCCCCACCCCCATGCTACTACCAGCTGGTAGATTCCTTGAGCATGTAAATGCTGAGAGCTAATTTTTTTTACTTTTTTCAAGGTCAGTGAGTAGATTCAGCCTTTCAGTTCTAGTGGATGAGATTTTTGTGACTAGATTGTTGTGGTGTGTCATTTTGAGGTGGGGTTTTTTGGTAGTTTTTGTTGTTGTGGGGATTTTTTTGTTTGTTGGTTTGTTTTTTTGGTTTGGGTTTGTTTTTTTTTTTTTTTTTTGTTAAACACAGTGGTGGTGTTCAGCTGTTAAACTGCATATGGTTTTTCCAGAATGGGATGCAGGTGCCTGGTTTCACAGGCTGCTGATTTAATAGTGGGGGAAAGGAGAAATTGCAAGATGCCTCTACATCGTATCCCTCTCCCTTTCCTACCCTCCTATTTTGAGCGCTGTATTTGGACATTATATACAGGAGATCATCTCAAAATCCTGTGCCTGAACAGGAGACATTGTGCTGCTGGAGAGGTGACTTGTGCTGCCGTTTAGCTCAGCACTAGGAATATTTCCTGGAGATTTTCAAGGCACTTCCATTATTCCTAAACATACTCAGAGAGAGAAAGTAGCATCTCTTAGTCAGACTGACCCTTGAGTGGAGTCAAGCTTCTGAGACTTACTAAATGCTGTGTGTGTTTATATTAGTAAATATAAGTGAAATTTTCTGATTCATCATTTTAATCGTTGAAGGAAGAAATCTGTGAGTTCTGCTCTGTTTCAGTCTGAAGATAAATAATGCATTGTGTACTGTGCTTGGTTGTAATGTGGGACGAGATTTATACAGAAACAATTATCTTTTAGGTAATAGCACAATGCTTCTTAACAGTATCATAGAAACAGAGTATTTACTCAGCAACTCGAATAAACAACTTTTATAAAATGTGCATGGGCTTATTAGTGTTTTATTGTGAAGTGCAAAAACGTCCATGCTTTACTAATTAAGTATGAATTTAAACTGAAATAGTCCTAAGGTAGTCACTAGGAAACTATTACTGCCCTGGAAACTTGCATTAGGCTCATTCAGTGGGAATTTCATAACCTATATTCTTTCTGTAATTTTGTCTGAACGTAGCTGCTGTTCTTGGGGAGTGTCTTAAATTCAGTGGAGCTTCTCTTTGGACAGAAAATACTCACGTACGTCTGCAGGCAGAAGATCAGCCATTTGTACCAAGAGGTTTTCACCAAGAAAAATGTCTTTTCTTGCTATTATTATCTTGCACTAACATGGTGTACTCTCAGTAGGAAAACAAGATGTAATATCCAACAGGGTACTGATTCTTCAGGCAGGTCACAGAAGTCTGGTCATGATCTTACTCTTTCATAAGCTGCCCTGTAAAACCATATAAGACTTTCCCCTTTCATTTCCAGCTTGAGCAAGAAATATGCAAAAGCTCTTTGTTTTTCAGCAACTGTTACTTGGAATAATTTGTAGGAGATGCTTTGAAAAGTCGAGTTGCCCTTCAGCTTTGCAGGGGATGATGTGGGACTGTTAAAAGGCAGTTGATGTGTGAATGGTGATGAGGATGTCAAGAAGCCATTGGCATTTGTTCATTCAGGATTGATTCTTTGAGACTCCCTTATGTGATGCTGGCTGTCATGATCTGTGTTAAATTGCAAGAACTTAGTTCCAAAAGCAGGCCCTCGTGAGCCAGGAGGCTGGGATAACAGGAGGGGAAAATAGGATGCCATTCAAAGTTTGTTCTAGGCTGCTTGCAGGAAGATTTCTTCTGGGACTCTGTTGGCAAGCAGACTGCTGGAGAGTGGCACGGGCCCTTCCCTTGCTTAATAAAGATAGGAGCACAAATGTAGTAAGCATTGCTTTTGCAAGGGTTTGGGGCTGATTTTGACCCCAGAAGTTTCAAAATTGGATGAAGAAGTGCCGAGAATAAGTTCTACACCAGCAGGAAGCGTCCTCAATAAATCAAAGAGCAAACAGCTCTGTGATGTAGATAAATGTGTTTCTGGAGGTAACCACGGGTAGTGGCAAACGTACAGCCACTTTTCATGGTGTCTCTAGGCAATTATGAAGATACTTTGTCAATGTGATAGGAGGAGGGGAGAGGGCAGAATCCTCCTTGAAATGCTAACATGGTGTGTTGCAAAGCACCAGGAGGAACGAAGGGTTTTCTGTGTGGGTTTTCTTACTTGGCAGGGTCTGCTATGACTAAATCTCCAAAGACTGCTGTTTCTTTTTGGTTTTTATTTTCTTTAGAGTTGCATTTATTTATATATAATACATTTTGTAAGTGAAAAAAACAGCCTCACCTTATCAGACCATGTATGGGCTTTATTTGTAAAGTGTTTCTAGCTGCCTGTTCAACATGACTGGAAGCTGGGAAGGCTCAATTGAGTCACTCACTTGTCAGAGCTCAGAGTTCCCATGTTAATCACAAGAAGCATCTGCAAAAGGTCTGACCCAGATCCACCAGTGATCCTCTTCAGTAGGGCTACGTATGCCCTCTATTTTTTTTTTTTTTTTAATATTCATCACGCAGTGAGGAGTGTTCTTGGCTGAAATTGTGAATTAAATACGTTCTTTTTAGAGGAACAAAGCCAAGTGGCTAAGGCAACAGCCTAGCTTTAATATCTCTGGTTAACAAAACACTTGCCTAAAGTGAAGCCAAAGCACCTCACAAGAGTTCTTCTTTCAATGGGAATTTATTAGAATTATCTATTAAATTGAAAAAAGACATTTTTGCACTTCTGTGATTTGGGTTGGACGGAAGTCAGCACCAGATACTTTTTGCTGAAGCTGTTAACTCTGAGCACAAATGGTGACCAAACCAAAATAAATAAATGACTGTATTTTCTGAAATGGCAATGTAATGGGAACCAGGCTGGAATGCAGCGAGCCTGCAGATAGAGCCCAGCTTGCTTTGGAGGTGCAGGCAGGGTCTGGCCTCTGACACAACGGCCTGGGATGTGCAGCACGGCCCAGCTCGGCTCTGCTGGAGCTCCCCTGCCCTCCCAGCCCCACCTCAGCTCTCCCTGCTCCAGCACAGCAGAGCTGCAACTCGTGGCATGCCTTTTGTGAAATCTGGGGGGGGTTGGAGGAGTGCAGGGGTTTGTAGGAGGTAAGGAACAACAGCATTGTCCAGCTAGAAGACTGTTTCTAATCAGTCCTTAGTAATCAGTCAAGGAAGTGTAAGCATTAGATATGCTTGGGGTTTAATTAGTTTGCTTTCTGGAAATCCTTTGCCTGTTAGTCTGTGAAAAATTACAGCTGTCAACTAAAATTTGGGCAGGAATCCTCTGTAATAGTTTCGGAAGCAATTCTTCCGAGGATGCCCAAACTTAGATTTAAGCTCCTAAAATGTGATTGTCCTGAAAGTGAGGATGTTTAGCACTGGGTGAAATGGAATAGGACAGGATGAGTTTCCCCGGCCCTGGCAGAGCAGGACAAGTCTGCTGAGTTCCCTTGGCATGTCCTACTTTACATCAGTAGGTGAACCAGGCTGTTACAGCCACCCTTGCTTGAAAGGGAGTAACTGATACTGTAAGGCTGCTGGCTTATCGTAGGTTTGTCCAACAAATCTAGTAAATGTACACCCATTTCCTCTCTAAAATAAAAAAAGCCATCACTAAGATCACTTATTTCCTTTCCCCTCCCTTTTACACAACTGTAATGCTGTTTACTGAAAGCACTTGAGAAACACCAAGTAGGGGTTAGAAATGTGCAAGCAGATGCTCAAAAATGTGTGCCTTTTTGCTGTTTTTCCTCTTACTTCTCTTCATCAGACACTTTTGTGTCTGCATTAGGCACAGTTTACCCTCTTTTTTAAATAGGCTGAACACCACATGCAAGAAAATATTTCCTTTTTGTTGATTTAAGTAAATGACTTGTTTGTGCTCTCAGTAGTGCAGGTCCAGTTGTATGTCAAGTTGTACCAATGCAGTAAGTTGGAAACTGTGTGGAAGTAAAACAAAACCCTGTGTCACGCTCCTCCTTTTCTCTGGCAGTGTTTAATTATTGGAGGTGGCCCCTGTGGCCTGCGGACTGCCATAGAACTTGCCTTCCTGGGGGCCAAGGTTGTCGTCGTGGAGAAGCGGGACACTTTCTCCAGGAACAATGTGCTGCATCTCTGGCCCTTTACCATCCACGACCTCCGGGGGCTGGGAGCAAAGAAATTTTATGGCAAGTTCTGTGCAGGATCTATTGATCACATCAGTAAGTATCTGAGGGCGTGGGCGCTATTTGGGTACGAGGTTGCCAGGGTCAGAAGATTGGTGGAGACATTCTTGGTTTGGCAGAAGGGTCACCTGCCTTAAACATGAGCAGGTGCACACGTGCACACAGAGAGGGAGAAAATGCTCTTGTTTAAGCAAAGTGGCAATGGAACAAGTGACAGTCTTATGGAGCAGATTTCTTTGTTGGTCTGGTATGGTTAAACAGCAGGTTTTGATTATGAACTATGGAGAATATTGGTATTTATTCCAGTATGTTGAATGTAGACACAAATAGCAGAGTGGACTATTTTACAGGGAAATATTTACAGGGAAATAAATACAGGGAAAAACTTTTGTATTCTAAGACACGCTGGTTAGCAGATCCTTTAAATATCATTAAAAGGCAAACCTGTACAAAAGCATTCTAAGGAACTCAACTGAAATTTTGCCGACGAGATTGTGCTGCAAGAGGAAAAGGGGGCGGAAGAGAACAACATCCTGTGGTGGTTGCTAAGTTTGCATTCGTTACAGTGTGGGAAATAGAAATAGCACACGCCTGTGTTAACAATGCATTTCAGTTCTCTAGCAGGCTGGTGGCAGCTGGGGTTGCTTACTTGTCAAACACATCTCTGTCACTTGCTCCCCACAGGTATTCGACAGCTTCAACTCATCCTCTTCAAAGTTGCACTTATCCTGGGAGTCGAAATTCACGTGAACCTGGAATTCGTGAAAGTCCTGGAGCCTCCTGAAGATCAAGAAAACCAAAGTATTATTTATCATAGTACAGCTCTGTTCACAGCAGCTTCTTTTTGTGCCAGGTGTTAGGTGAAGCTGTGCAAGGCAGTCGAGCTCTGTTTAAAGAAGTCAGAGTTTTTTGCCCTTCTTATTCAGCCAGCCTTGCTCTGTGCAGTCACAGGCACGATAAGTATCCGTGTGAGAGAGCACTGGTCAATCTTAAAGTACAGCCCTGGCTGAGAAGCTGAGGTTTTGCACTATGCCTTCGGGCATGTGTTTGAGGCTTTGTAGGGAGTCTGCTGTGGCTTCTCGGGATCTTCTTGCAAAAACAGATTTTGATTGATAATATAAATATTGAGGGTGGATTAAGTGCCCAGGGCCTTGGTTTGTGTTCACATTTGGTATAACTCCCACTGGCACACAAAGTTTTATCAGCATTCTTATGTAAGTTTTTTAAACAATAGAAAAAGATTTCTAATTTTCTATTTTTTTTAAATTCTAGTATTTAGGATGTAGTCTCACTAAAATATTTTTAAATTTTACTTTAACTAAAACACTATGGTATCTCTTCAAAGGGTCACATAGTGACAGTAGAACAGGTATATTAATTTAAGTAGTTAAAGTATATATAACTTTAAAAATATGGACAGTAAAACCACACAAAATCAGCTTTGTAAAAAGATTAAATTGAGCTTTGTGAGTATGCTTCCATTTAATTTCTATTTAGAAGACAATTAAAAGCATTGATGATGGAATGCTATTTTCCTTTTCTTAGTAGCCAGCTTTTCCTTGCTGTAACATGTATGTACTGCCCTGGTAAGGTGGCTGTGGGGTTGTTTTTGTGAGAATCAAGTGCTTGAGCATCTTCTTATGGTGTGGCTCTGAGAGGAAGTTACTGCATTAAGTGATCCAGAGAAGGAGAAATGCACCCTTTACCTCAGTGCCCTTTCCTCAGACTCTGGAATCACTTCTCCGTTGTGATAGTGAAGAGTTAATAAATATTATTTGTGTTTTCAGAGACAGGTTGGAGGGCTGAATTTCTCCCCATGGATCACCCTCTGTCAGAGTATGAGTTTGATGTTATCATTGGTGCAGATGGCCGCAGGAACACGTTGGAAGGTGAGTGAATGTGTGTTTTCAGCCTTATTGGTGGTCTTTAGGGCACCTTGGAAGGTCTGAAACTCGGAGGAGATCACAGAGCAGCAGGTTACCTTTCAATCCACGGAAGCCTGTGTGAAAGCTGTTGTTTCATGTGGTACCTTTTGGTTTTGTTGTTAAGTCGTAGCTCAAAATAAAAGCCGTTTGATGTCATTCTGAGCTCTGTGTGTCTGCACTGCCTACAGAATGCATGGTGGTGCCATTGGGCTTGCTTCAAGGTTAAGTAATTACAGGATGATTTAACTTGAAGGAGGCTGACAAGATACATGTCAGGAGTTGCAGAGCCTTTGCTGTTGTGCTGTGAATTTGCCTGGGGTGCTTGAACTCACGACCAAAAGGTGACTGCCAGGCATTTAATGAAGGCAACAGAGGCATTGCTCCTTTGTAAAGGAGACTGAGCTTCAGAAGCAATTCCTTCAGCACCAATAGCAAAAGATAATAAACAGCTCTATGGTGTGTGGGAGGAGAGGGGGTAGATGTTTCCTGATCTGAGTTGCTGCTGAGAGTTCAGACCACCTGAGCTGTGTTTGGTAGAGACACACTGGATAAGCTGCTCCTGCATCACAGGAACACACCTGTTACTTCATTATGTATTTCCCTTTTAACTCTAATTATATCCATGCTAGTTTCCGTTCTCTAAGTACACTTCTTTTTTTTTTTTAATTAGCTTCATAGTTTGTCTGCTTATTCTTTTATCTGCCAACCACAATGTGCTTCCAGTTAATTCCTTATAATGCCATGCTGGAAATTTCCCCACATTGTTGTCCAGCTGTCCCCCATGAAAGACAGTTTAAATAGTCAGGTACCAGGAAAACCTCATTATTATCATCTCAGCTGCAGAGTCTGTTGAGAGGTCAATGTTTATCATCATACCAGGATCCAGGGGAGTGATTGGTGCACTGAAGATGTGTACAGAAGCTGGTGTTGTCACATCAAATCTATCCCAGTGAAATAATGAGAGCCTATCAAGAAGCACTGAGACAAAAAATTTGTAACCAATTTATTTCTTGTTGTAAAATAACATATTCTCTGAAGTCATCTGCAATGGGCTAAAGATACTCTAAGGATCCTCTGTCCTACTTCACAATCTAATTACGGATAAGGGGAACATACAAATGGAAAAGCTTCAGTGTGTGATTGCAAGATTGTGGCTTCGAGGGCTTTTTTCTGTGAAAAGTGGAAGCCAAGATGAAGCAGGGAGCTTCTCAGTTGGTCTCACCTTGGAAATCTAACAGTTAAGCCACTGAATATTTTTCAATCACAAATACCTGTGAGAAGTCTTGTTACCTGGTAGTGTGTGCACCTAAGCACTGCTGCAGAGGTTTCTGTTTTTCACATCATTCTCTGCTGCTTTTCACTGCTGATCTCTTGCATCTTTTTTCATGAGCTGTTTACCACCTATATAACAAATACCTGACTTGCCATTAAGCATGCTACAAATGTCTCCCTCCACTGGAATTGATCTGTTCTATTTCCAGACATGTCTAAAACTTTTTCCATGTTTTTCTTTAGTCGTAATTTTTCCTTAACATCTTCCCTTAGTTCCCCACCCAACCATTTTTTTATGAGGCTTTATCTTGACTGCAGTGCAGCCCTAGTTTTGCAGCTGAAAATGGGGAGAAAAGACTCTTTACATTCAAGGGAGTTTTGGATGCGTGGTGAAATCTACTGATGGCGTGTTTGATGAGTGTAGGAAAGATACTGAGCTGCCTTGAGCTGACCCTCCCTGAAAGTCCAGTCTGAAGTTCGCAGTGGTTTTTATTCCTGTCTTTGCTCACCAGGCTTCAGGAGGAAGGAATTTCGTGGAAAGCTGGCTATTGCCATCACTGCCAATTTTATAAACAGAAATACAACTGCAGAAGCCAAGGTAGAAGAAATTAGTGGGGTTGCTTTCATCTTCAACCAGAAGTTCTTCCAGGACCTGAAGGAGGAAACGGGTAGGTGCATCCTCATTTGTTCCACTACCAAATACAAGAGGCAGCAGGGGAGCTCTGTGTGCCGGGCCACCCTCTTGTTGCTGGTAACATCAGTTTTAAATCATGTGTATAAAAATTTTCCAAGTGATAAAATGTTGTTGATGTCAGAAGCTTGCAGATGGAGATGTCCATTTATGGTACAGTGGGATAGTTTTTTAGCTTGGGTGTTGCCACATCGTGGCTTGTTTTAGTGTTCAAATTTTTCTCAACTGCAAAAATGTCTGCTATGTTGAACAAATTTAGAAGAGCATTTTCAAGGCCCAGAGATTTTCCCTTAAGACATTATTTGTTTTGTTTCTATCCGTTCACATGCTGAACAGCTTAAACCCTTTGAAAAAATCTCTGCCCTTCTGGGAGGAGTTTATTCTTGCTTTTTGATGTGTGGAGCTGATAAACTGAGAAGAACTAGAATCTGCCATAAATACTAAAAATACAAACTGTGAAGCACATCTTAATGGACAGGGGTTTCCAAATAGTTGCATTCACTGTCAGTACAATCAATTCTATTCTTGATTTACAGCTGATTTTTTAAAAATCATTATTGTAATTGAAAGCAAACCCCCTGGTTAGACCCAGTGCCAGAGCCCTAGCAACCCAAAAAACACTTTGTTCCCTTGGCACCCTGTTCTACCTCAGGAACTGTTGATGCTGTAGTTAGCTGGCTGTTCCCTGAAGGAATGCTGAATAACTTTAAACTGTGCTGAGAAAACTCCTGGGGGCTGGGACCAATCTCCTCTGTTGTTTTGCTTCATAGCCTTTTGCCCACTAAGCCTTCATCCCAGCTGGGAGAGTGGATGCATCCCGAGAAGGAAAGGCACCTGCTGGGATCAATCCCACGCTGTTAGTAAATGACACAGGCTTGGTGACAAATGTGTGTCTCTTTTCAGGGATTGACCTGGAGAATATTGTTTACTATAAAGACAGCACGCATTATTTTGTGATGACAGCAAAAAAGCAGAGTCTTCTGGACAAAGGAGTGATTATTAACGTATGTAAAAATGCTGGTTAAAGCCTATTTTATGTACTTGGCACAGAGTAAGTGTGAACATCTGCATAAACGTTGCTGTATGTTAAAGAGGGTGTTTATAGACTTAATCACTTCATTCAAGCTCAGGTCACTTGGATCTTACTCGGACATTTTAGAGTTTGCTTTTCCCTTCAGTCAGCTCAAAGTTTCTATGGAGAACTGAAAACAGTACTTCCTAAATTAATCAGTTTTGAAACTGCCTGAAATGGGATCTTGACTCACCTCAGAAATGTGTGGTGGGATCATCACAGCAGAAAATAAAAACCTCAATTATTTAAGGATGAACTTAGCACAGCTACGTCCAGTTTTATCAGGCAAATAAGGAAGCATAAAAACCTACCCTAGGCTAAATTGCAAATTCTCTGAAGTGCGTGGAACATGATAGAAGAGGGCTATAAACATGATGGCCTGACTTTTCAGGGCTACTTGAGATTTTGAGGTTTTTTTCCTCTTTTTTTTTTTTTTTTTTTTCCCCTTCTTCTGTAAAGTATAGGGTTTATTTTCTTTTGTTTCTAAAAAGTGTTATGGCACCACTTAAGTTTCCCTTCCTGGAAACCCGAGAGAGGTCAATTTTTCTTGCAAAGTAAGTCAGTGCCAAAGCAGCCAAGTGTAATTTCCTGAAGGAAGTACTTGTGGGGAGCTGTCAGAAGGGCTCTTGGCTTTCTGATGGGACCACTTAGCTCAGTGCCATGACTCCCTGCCCTTTTGGAGGCCAGGCACTCCCAGGACAGAGCTGCTGTCCATGACCAACCGGGGTGGGAGAGAGGAAGGGTGGAATCCCTTGGGGAGAGTGGCTGCTGGGCCCTGGGGTTATGGGGCTGGTGTTTGAGGTGGGGGCAGTCCCGGGGGGTCTGCGGGGAGTCTGGAGCAGAGGAGCAGCAGCTGTGGCTCATCAGAGCTGTTTTCCTGACCTACTCAGCTCTGAGTGGAAAAAAAAGCCAGCCCAGTCTGTCTGGAACAACTGGGCTAATAGCAGTTCTGTGGTATCATCTGTGATTAGGGCTCTCATCCACGATTAGGCTGGAAATAGAACCTGCCTTATTAATAATCACTGCCTTTAAGTAGGATGACCTGTAAAGGCAAGGTCCTTCACCACTCTGGCCAAAAAAAAAACCCCAGCCCAAAAATGAGCAACAGAAAAGCTGCCACCATCCAGGTTTGAATGTGGTGGTGTTACTGAGATGTCGAGTCAGACCTTGAGGCTGAGCCCCACATGGTACAGCATCAGTGTTTCTGCCCTCCTGTGGTTTCAGGTGTGGGGTGCTCATGTGCAGAAAAGCATTGCACTGATGTGGGTAACATCTTTTGCTGTGAGGGGAGTAATGTTCTGAAAACATCACATAGCCAGGGGACTGGGAGGAACTATAATCTCCCGTTGCAAACAAAGCTGCTTGTGCAGTGTGTTCTCTTTGGGGCAGTACCTGTGTTTGTGCATTGGCTTTTTGGAGGACATGATAAGTGTCACTTGTTTCTTGTTGCTGTGAGATGTGTGGCTCCCAGTCCTGCTGTGAGACTGCAGTGTTCCAGTTCAGAGAGGATATTGGAGTCTCTCATCCCACATCCTCCTCTCCTTGCAGGACTCCATTGACACCGAGCTGCTGCTCTGTGGGGAAAATGTGAACCAGAGCAATTTGCTGTCCTACGCCAGAGAAGCTGCTGACTTTGCAACCAACTACCAGCTGCCTTCCTTGGATTTTGCAATTAATCACTATGGGCAGCCAGATGTAGCAATGTTTGATTTTACCTCCATGTACGCATCTGAAAACGCCGCGCTGGTGAGAGAGAGGCACAGACATCAGCTCCTGGTGGCACTTGTTGGGGACAGTTTGCTTGAGGTATATCTTGGAATGCCTTCCAAGTAGTGTTTTCAGGTTTTTTATTTTATTTCCTTAATCCAACCAATCAATCCACCCTCCAGTATAGAATGTCCTCTTTTACGTATCCTGAAACAGTGGTACCTTCTTTGGAACAGACCTTTTTCCCCTTTTCTTCTTTTCTCCTTTTTTATGCCATAGTTTGTCATAGGTAATGCTTGGCTGGCAGCCTCTGGCTGAGATCCCACTTTGCTTTATGCAAGTTGTGTTTCTGTCTGAAAACTGTGAGCTCTGTGTCCTCAGCTGGGGTGCATGGCATAATTTTACTGAATTCCATCACAGACAAAAACTTGATCCAAATTATTATTGCAGTCTCTTTGCCTTAGTATGTTCCCTTTATTTTTTCTGAAAAGTGTATGCTGCAACTTTTTTTTTAACTCACGCTGACAGCCTGAGGCATTTGAAAAGAACAGCCCAAAGCAAATTTAGGAGGTGAGAAAGGCATAATTTTTTCTTCCTTGAATAATTCTTGAGTCTTCTTTTTTTTCCTCAGCCTTTACCTTTGGAGGCTAAGAAATTTGCTTTTAAATATAGAAGTTAAAGAAAAGGAAGAAGTGAACAAAGTAATCTTTTTTCCCTACCTAAGACTTAAAGGAGAGGCACATTCAAAACCTGCAGGCGTTGCCCGTGTTACATTTTGCCTCTTTCTGGGCTGTTTTTCCAAGACAGTATGAAACCCTAGACTCCAAATCCGCATCGGAAGTTGCTTTTGCAGTAAGAACTTGAGAAATGCAGGGCATTAAGGGGTGGATGCTTCTTGCAGCCCTTCTGGCCGATGGGGACCGGCTGCGCAAGGGGGTTCCTGGCTGCCTTCGACACGGCGTGGATGGTGCGGGGCTGGGCGCAGGGGAAGCCCCCGCTGGAGGTCCTGGCTGAGCGGTGAGTGCTGCCTGGGGCCGGCGTTCCTGATGTGTTACAGAGCCACAGCACTGCTGCAGGGCACTGCACTTCAGAATGCCAGCAGGAGAAACATTGTTAGGGTTTAATCGCTGGTTTATGTCACTGAAGTGTGATCCTTAAAGAAATAAACCAAGAGACCTTGTATCAAAAAACCCAAACCTCCAGCTATCTCAACACCTGTTTTTATCATAAAAATAAAAATAAAAGAAATCCTGAAAGTAGTCTAAATAAGTTCTTCGACACTAACAGCTTTCAGAGTTGGTCTCTGTGATTTTCACTCTGCAGTTTGGCTTAGTGGTGCTCTCTTCAGGCTGATAAATATATGTGGCAAAGGAGAATTGTAACAATGCTGCACCAGAAGCCTTTTTTGACTGGAACAAGAAAATCTGTTGCTGAGTACAGCAGCAGACCTGGTGTCACCGTGGTCTGTCTGATAGTTGAAGTTGCTGACTTAGGTCCTGCTGGCAGCCACCCTGCTCTGCTGCAGCTGCCCAGGCTGTTTTGGGGCAGATACGTAATAGGAAGAGTCATGGTTGTGGGAATGCAGGCAGCAGCTTTACTCACTGCAGCACTTTGATAAGTTTCAAGATAGAAGCCTGTGGGATGACTCAAACACGGCCTAGTCCCAAATGGAAAATTGAACAGCATAGTAAAAAAAGCTGTGGTGGTTATAGGAATTGCAGGATGACAGGATTTAGTGCTGTTATGTGGTAAAGAAGTTTCTTCTTGAGTAGATGTTAAAACAAAACCAGATGACTGGATGATGTAACCTCCTTTTTTTTTTTTTTTTTCCATCCTTTTCTTGCTTACTTCCTGCCTCAGGAAAATGTGGGCATAAGCTCTAAGTGTCCATCTTGTTGTCCTTTTACTGTCTGGCATCCTTCTGTTGAGTGGGGATAAGAAATGGGATGGATGCATTATGCATTTAGTCTGTAACACTTGTCCTGGCAGAACTAAAGTAAGGTTCAGGCAGCTGCAAAAAAACCCCAATCTCTTTATATAATAAATATTTATTTTAATACATAACTCTTGCATCTTTTTCCTCTTCAAGAGAGAGCATTTATCGACTCTTGCCTCAGACAACCCCTGAAAATATTAATAAGAACTTTGACCAGTACACCATTGACCCGGGAACAAGATACCCGAACTTGAACTCGAGCTGTGTTCGACCCCACCAGGTCAGTACTTGAAAGGCTTGCTTGTGAAATCACTTCTTTTTTTGTCAAGGGTACATAGAGCTGCAAGAAGTGTGTAAACAAAATCTCCAGGAGTCTCCTTGATGTAGAACCAGCTGCTGATAAAGTTAACCTGGAAACAAAACTGCTTTTTTAGTCTGACGTTGTGCTGGTAATTGCTTTTCCGTGTAGGTGAGACAATTATATGTTACCAATGAGCTGCAGCAGTGTCCTCTTGAAAGAGTGAGCTCCATCAGAAGATCGGTGAACCTGACAAGACAAGGTGAGTGGCATCTCCTGTTTGCTGTGGCTTCACATTGGTGGCCTTCTGAGCGTGCGAAAGCCAACTGAAGTTTGCTCTCTGTCTCTGCAGAGTCAGACATTCGGCCTAACAAGCTTTTGACGTGGTGCCAGAAGCAGACAGAGGGGTACCGAAATGTCCACGTCACTGACCTGAGCACCTCCTGGAAAAGTGGCCTGGCTCTGTGTGCCATCATCCATCGCTTCAGGCCTGACCTCATGTGAGTGACGTGTGTGGAGCTCCTTGGGTGAGGCATTTGCCAAAGGGTGGTGTAAGAGCAGCCAGAAGAACCCTGGCACTCTGCAGTCCCCTTCTGTGCCTGCTTTCTGCAGGTGCACACCATGGCCAGGTTTGGGGGGCAGACAGGGTGGGGTTGGGTTCGCTTTGTTCCTTCTGTATGTCCTTGCATGCCATTTAAAATGAAATGTATGTGCTTTCAAAGAGCTAGGAAGGCTTTGAACCCTATGATTTATCATGTTTGTGGGAGTCACGTGTCTGTTTAAAAGAAATTTGCAGTTCTGGGGGAACGTGTAGAGCTGTGTTCCCGGGTCCCTGGGGACAGGCTTTAGTGTCTGTTTGAAACCACAGCCATGAAGCGTGGTCCTGAGTCACAGAAATGCTGGCTGAGCCTGGAATGAGCCATGCCCCATGTGCTGAACTGCTTGCTGTGGCTGTCAAGTAGGGAAATGTTGGACCATGGAGGTTCTGCACAACTCTGTCCAGGAGAGCACAGAGCCCTTTCATGTGGGCACAGCAAGGGCTGGGCCTTGAGAATTACCTGCCCTAGGGGTTGAGTGTAAACCAGCATTCCCCTTCTGGCAAAGTTTCTGGGGTCCCAGTGCTGCATGACCCAACTTCATGCGTCTGAATATTTGGTAATGTCCCACAGTTAGATACAAGAGGGTCAGTGTGTAACAGGTGGCAGGAAATGGCAATTGCTGGCACTGCTGGCTGCAATCAGTGGGCTGACTCTCTCTCATCAGTCTCCAAAAAACCAGTGGGTGCAATCTCTGGTCTTCCTACAGGGCCTTAGGAGTCACACATGAATTATTGTCAACCTCCCTTTATTGGGGATGTATGAAAGGAATGATTGAGCTTTTTTATCAAGTGTGATAAATTGGAAAAAACAGGAGTGGTACATAGGGTGTGTGTTTGTACAGTTTTGCCAGAGGAAGAGCTGAGATTTTAAGAATAGGATTTTTTTTTTTTTGCCTTGGGTTAGTTTGAAACAATTAGAATTGTGGATGTTTTTAGGGGGAAGGGTACAGATAACAAAGTAATCTTTGCTGCCTGTGGAAAACATGTTCTCTACACTGCTCTCTACCAAGTCGATACATTTATCTTCCTGAGCTAACAGACCTCCTGCTGTTCAATTAACATTGTGTTTGGATCTTCTTGGCTTTTTGTATTCAATGAGCCTGTGGAAGGACTTGGCCAGATGAAAGGCAGGCAGGCAAGAGAGGTGGCTGCCAGTGACAGCCCCCAGCTCCAGAAATGGGCAGGGGTGGGTGACAGAAGAGGAGAAATCCTTCGGGGAGTCAAAAACTCACATTCCACTGTGAGGAGAAAGAAACTACCCTGCCTGGAGCTTTGTAATTTATTCACATGTTTATTTTAATCATGAATTTTGGAAGCTGTTCAAAAGATCAGAGCCTTAGAATAGGTCCCATAGAAAACAGATTAGAGAGCGGATAACAGAGTTCCAGATGTGTGATGCACTTATTCAGTGCACTGCTAAATTCAGTTATGACCTTGACAGGAGGTCCCTGCTCTAACTGTGTGCAACACCTTTAAAAAAGAAAGGCACTGCCTGTGCATGTGTGCACACACATGTAACATGCTACTTCCATAGAATGCTGTCCTAAATTTATTCCTCCTGGCTTTGACGATTTATTGAACTAATTGAACCTAAGTAATCTGTTGCTAATGGATGAAGTCTGTAGTAGTTCAGCTGTATTTGGAGAAGGAAAAGGTGTCTTAGCACTTCGGAGGAAGAACTGCATCTCTTCATAAATAAGAGGATCTTTTTTTGTGGGACTACATCAAGGTCCAGTTCAGTGAAAAAGCATTTAAATTACGTTTCTGGCAAAGCCAGTATTTGTAACAACGGGATTTGTGTGAGGCTCTTGCCTTTGGCACCGTGTGGACTCTGTAGCTTTGACCCAGTGAGATGCCTGTGCCCTCATTCCTGGTGCTGCTGTGATGCCTTGGGAAGGCTGACCTGGAACAGAGACTGGGCAGAGCTGGAGAATAAAGTAGGTATTTACTGAAAGGCCTTTAGGATACACCTTCAGCAGGACAAGAGCCTGGCCAGGGCTACATCCAGGGTGGACTAAGAATGGTCACAAAAAATGGCTCTTGTTCCTCCCTTCAGCCCACCCTTGTTTGTGCTTTTGGGCCTGAAAGTTGTCCTTGGTGTCCAGCAGGGTAAGATTTGTTTTGTCCCCGTGCCCTGTGCAGAGAGCTCACTAGCACTGAATATGAGGCTCAGAACTGCACCCCTGGGCAGCACAGAGTCTGAGCAAGATGAAAAAATGAATGCCATAAAACCTGAGGCATGGGCCGTGCCGTGGGCACGGTGGCCCTGCGTGTTCCCGGGGAGCGGGGCGCGAGTGACGCCGCGGTGCTGTCCCCACAGCGACTTCGAGGCGCTCAGCGAGGAGGACGCGGTGAGGAACAACCAGCTGGCCTTCGACGTCGCCGAGCGGGAGTTCGGCATCCCCCCGGTGACCACGGGCAAGGAGCTGGGCTCCCTGGGGGAGCCCGACAAGCTCAGCATGGTGCTCTACCTGTCCAAGTTCTACGAGCTGTTCCGCGGCACCCCTCTGCGCGCAGTAGGTGAGGCACCCCGGGGCCTGGGCGCCCCCGGGCCTGGGCACCCCCGAGCCTGGGCACCCCTGGGGCCCGGTCACCCCTGGGCCTGGGCACCCCCGGGCCTGGGCACCCCTGAGCATTGGCACCCCTGAGCATTGGCACCCCTGAGCATTGGCACCCCCGGGCCTGGGCACGTGGGGAGGGGGCAGCGCTTCACCCAGGCTGCCAACGAGTGCTGCTCCTGAGCCAAGAGTCTTTTCCAGCTGGGCCTGCAAGAGTGACCTCGGGCTTAACACAGGGCAGGGGGAAAAGCTTGACTGCAGGCCAAGGTGTTGTGGGTCCTTGGTGGTTTCAGGGAGCAGGAGCAGCTGGATAACTGCTGCTTGGCATCGTGAACATATCAAGTTGTTGGTGTGATTCCCTGGTAGCACAGTCACGCTTGTGTTTTTCTCTTTCTTTTTTTAAAAAACCACCCTACATTGTATGTATTTACTTTTATTTGCCTGTGTTTCTTATATATAATTGCTACCAGCACTCAACTGGAAAGCTTGGCTTAGTCAGAATAATTAAAAAAGTCTAAGTAAGTAAGTATCCTAAGCAGTTGTTTTTTCAACAGATGCTGCTGAGAAGCAAAATGGAGAAAATAATGATCTTGGTTCACCAAAATCATCGAATTTCATCTTTAATAACTATATCAATTTAACTTTACCAAGGAAAAGAGTACCAAAGGTGAGTTGTGAAGCAGGACTTGCCCTATGGATATTTTTTTCCTGAAAAGATGAAAATGAACTTTCAGGCTCAGAAATAAGGGGTTTATATATACACTGCTATAATTTTCTGACCTATTTCTACCTGTAAGAAAAAGAGTCCTGTAGCTCTGTATTCCTGGAGTTAATTATATTAACTATTCTATTATATACCAGTTCAAATAATCAGTGGTATGCTAGACTGTTTATTTATTGGGAAGGAGTGCTGCTTTTTGAAAAAAGCAGCGATTTGCACAGTTTGTGGATGTTGTCAGGGTTCTGAAGGGAAGCTTTCCAGCTCTTACAGAAGAAAGCTGCAGTGGTGACAAACAATGGGCAGGTTGATCAGCAGCTCTGGGATAACAATCTCTTAGTCATGCCCATGTACTTTTCTCTCTTGGTCACTTATTAATGAAAGCTTACTGACAGGCCCTGTTATGTCCCTGTATTATAAAAAAATCCATGCCCATACATGCTGTGATTAAGGACTACAGGGCCTTGAAGCTTTGCAGAGGCCTGAGTTAACACATGTACACATCTACTGCATTTCTCAGTGTTTTAATACACTGCTTTTTAAATTTGTTGCTCTCTTGTCTTGTAGAAACATGATTTCTAGTTTTTTCACCTGAAGAACTGCTCCAGAATTTCCAGATACTTTCTACACCGACTTTTGTCTTGAATATTTTTGATCTACAAACACTTTTCCAAAACCTGTGGGCAGTCAGTAGTCCAGTAACATCAAATATCCTTGTTAGGAAATAATTTCTTCCTGCTACCCACGTATACATAAAACTAAGTGACATGGTTCCCAGACAGCCAAGCAGTGAGAAACCAAACAGGCAGAATAAACTTTGCTTTTTCTTGTGGATGACTCCTTTAGAAGAAAAACCTTGATCATGACCACAATGTTGTTTTTCAGTGAGTTGTTTGCAGAAGTAAATAGACTTTTAGCAGTTGGGAGAGCTTTCCATTGCTGAGCCATGGAGCCTCTGCTTAACCTCCTGTGATGAAATAAGCCTCCTGTCATAGCAGGAGCTGCAGTTCTTGGAGTGCATGAAAGCACGAGGTGATTTGCTTGAAGGGCCCCTCTGGTTTTGCACTCTGGGGGCTTGTTGGAGATGAGAAGTGAAGTGTTATTTCCCAAATCAGCCAGGGAAACAAGGCACCTTGTGCGAGGTTTTGCAGCTCTGGCACGGGTGGGCTGTGAAACCAAGCAAGGTGGGTTAGGGTACTGGGGTTAGGACAGACCTGGGAGTGCCATAACCAGCTGAAACCAGCTGGGAATTGAGGCTCCTTGGAAAGCAACTGCTTGAGTTCAGGGTTTGGCTCTGGCTTCAGTTTAAGGGTTCTTTCCCCTGCAGAACCTGGTGCTGAGCATTATCCAGGTGTGTATCTATCAAATGTTCTGTCCAGGCTTTAGCAGAGCAGTGTTGCTGGCTGTACTTTCCTTGGGTTGGGCTGGAGGGGGATCCTTATCTGGGCACAGGCTGTGAGAGACCAGGAAGCAGGGCCTGGAGCTGGTGTGGCTGTGGCTGTTCTGGCAGCCTGTGCTGAGCTGCATCATGTTTTCCATTCTCCTCTGAGTGTCAGCCCGGCTGGAGAGGAACTGAGATTTCCTGTGCTCCAGACTAATAAATGAATGAGGTGTTTACACAATGCAGGGTGCAGCCCTTTTGGAGTCTTACTGGGCAATTAAATGGCTTTGTCTTTCAGTTCTTTGTCAGCATGTTAATGAGAGTCCTTTATGTCAGATTTCTGAAAGGTAGCATCTTGCTTGCTCCATTCACTCCAGCAAAATCTGCTTTTATGTGGCCCAGGCTATTATGCAGGATGCATTGTGCTGTTGTGTGTTCACCCTCTCTGGGTAGATGGATGACTGTAGGGAGTGCAGAGCTGGGTTGTACTGAGCTGCTGCTTGAAAGACAACGTAGCAAGGCAGACAAAGTAATTGAAATATTGTCATCTGATTCTTTTGGTGTTTGCCCACAAGTTGTTTGGGATAACTCGTCTTCACTGCATAATGATTTATTACAAACTGCCTACATGTAAAAAGGAAGCCTGCATTCTTTGATCTTTCTCTCTTTATTCCTTTTTGGGTTGAAGTTGACTGAACAGGCACTAAGTTACAGCGTGGGCAAATGCAAATAGGTGGAGTGTAGTTCAGTGTTCTAAATTATCACTGTATCAGATCTTCACGACTGAATGTTATAAGAAGTGATAAAAATTTCCAAGCATTGAGTACTTTTCAAGTTTGTGCAGACAGAGTGTGAAGTATTACTGATTTGTGTAATCTGTAGTTGAGTAAAATAATGCAATATGTGGGTGGCTTGAACACAAAAGGAGCAGTTTGGTTGCTTAAGTATTGTAATGTTCAGCCAGAGTCAGGGAGGTGACTCTTATGAGGGAGACAGACCTTTAAGGCAGCCAGTAATTGCTCAAAAAAGGAAGTATGACTGTGCCATGAATTCATGGTCTGCAGACAGATGGGTTGAGAGATTTGGGGGTTATAGTGAAAGAGTGAGGGGTTTCTGGATTTTGTTACGTCTCTGGAAAACAGTGCAGTCGAGGTGAAAATTCACAGAATAATTCATGCTGTAAAACCTTTTTCTTCAAGGATGTGTTAGTGCTTTATGAATTATAAACTCTCAGTGCTGGAAGAGGGAAAGAAAACCACGCAAGCTGTAGGGGCTGTGTTCAGCACAGTGTACAAGCCTGTGTTCTCACGCCCTGCAGGGCAGGGAGAGCTCCAGTCAGGGCTGTGGGGCAGCTTTCACTGCCCTGATACCTGCACCAGGGGCAATCCTTGAGCTGGGCTGTCTGAGGGGCAGAGAGACCCCCTGATGCTGCACTGCTCCCCTGCTGTGCCTGCCTGAGCACCCCCCTGCCTGGGGATGGGGCTTGTTACCCTGGGAGGAGCTGCTGGGGTGGACTGGGGAGCTGCTGCACTAACCCATGGACCTTGTTCTGGCTTTGCCCTTTCAGGCTGAAGGGAAACCAGAAGACAGTGAGACTAACAAAAGGCGTCGGAAAGGACTCTTTGGTGTCTTCGAGCAGGTTGGTGTTCAGTGGTGCCCACCCCTGTCCAGCTCCTTGGTGGGCACCAGAGCTGAGGATGCAGTGGGAGCTGGGGGGCCAAGGTTTGGCCTTTGGAGCTTGGCAGGAAAAAACCTCAAATTTACTGTGGCATGCACTAAAGAAGACCTAAATTAGTTTCAATCATTCAGTAGGGAGTAGAGCATTAACTGAATTGCACTAGTTTTTGTTCTGACACAAGAACATTTAAGGTATTGGGTTTTTTTTTTCCTTTTCCTAACTCAACTATTTAGACAATTTTTTATTTGAAGAGTTTGCATTGCAGCTTGGTTTCTAGCCCTTCTCTGATTAGTCACCTTTGTGACTCTGCTTTATGAATAGCAGCACTGATTAATGCTCCCTTTTACTGTACTCTGGGACCCAAGAAAACACTTTTTGGTGACTTTAGCATGCTAAACATGTCATTTTAGTATACTGCAGACTGTATTTCCTTTTGCCCTTTGCTGATAACAATGTTATCTCTCTCCTCCTCTCCCTTCATGAGTGTTATAGGAAACCTAAGAAAAACAGTTTGTTGTTTCCTTGCAGGCTTCAGGCTTTCCAAGCCAGGGGACAAACAATGGGAAAGAGCAGAGTGATGGCAGAGAAGGGATGAACCAGAACAAAGTCAAATCAATGGCAACTCAGCTGCTGGCAAAGTTTGAAGAGAACGCTTCCAATACAATTCTGCGGAGACAGGTGGGTCACAGATGAACGTGAAAGTCATCTCTGAAATGAAACTGTAGTCCCTCCTTGTGAAGGTGATACAGATTGCCAGGGGAAGCCAGGGGTCTCTTAGGTGTTTGAAGTGGGTTGTCTTTTTGAATACTTTACACAAATGAAAAGTATTTCCCTCAGTACTTGGTAAACAAATGCAACTCCTGTAGATGGACTGACGTGTATAAATGTAACCTATTGTTAAGTGTTACAGTGTCTAGAGATGTCATGTAAGTCAGCCTGTGGGATTGGTGTGACTTGGAAGTCTAAGCTGGCTGCATGCAGTATTGCAGAAGGCCTGTTGTTGCCTCTAGTTTTCAAATAAAGGATGCTGCATATCCTGTGGAGTCTGTCGTTATGGAAAATCTAGGAAGTGTCAAAAGGAAACCTTATCTTTTGCAAGATATGTCTGGCTGCCATTTCCATTCCAAACCTAGGCAGAGTGGAACACATTTGTGCATGCACAGCGTTTTCATGGTTTGTTGTTAGTGACTGGAGGTGTTTTAGAAACAATCCCATGCTGCCAGGGTAGGGGGAGAAGCTCAAAACCACACTTCAGACAGAAGTAGTTGGAATCAGCAGAGTTTGGATCTGTCACCTGAAAGATCTGAAGGAAGGATGAGCAAGGTGTGGATGTTTTGACAAGGATAGTGGCTTTCTTAATTCTTTGTCCTTGTATCTGTTTGTTTGTTTAGATATTTAGCTCCTCCCGTAGTGTAGGCTTTATAGATGTCCAGTCACTTTCTCTGTCCTTGAACCAAAGTCGTTTGCACATTACCTGGCTACTTGTCAGTGCCCTGAGCTTTCTGTGTGTGGTAAGTGGCCAGGGATTTCCTTGGCCATTCTGAAGGAAGTTACTTTGATCATAAACTCTGTTAAAAAGTACCGAATGTGTTCAACTTTAAGTATATCTTTGATGGTAGAAGTTGCTAGTAAAGTGGGTGGGTGACAAAAATCTGCAAAATGTTTTGTTAAGCTTCATAGTAATGTGTCTTTAAAAGCAGCTTTTATTTCTTTCTGCCTCAAAAATTCTTTGAATCCAATTTACTGTCTTTCTTTGTTTTTTTTTTCTCCTTCACTCTGTCTTTGCAACTTTAAAAATGTTATACAAGGAGCTAACTGATAGACCAGCCCTGCTCTCCTCTGACCCTCCTGTTAATCCTCGCTTTGCTAAACCTATGGATCCAAGCCTTTTTCCACCTCAGCCAAAAAGGCAGGTAGGAAGCTCCTGTGGGTAACAGCTGGCAAGCACAGCATTTCTCTTACTGCTGGGAACTCGCTGTTATTGCAGAACTGCACAAGATACAAAGCAGTGTTTGGATGGAACCCGCAGAGTTCACAGACATGTTTAGCTGAGCATGGTGAAAACCACGTTAGAAGTTTAAGGCTGTTTTACACCTGCTTTGCCAGATGAGAAAACTCTCTGAATGTGGAAATACCCTGAAAACATAAGTGCTGATTTCGGTGTTACAAATTGTATGAATGTCATTACACAGCTACATTTAACATGTGAGAAACCTACAGCAGTACCTGAACATTTGTGCACATACTCAATGCTTTGGACTATTGTAATGATAAGGCTAAGAGAGAAACCTGGCAAAAATGTCTAAGATAAAGGCTTGAGCATTGAAAAGCTGATATTGATGCCCAGGTGTTTTATTTCTATAAGTAGAACTTGTGATAAGAATTTCTGCTGAAAGCTCTTTTGCAGCATCACATATATGGGGAAAAATTTTTGACAATGTCTAAATTTTTCTCTTAGTACTTTAACTGAAATATCATCTCAAACAGTATTGACATGCACTTTACATCAGAGTTTTAAATTGAAGTAAGCCTCCTGTAGTGGCACTTCAGGAGCAGTCTGCAGTGAAAAGAGATCTGTATTGCATGTGAAAATCTGCAGGTCAGAAGCTATTTTATATGGAAACTCAAATTCAGATGTGCTCTGAACTCCTCAGAGAATGCCTTAAATCTGAAAAGCATTACATACCGATTTGGGTCAGACTAGATCTACAACTATGGCCAGAACTACTGTTGAAATCCTAATAAATATAATTTGATTATAAGCCTAGTTTCAGGCAGATGTGATGCTAAAAACCCCAGCCCAAACCCTTTGCTGTAAACCCTAGAGGATGTTCTGCACTGCTGCTGTCTGAGGTTATTCACAAAAACTCACAAACGTAGAGAAGGATTTCAAGGCCTGCACAAGTTGTGTAGGGCTGATTTGTTTCAGTGCATGTGCACAAGCACCAGAGGTGCAGTAGAAAGTGTGCAAAGAGTGATGTGGGAACATTTTATTTCTAGTTACGTGCATGGCTGTGCCGCGCTTTCGGAAGCATCCTTAAAAGCTGCATCTACTGCATGGTAGTGCAGAGAGCAGAGTTTTGTTCACTTCCAGTGTTTCCCAGTTTCAGGTGGTAGCTAGGAGTGAACACGAGGTCAGGGAACCCCAACAGTCTTTAGATGGTTCTGCTCATATGGCCAGGAGAGCAAAGACTGTGCACAGAACAGATCCCCAGCCCAGTCTGTCAGAAACCTCTGAAAATCTCGCATCTGCCTGTTCTGCTGCATTTGTACTTTCTGGAGTGCTTGAGCGTCTTCAGCACCTGGAGGAAAAAATGAAACAGGTGACAAGCAACTTCTTTTCCTTTCTGTCTCTTAACTGCCTGTGATAATCTGTGGTACTGTGGTTTTTCTGGCTTGTCCTCTGTTGACTGTAGGTTGTATTAAGACAATAACAAGTCTTTCTACAAACTTCTATGTTCTGTTGATGGATGTGGTTTTAACTGAAATCTCTCTCTTTCTTTTCTTGGCTGTCCTTCCCTGGCTGTCACTGCAGAAAAGAGCTCAGACCATAGCAAATAGGGAATTCCATAAAAAGAACATTAAAGAGAAGGCAGCACATCTCGCCTCAATGTTTGGATACGTGGAGTTTCCAAAGGTGAATTTTAAGTTTTGCACCTGAAGAACTGCTGAATTGGAGGATGTATAAGAATTCATGAAAGGAAAAAAGTTGCAGTGGTTTTGGTTTTAACTTGTTTTCATTCTGTGTGGATCTGAAAAGTAATATGGATTCCACTGAAACTAGTAAAAAGTGTTGTTTAAATATTATTGCGTAGTTTGAGGTAAAACAATCTGAATCATAAAGCTAATCAGAGTACTTCAGCAGGAGAGAAAGGTGTTCAAATCAACCATGTCTTGTGCTTAAGCACACACTGCTGGCTCACAGTCTCTAATCAGTTGGTGAGCAGTGCTATTTGGTGCACTCTGGTTTTTCCTGGATTTCTTTGTGCTTCCTCCCAGAACTCTTACCTTACTGCCCACTGGGAATATTTCTATCAAAAAGATAGTTCAATAATATCATTTACCATGAAGATGCCATGATGATTTCTGCGGGTCCTTACTGTGCAGAGGTGGCTGGAAGAGTAGAACTGCCATTGTTACCTTCCTGGTTTTTTTGATGCATGACTTTGAACTTAACCTGTGTTGATGTCACTGTCTCTTGGATAACTCTCCTGTTTCTGCTCTACACAGAATAAGCTACCTACTAAAGGCTTATCCCATTCTCAGCCCCCAACTCCCTCTTGCCCTCCACCTCATCATTCAGCTGCTGCTGCTTCATCATCTGTTGGTTCAGCTTCCTCTGCTGTTTCTTCTCAACAGGTACTCTATTAAGAGATTTTTCATGTAAAACCCAAACTTGTACTCAAGCTGCTTGAGAAATGGCTTGGATGGAAGGTGCTGCCAGCAGCCCTGTTGTATAGGTTGTAATTCACATTTAAATCAAACTTTCCCTTTTTCCTGTTGTTAGTTCTGCATGTTTGTAAGAGAAATGTTGTAATCAGAAATGGCTCAGGTAAAAGCTGCAGAACAAAGCAATTGGTCAACATTTTTTTACTTCAATTCTGAAAATTTTGCATTGCTGCTTATTTTAAATGATCTGCTGTTGGATGATACCACAGGCATGCTGAAGAGAGCTTCACATGATAAAGCAAACTGGATGCTGTGGGGTTGGTTAGTTTTCTTGGGTGGCATTTGTGTTTCTTTTCATAAGAATATCTGTCTGGTCTGCAGGGGAAAACCTTCACAATGATGGTTGTTTTAACATGTCTCAGAATGGACACGTCTTAGAATTGTATGAGCATTTACCAACACAGACATTTTATTAGTGTTTGTTTAATTATTTGTACTTCAAACTTGCTTCTGCATGTGAATAGCTGGACCACAGTTCTTTGTAACAGCAGACCTTATGGAGAGGAAACATCCATACTGTGGATGAAGGAGATGACACTTGGGTCAGAGATACTCAGTTCTTACTGCTGAGGCTGATGTTAATGGGCTGTGTTGCAATGACTGCCTGGCTCCCAATCCCCAGGGGACACAGCCCTTCAAGGACACTGCAAGCTCAGCAGGTGCCTCACTGCAGTAATCCCCTGATTCCCTTCAGTTTGAGTAATTCCCTTGCCTGGATTTGCCTCTTACTTTTTATGACCTAAGAGGGATAGCATGTGATGGGTTTTGAGCTAAGTCATGGTTTCCAAAAGATTGGGAGCTGATGTTCATTTGATTTGGAGAACTATCGTGACTCTGCAAAGAGAATACAAAAATAAAACTCAAACCCAAGATATCTGAAAAGCCCTTTAGAATATGAGAACTAGGCTTTTAATTATGTGGAAACTCTGTGAGCAATCATTTCACTGGGATTTTAACATCTCTTCTTGGAGAACCTTTGTCCTGAGCAATCTTTTTTCCTGGATATTTTAAAAACTGCATTTTGTTTAAAGTGCCCTGACAGCCTTGATTAGTTTGCCTTTGTATTTAAATGGTGTGGCAATAGTTTGTTGTGACTTGGTTTCACTCAGGCTGAGTTTACTTGGGCTGAAAAGTGCTCTCTCTAGAGATACTGGCAGAATGCAGCCCAGCTGAAGCGAGAAAATCTAGTTCTGTCACCAGCACAGTAAATACATGTTCATCTCACTGGGTAAATATTTGGCTGCTTAAGTAGGGCTGCATTTACACTTTGGCAGATCTACATGCATGAGCATCTTGGTGCCTGCCTCCACAGCTCCGTGTGTTGTACAGCTCAGGGCCTCTTGTACACTCTGCATTCATGGGTGTAAATGGGGTGCATTCTGTGTGGCATTTTGGAGGATTTTTATACAGCAGCTCTGGTTATGATCAGGTGATCTCTTACTCCTCCTGTCAGGGGCACATGTGGTAATAGAATCTGTCCTTGCCCTTTCATGGTCAAATTGTTGTCCCTGTGTTTTATCCTTACAGATTGCACACTTTTCAGAATGTGAAAATTTTATCCTGCTCTATACAACACTGACTAAATGTGCATTGCTATGTAAATAAAAATTCAGCAGGATTTTAGATGCACAGTGTGCATTTTCAAGTGCTGTTCCACAGTACGTGTGGACCTCTCTGCTGTGAATATGTACCAGGAACTGCCTATGTCTCTGTTAATTTGAGGGGGTTATGGGTCTCCAAATTTGTATTTCTAGTCTGTTCTGAGAATTATCATTAGCTAAGTGTAGATCTCAGTATCAGAAAGTGTTTTGGGATTGATAAACCAACAGGAAGAGCTGCTGTGTGTCACTGTCAGAGTTTCTGCTTTTTCCCCAGCAGAAAAACAGAAGATAATAGAAGTGTTTTGAGTTCTCTATATCAGCACTCTCCCATGGTTTTAAATAGTCAGTGCTATCATTTTAACTTCAGGTGACTTCTGAGGTTGTTACCAGGCATGATAATCCATTGCTGCTGTTGAGTTTTCCTTGGAACAGTATTAGTTATAGGGACACAGTTATTGAAAAGGGTGGCTATGAAATCCTACTGTCTAATTACAGAAACTTGTTATTAAGTGTAAGTCCTGCAAGGAGCACTTGAAAAGAAGGCTGTGGGACTGTATTGTTTCTTTCAAGACATGCAGTCATTACACCTTGTAAGGATTACCTTCTATGTGCAATAAGCCAACAATAATCAAAAGTACCTTCTAGCTTCAGTCAGCTGTGAAAATTCACATGGCTGGAATGATGAGTTAGCATATATTGTGTTACAGGCTGGGCTTTGGTTATTCCTGTTTCCTGCTCAAGGTTGGATCGACCTTCAGAGAACTCTGTTCATCTGAGCTTTGCATGAGTGAATCCACACAGTGTGTGGTAAGAACTGGGAAGTTTTTGCAATCAGTTTGCTCCCTGCAGAGCTTGGACCGACGACTTCCCTTCAGTGACGTGACTGTAATTACCTGCAGTAAGCAGGGCTGGGCTGTTTCCTACACACAGTAACTTATTACTCAAGTGTTGTTTATCTCAGAGGGAAAATATACGTAGCAGCTTGTACCAAAAGTAAATAAATCACCCTCAAAGCAAAATAAGACCAGGAAAATCATTAAGGATATGAAAGAACAAAGGGAAAGCATTGTATGCTTCTGGAGGCAGAGAGCATATTGCCTTTGTTTTATGAGAATGCTACTGAGGCTTACTTGGCTGGCTGTGCAGTTCTGAATAATAACACAGGGAAATAAATACAGAAGGCAGCTTTCTCTTCCCATAGTAATAGCCACCCTGGTCACCCTGCTGAAAAGCAGCGTGCCACTGACAGCTCAACAGGCTGAGGAAATCACAAACGCTTGGGATTGTAGGTCTTTTCTGGTTGTTCCCTGAAATTCGCCGTGTGAGGTGACTCTTTGGGCTTCCTGTTCAGTAAAGGCTTTAAAGCTGCCTGACTGTGAGCAGGAGCCTGTTCCATGCAGACAGTGCCCCCAGCATGACAAAGCTCTGTGTGACTTCAGTACAGCAGAGGCCTCGGGGGCACTGAGGACATTTTCTGTGTCTCTCTGAGGGTGGCAGGTGCTCCTGGGATGTCGTCGTAGGCCATGAAAAAAGATGAGAGACTCTAAATATTTCAGAAGGCAAAGAGCATAGAAAAAGCTTTATTTTCTGATTCTTACTACCTTTTTATAAGGTGTTCTGTACAGACTTGACACGATTGGTGAACAGGAACGACTCCTTTCTGATCCCATGGGTTAAACCAGAGAAACAGCTCAAATGTTTTGAGAACTAGAAAAGCAAAACCCCACCTGGAGAAAGATTGTGTTAAGAAAAGATAGTTGTTTGCCAGGATTTGTTTAGAGAAGACGCTTTCTCAAGAATTTCTCCCTTGGGAGAAGGTTAGCAGGCTGGCAGGCTAACATCTCTCAGACCCAGAAATATCAGGCCCACACTTGGGGCTGCCCTGGAGGATCCTCATCCTGCCCTGATGTTTCTGGTTGGTGATTGAGTGGCACTTGAACAGAACACAACAGAATGGTTCTGTTGGAAGGGATGTACAACAAACATCTCTTGCCTGACCAAGTCAGGGGTGACCAAAACATGGTTTTAAGGGCATTGTTGCTGAATTAAATTGAAATCCCATTTGCTTTTACTTGGAATGTGAATCCACGTTCATTACAGGAACATTTCCTTTAATAACATTTTTGAAGTGTGTATAAACATGCAGTTTTCTTGTTTTGACTGCTTTAATGTTGACATGGATTGTTCCAATGGGTGGAGAACAGAAATCAACCAACCTGATGAATTTCAAGGTGTAGTTCAGGCTCAAGGATACTTTTCCTGAAATTCAAGTACTTGCACTTTAGGCACAGCCTTGTTATTTAACTGCTTGCTCCGGTATTTATCTAGTTCAAGGAAAACTTTCTGCTTCAACTGACTTCGAACACTTTCTTTTATCTTGGAGCTTGTGGACAAGAACTTATATGTGGCCCAGAAATTGCTCAGCTTATTCAGAGGTGCAGAATTTGAGGAGGAAGATTTTTTTTGTTCCATGTTCTTAAACAAATCAAAGGAATGTAGTTTTCCTGTAGAAGCAAGTATCACTTTTTGTAGTGGTTTATAATTTGGTGTGCCATTTGGGACAGCATTGTGGTATGTAAGTAGCAGTTAACTTTGCAGTTGTTACCCACAAGTTGTCCAGGTATTGAATAATATTTTAAAGGGTTTTTTATTAAACAAAACCAAACAGGAAAGAAATTTGTCCCTTAAATGACCTTTTTATTCTTAATGTGCATATTTTGTACCTGCCTGGATATCAAGTTAATTTTGAGATAACTTTCAAAAGATAAGGGGAGCTGTAAAGGGTTGGACATGTTCCCTTGAATTGTTTTATCCACAATAATTTTTGAAAACACACCTGCAGTGCACTAGAAGTGTTTTTAAACTTGATAGAAAATGCTTTAAAATTGTTACAAAGTCTTCCGAATACTGTTGCGTTTATATTTTTCTCCTTTCTTCATTTTAACTTTCTGGTATTTTAAAACCTTCAATTAGCAAGACTTGAAAATCATTTCACTGGGAAGAGGGGGGACTTCCTTGAGATTTGGGCTCTGTGAGAGGCAAATGGAGTGTTAGATCCGATACCACGTGTCTGTCCTCATGGAGAAAACAGTGCCGTGACTTCAGGAGCAGTGTACCCGACCCCTGGCCGGACCAGGAGGGACCCCTGCTGCACTTGCTACCAGAGAGGTTGTGGGGTGTTACATTGGCTAGAAAGCTAAGACCCAATCACTACAGGGAATCTGATGTAGGGTAGAAAACATTTCTGTAAATCTGTGAAGTCTTTTTTGCAGGACTAGAGCGCCTGCCTGCTTGCTGCCCCTGGCACGCTCACACACACACTTTTCCCTGCTCCAGTCCCCAGGCAGGTGTTTTGGCAGGGAAGCACGGACCACGCAGTCATGGCTCTGGCTGTTGTGCCTTTGGAGCCACAGCCCAAGCCACTGCTGGCCCCTTGCAGGCCTGGTTGGTACCTTTGGTTAAAAACAGCCGAACTTCCGTGGCTGCAGCCGTGTGATGAAGCAGATCAAAGGAGAGGTTTCCCTCTCCCGAGCGCGGTTTCTCCAGTTTTCCCTGGCATTAGGATGAGTCACGGGGAAGAGGGCGAATGGTTGCCCTGTGAGCACCAACAAAGCAGCTCTGTGTGGGACTTGGCTCGCACATTTTCGTACAATGTTCCCTGAAATGTCACAGTTTGGGGAGTGTTAATGTGGAGTTCGATCCCACCCCCGTTCTGAAATGTAACAACCAAGTCCCAGAGAAGCTGAAGCGAACAATAGGGGTTTTTTAATGTCAGAATGTCCAGCTCAGATAGCCAGGCAGTGGCTCCCAGCTCAGCCTTTCAAGGACACAGCAGGAAGCCTTGAGGGGAAGCATTTGCTCCCGTCAGGAGCTTCTCAGTCATCCTCAGGGAAAAGTCTGTGGGCTGCACAGAAGCCTTCTGTGGCCCCAGCTGGACCATGCTGGTCACGCATGAACATGCTTGTGCTCTGCTGGACTTTCCCTCTGCTCTTTCTCCTGCCTCCCTGTATCGATGTGTGCATGTGCCCAAATCATTCTTGTCCTTTTTTGTCTTTCAATTCTCTTTCAAGGGTAACTAAAGCTCTTCCTTCTATTCTTCATCTTCTCCCCTTTTCCTGGTTAGACGACTGTAGGAAAGGTCTCACGTGCAATTGGAGCTGTGGCTGAAGTCCTTGTAAATCTGTATGTGAATGATCACAGGCCCAAGCCACAGCTTGAACTGGTAAGACTAAACCCACAAAGAAACAGTAACTTAAGAGTGGTGTTCCCAGAATGCCATCCTGACTTAAGACCTCAGTTGTGGAGCACTTGAAGCCTGGTGAAAGGTCTCACACTTATTAAAGAATCAAGTGCACATTGGCACAATATGCTGATGGAAATGTTGCTCACCACGTCTTCTATTAATATTTCTATTACTTGACTGTGTGAATTAAAACTTCAGGAGGCTTTTATTAAATGTAATTACTGTAGAATTAGTAACAGAAGACAATTATTACTCAGGGTGGCTTCTAAAGAAAGTTTTGTGCAGGACATGCTTGTGCAGTTATTTTTAACTCGCGGTGCTGAATCACCGTGCCTCCTTTTGAAGAGGGCTGTTGCTCAACTCTGACACTGTTCTGTGTTGAATTCAGAAGCGGTCTCTGGACAGAGCTGCAGGTTCTTGCCCCATTCCTCACTCTCCATCTGCTGCCTCCACTGCTCAGAGCTGTCAGGTACTGGGAAGCCAAGTAAGGGGTTGTGTTGTAGTGATGACACTTTACTTACCAGCCAGCACTAAACTGAGTTGTTTCAGCTTCACTGTAACTGTGAACTATTAACACTGTGGTTTTAAAAACACATCTGTGTGGTTTTCCATTTGCATGGTTGTTTGCAAAGACTCATGCTCTAAAATGATCTGTCGGAGCAAAATGGATTGCTAATGGCAGATCTGGAATAGAATTCTCAAGTTTTAAGCACAAGACTATGTGACAATGAAAATAGTGAGTTCTACTTAACATTAAAAAATGGTTCCAAGGCTGCCTTTTGCTGGCAGATGAAAGATGAGTTGTGTGGACTGTGTGCTGCTGTTTGAACGTGCCTTGGACTTTTCCTCCTCCATCCCACCTCTCCTGGCAGCAGGGGTGGTGGAAGGGGAGGGAGGTGGTGATGGATGTGGCAGGCACAGCACGCTCACCTGTGCCGACCTGTAACCAACCGTGATACAGTAATGCAAAGTAACATGCTCAGACCTCTCTCTAATAAGAGAAGGGAAGTCCAGTGGCATCTAACCAATTTCTAGTTCACTCTTCTGTACCTTTTGCATGTATATCTAAGAGGGGGTGAGATTTCTGGCAATTAAAGAATGTTAATTACCAGCCTAATTTCAACAATCCTAATAGTTTCGTGTTGTTATGGGTTGTATTTTAAATGCGTTCTGAATGTGTGTGGTAGGAAACAAAGTGATTTTTAAAGCTAACCAAGCCCCAGGCTGGGCTGTAGTCTCGGGAGGAACACGGCTGAGAGGGGAGGCACGGCTGTGGCAATGGCAAGGGTGGTTCAGCCAGCAGCCTTGAAGACTGCTTTTCCTCCATGACCTTAAAGCACAAGCCTGCTTTTCCTCCAGGGTGTGTCTGAACTGAGTCTTCAGGGTGTTTTGTGCTTGGTTGCAGATGCAAGTCTGCTGTTTGAGGCTGGTGAGGTGTGCCTTCACCTCCTGAGAGAGACACGAGTCCCTGAGCCAGGGCGGTGCAGGGTGACAAGGGAGCACTTGGGGACGATGCTGCTCTTGGACCTGAGTAATCAAAATGTTGGTGAACTCCCAGAAGGAAAAAGTCCAGCATCAAAGTCACTCCTTTAAAGTCCTTGTGATGTCTGATTTATTAATTGCTGCGTGAACCTACAGAATTGCAATAATGAGTAATAAGCTGACTGTAATTTTGCTTGGAGGCTGCTGTGCAAGGCTTCAAGCAGCTAAGCAGCTGCCCCCTTCACAAGGATGTCTATCTGGGTGTGGAGCCACAGCTTCATGCTCTGTTTTTATCTTTGAACAGGGTTCTCTGCGCAAAGAATTCCCCAAGTCCATCGGGGGGAGTGACATTTGTTATTTCTGCAAGAAACGGGTCTATGTCATGGAGAGGCTGAGTGCAGAAGGCCACTTCTTCCACAGGGAGTGCTTCAAGTGTGAGATATGTTCTACAACACTCCGCTTAGGAATTTATGCCTTTGATGTTGAAGAAGGTAATGTAGCAACTCTTAAGGAGTATTTTGAAATCTCTGAGTATTGTGCTTTTAGTGGAACTAGGGAGAAAGATCTGGCTTGGTAGCACGGTCAGGAGGAGGTCTGCCAAGTGAGCTGTTTGTGTCCCTGCTGATCTTTGAGTCCTGGTACTTGCAGTCCTAGTCTTTTGAAAGAGTTGAGTTATGACAGAGCTGAGCTTTAAATGAACAAATCCTCAGTGGAAAATAAGTTGAGTGACCAAAATGCACTTTGTTGAATCACAGGTCAAAGTAAGGAAGGGAAAAAAGGGGTGAGGTTTCTCTGATAATGTAATGTTATTCTTGTCTCCGTTTAAAACTGGCCATTAAATAATGTGATCCTTAAGGACAAGCCATAATAGTGGCAGGTTTACATGGATGCAGGGAATGTAGGTTATTTCTTTTAAGATGTTATGGTCAGGAGTTGAAAGCAGTAGGACTGGCCAAGCACAGTGTAATTTATTAAAGGCTCCAGGCTGCTGTAGAACAAGAGGTTCAGATCTTGGGTGCTTTGTCCCACCTAAATCCTGGGGTTTGCCTTCTTTTTCTTCTTTTTTTTTTTTGTTTGGAATGGAATTATCAAACTTCAAAATCGGAATCAAAATTCCTTTGCCCCTTCCAAAGTATTTGAGTAGATCAGAGTATTAACCTGATCTCCCTCTGCAAAAGGATTAAAAATTCAAGGTCAAAGTGGTTCTTTTTCCGTGTGGAGAATCTGTGAAGATGTCTTTTTGAGCTGATTATTTAACTTTTTTCTGCTTGATGTCTTGTGTTGGTTTGTGACTTGGTATTTATGGAATGTTGTTTTTTTGCTGTTTATTAATCTTATACCTGAGAGGTAGATAAGTGACCTTGTATTATTGAACTCATGTGCAAATCTGTAAAAGAAATCTATTCAGAGCTGTTAATCAGTTAGTGCCAGGTTTCCCATTCCTTTTGCTGCCCAACTGTTCATTATTGTGGTTTCATTTTTTTAATAGATGCAGCAGTGATTTTTCAGTCCATGTATGTATAGATAACATATCCTATAACTGATTTTCCCCTCTTGTAGGTAAATTTTACTGTAAACCTCATTTTACACACTGCAAAATGAGCACGAAACACAGAAAGAGAAGGGCAACAATCCAGATCCATGGAAAGGTATGGAGTGATTATATTGCTAATGCAATGTTGAGGCAGCTTTAGCTGGGACAGGCTGCAGTACTTGTGTATGTGTGTGTGGGTGTTTTCTACCTCATGTGCAGTACAATCAGTGCTAAAAGACTTGATACTCTTGATTCTGTGAGTTTGGTGTGTTTATCATCTGGTTCTCAACAGAATGCAGCTTTTCTATGCAAAGTAAAGTTGAATTTAAGAGCAGCTGGAGAGGAAAATGTATATAAAGACTTGAAGGCAGTAGTAGAAAGTGGACTTGCATGCTTCAGAAGCATATTTAACACTTTTTATTTCTTTAATGCTTTTTCCAAGGAGGCGATAGACACATGGAAGAAAGCGGAAGCCAAACCCACAGAGATCAGCACAGAAAGCACTTTGTCCAGTGCTAGCAGTCCAGAGGACAGGTCCCCAGGTATCCTGACTTCCTTCTTACGGGGCGCGCTAAGCTGGCCCCTGCGGGTGACCAGGGATCTGCTTGACATTCCCAGCCGCCTGGCTAACTGGATGCATGGTTTCCTGCACGCTACCCACCTCCATTTCAGGGACAATGCCTATAACTATACCTACCTGTACGAGCTCCTGAGCCTTGGGGTGCCACTGCTCTGCGCTCTGCTAGAGGTACTCGCTCACATGTACCGGGAAGCAGAGCTATCACTTGAAAACCTGCTTGAGTGGGTGAAAAGATTCTGTAGGGTTTGAATCCTTCCACGTGTCTTGCTCAGTTGTGCCTTTCAGATTTTCAAAATGAGCAGCCTGGCTGTTTTCTCGGGGGGCATTTTTGGTTTGGAGCGTTTTGTTTTTTGCCTTTTGTGCAATTCCACGCGTGACTTCATTGAATGGTGGATTCCTTCTGATAGAAGCGAGGTACAACCAAAGTGTTCAACAGAAAATGTACTGTATGTTAGAGCATGAAGGACAGTGTCCAAACACATTTCCAGAACATGGAGTCAGATGAAGGATATTTTCTAGATTATTTCCCCCCTGTTTTATTCTGTGATCAGACCATGAGAGAAGATGGTACAATTTGAAACCATTTTTCTCCCTGCCTACTCTCCCCAGCTTTTTTTTTTCTTTTTTTATTTTTTTCAGTTAGACCAAGAAATAACATGTGTTCTTTCAGGCATATTTCTGACAAATGGCTAGGTTTTGAAACCTGAGTATGGCACGTAGCTTTTTTTTTTCTTTCTTTCATCTTTGCTCTGGGTTATGAGGTTTATAACCTGCATGAATATGTTTCAAAAAAAATCATGTACATAATTCACATTGCTCCTAGTCATGCCTTTTACATTGCTTTACATGTGATGGATACCTTTTGTTGATAGCAGGTATTATCTGTTCTACTAATTTATTTGAAGTTTTTCAGTAAATTTGAAGAGCAAATGATAGTTGAGTGAAGGCTTGATTAAAATTTTAAGTCAAAGGAACTGGTAGAAAGTAGACCAGACACTCCTCAAGTCAAGGCTTCCTAATTTGGTGGCTGATATGAGGAATATCAATTTATGGAGCACTCCTCTGTAACTGAAGTCACTCCTGTTGTGCCTCTGGGGAGGCACTGTTCCCAGTGTCTTTGGGAATTTTTTAAAAATACAGGTTTAGAACAAACATCAAAAGCCTATAAATATTCTTAGGTGATAACTTCTTACTTGGGTAATTCATTTCAATGTGTGCAGCTGGTGGCAGAAAGGTGAAAATCTATTTTCTGGAGCAGCAAAAGAGTAAATTTCTTTCAGATGTCCCTCAATAAGGTCTACCTTAATCAGAAGGTCTACCTTAATCTGTTAAACAGCAAGGACACAGTGACATCCCAGTGCTCATTACTGTCAGCCTAGTTAGCCAGCGAGGTCAGCATGCTCCCTGCCTTTCGAGTACTTATTTATATTCAGAAGTTTACCAGGAAATAGGTAAATCCTTAAACATGGCAATATGTGTAGCCTAAAATGAAAAGCATCTGTAGCATTTATTTGTAGCCAGAAGAATGTGGCATAAACAATAGGAAATACTGTTGCATTCAGTTAGTACCAAAATTGAGGATCACCTGCCAGTGGTCTGAAGTGACTGTGCTGCCTATGGGCTGGCAGGTCTTGGGCTTTGTTGTGTTGTTTTGATTTGATTTAATATCATGTGGGAAAAGATGATTTGAATTGTTTTGCCTCTTAGGTATGAAAAGGAAATGTGTCTGCTGTTTAAAATAAATGACAAACTGGATCTTTCTTCTAGATAGTTTGATTTTCTTTAAACTGTGAGGATGAGCTTTTCACATTTTAGAGTCATTACGTACTTTGGGGGAAAAATTGTTATTTTTTGCACAGAACTTGAAATGAAGAAAATTGTTAGATAGAAGGTAGCATTCCTTTGACATAAATTGCCATTAATGCTCCAACATGTATTCACCAACTTTGCTACAACATTGAGTGGACACAGCAATAGTTGCAGTTATATGGTGGCCATCTGTATACATGTAATGTATCTGTACCTTTCTTACAGCATTTAAAAAAACAGGACTTGGAAACGCTGTATTATTTTAAATTATTTGCTAATGATAGTCACTGTTTCCCCTAAAAAGGAGACAGGCTGCAATGTGGTTACTCCTGCAACACAGCAAACTGCTGAGAGGTCAAGTTTCCAAATTTGGGCTGCCATCAATTTTGGTTTCAGTTTGTAAATAGGAGAGTCTTTAGGAACACTTCTTCCTAAAGTTTTCTCCTGCTGTTTACTATGGCAAAGTGAGCATAATGGCAAATGTAGAGGAAATGGTGATGCAGTAAGAAACTTGGAAATCTCTGGCCAATGAACTTAAACCAAATGAATCTTACTAGTAGAAAGTGTAAAAATAAGATTAAAAAAAATTAAAATATGGTATTGGTTTTATATAGATTTGTATAATGGGACATAAATCCCTACATTTCCACAACAGAATTCAGGAACTTGCATAATGAAAATGTTTTCCTGAGGAATCTTAATTACCATGCACGTTCCACTGGGATTTTGCAGGTAATTCTGTTGGGAGGGTTATTTTATTGGTATCACTCCAACTGGTCAATTTTTTGACCTCCTCATCTTACTGTTCTGCTAGTAATACTCATACCTGCTTGTCCTCATTGATAATTGAATGAAAAAAAGGCAGTTTCATTTTGACCAGTTATTCTTTGTACCTGTGTGTTCTTCCTGATGCTTTCCTACATAACCAAGTGAAGTTCTGTGTTTTCTTCCCTGCTGTCTTCTCTGCCAATCTCCCTCATTGCTTTTAGTCCAATTCAACATTCCGGTGCTGCACCCGCTCACTGGCTGAAGCCTTTCTGCTCTCAGGTGATTTTTTTTTTCCAGTTCCAAAATTACATGACTAACCCTGTTGTTTGACAGCATTTCACTGTGTGTGTTTTTTGTTTTTTGGATTTTTTTTTAACTGTTGGAGCAATCTGTGTGTCTGGTATATTAATGGAGCTTTGGCATGATTATTTAACCTGTTGCTGAGTTCACAGTTCTCGAAAAGGTAATGTCTGTGCTCTTTGTAGGGAATGTTTTTCTCTCTGTCTGTGCATGTGCGCTTCCCTGTGCCTCTAAGGTAAGTTAGGCAAGAAAAGGGTTTCTTGAAAGAACCTGTTAAAGCCTTATTTCTTTCAAAGAACTGAAGGAAAGTTTTAAAATAAGGTCAGGGTGTGATTGCCCAGCTGATTCTCCAGGTTAGCATGAGCCCCTATTTGCATCAAGCTCACACACTCCATGAGCAAGCAGTGTCTGAGCACTTCCCTGCTTTCCTACTGGAAAAGTGTGGCATAGAAGGTTCTGTAGAAAAAGTAGCCCAAACTGTGGAAATTCTAGTCTTCCACCCCAAGTGACATCACAGACAGGCCTAAAAGTACATGGGGTTCTCAGGCTGAACTATCAACATGCCAAGTTGCAGAGTGCTTTGGTTGGAGTGCTTTAATTACCTGGGCCTTGTTTGGCACTCCGATTAATGGATTTGTCTTGCATGAAAAGTTGCCCCCTCTCTCCACGACCAACTCCCACCATCATTTTGTATGTATTTTGTACATAAGTTCCAGTTTGTGGAATCACAAGGTGACTAACTAGAAGGGGAAGTGAATCCCAGCAAGAACCAAGGGCTCAGGCTGACCAGCAAGTGCACTGATGACCACATCTGGCTGATGTGCTCATAGCCCAGCTGTCCCTGCCAAGGATCCCTCTCCAAGGGAAGGGCCTCTGGGAATGGGTCTTGGGAGCAGTTTTAGGAGGGGCCACACATCCTCTGCCATCTGCCCCGTTTCACAGGCCTCAGGCAGGGATGTGCAAGGCAGCAGGGCCAGAGCCCCTTGCTCCCTACCTTGCTGGTCTGGACATTGCCTGACTCAGCCAATTGTATTTATTTGTGTGGTATCCCAAAATGACTCGATGGCTCTGAAAGTCCCCACGTGGTGCCCACACAGAATCTCTCTGTGCTTCAAGCACCACTTCCTGCACAAATGGCTGGGATGTGACTCCCAGTGTATTTCAGGGCTGCAGTGTGTTGTTACAAAGCTCAGCATGCTTTATTATGAAGGTCATGACATAAAGGTCTGCCATTTCAAACCACTTCCTATTGCTGTGTTTTTTACTCTCTGTTGCAGAGTCTTCCTTGCTCTTCCTGCCCAGTGAGGATTCTGTCCTTCTCCTCCTAAATCTTCTGTCTTCATTTTACTTTATAATCTTAACTGAATATTTTTATTAAATAGTTTTTAACTCTGTATTTAAATTTTCACATGGAAATTCTGTATTTTGCACACGGTGAAAATTGTTTTAGCTTTATTTATGATATCTGCTGTAAACAAAAATAAATGTAGTTCTTTATAAGTCTCCTTGTTTCATCTCTTCCTTTTTTAAAACACTTGCTGGGTACAGAGACTTGGCAGTGACTTCACGCTGGTTTTGCACCTTCCTCCTGTGGTGGATGCTGTGGTGTTACCCTGCTCGTGGCCTGAGCCAGAGGCCCGAGGGTGTCACTGTGCTGCTGTCATTGCATGTGTGTCCCTTGTGGAAGGGATGCACATCAAGGTCCCTGGGGAGTTCTTCCCCTGCTGCAGATCCAGGGTGACTGGTGCTGGGATTTACCCTTCCTGGGGACGAGGAGCTGGTGCTGGTGGGCATGGGGCATACACAAACAGCATTGTCCTCCTCTCCTTGGCCTCTGCTACCTTTCCTTATGCTGTTACTTCACATATTAACGTGTCATGAAGGTAATAAGTTAATGTGTTTGGATTGTATGATGTGTTCAGGAAAAGCAGGTGTTAACCCAGGATAAATCTTTACCTTTGCTACTCGCAGTGGAGTGCTGTTCCCAGTACCTTCTGGACCCCTGGAAGCTGCAGCTCCTGGTGACTCATGGCCTGTTAACAGTTGCCCTGCTTTATTTAATTATTTGGGTTTTTTCAAATTTTAATTTTTGTATTTTAGGCTGGTGGTGGGATTCTTTTTGAACAGCAGGTTCTCCAAAAGAGCTTTCCTAAGTCTTCCTCCCCTTCATTTTCTTTCCTTTGCTTACTCTGCAATTCTTAAGCTATAATCTCGTCCTTTGCATTTCAAGAAAAAAAACAAATCCCAGAAAGAATAGTCCCAAGAGTTTAATGGAAAGATTGTGTGATTTTTTTTTTTAATGAATTAAAACTGAGCCTCACTGGGGTTGTTTGAATGACAGAAATTATTTTTTTAAAAATTGTTGCTAAAGACAACATTGCCAAAGAAGAACAAATGTTATTCTCAATGAACTATTCCATCTTCCCTGCCAAAGGAGAAACCCCCAGGCACAGCTAAAAGTTTGCTGTCCGAGGGGGAGATGATATCCATTATGAAAACATGGGGCAACAAATACCACTGAGGACAATACTTGGCACTGAATTGTAACAGACAAAGCAATTCTGGTAAAACTGAATTTACTCTTTGCACAGTTTACACTTTGAGGCAGTGGCAGGGAAACATCAGAGGAGTTTTTTTGCCTGCAGAAGGTGATGATTTGTTTGGCACTGAAGTGTTGAGAGGCATCAGATGTTCATGCTGTTCTCATAAAGTTTCACTCATTCCTGCTAAACTGCCAGTACAATAACTTGGAGTTGGGGTAATGTTAGGGTCTGGGTTTATTTCTCCTAGAGATGTGGGAGGCCCAAGAGTCACATCACTAGCCAGTCCTGTCACCAGAGGGATTTACCTTGCAGTAGACAGCCCACGCACTGGTGGGCAAGGCAGGACACACTGTGTGGGTAAGAAATAAACCAGACAAAATGATCAGCATCAGAGGAGGAAGTTTGTTCTGGTTCCCTCCCTCTTGGTCAAAATTACTACACAATAAAATTGCGTGTTCCCTGTTTTGCTGCTGGCGGTGCTGCTGAAGGGAGAGCCTGGTGGGTTGAGGTCTGTGTGAATTGAACAAGCTGCTTTGGGACTCTCTTGCTCCTCTGGGCTCGCCCTGCCCTGGGACTGGGTGCCTCCCCAAACCCCGTGGTTTGGGAGCAGGGGACACCAGTGTCTCTTGGCACAGTCAATGCCCTCTAAGACCTGATGGCACAGCTGCCATTCCAGCATGAAAAGGGCAGAGGTGATGCTGGCAGGCTCAGGAACTGCTCTCTTTCCTCCTCTTTGCACAGCTTCAAATGGGTTCTGAACTTGTCTGCTGCCACCAGGACCATTTGGATTGAAAATAAGTACAGAGATGTGCCTATCTTCTTTATTAATTTCTTTCTTTGAAATGCCAGGCTAACCTTTCATTCTCAAAGCCAGGTAGCATTAACTGCCTAGGTGTCTGTTAATGAAAATCAAACATGTCAGCATTCACTCAAGGTAACCCACCTTTATTATAATTATGCTAAGCCTTTAAAATTAAAAAGATCTTGCAGGTTTTAAACATGCTTGATTTGAATAGAAGAATACAGACAAAACTTCTTAAAATTGCTGAAATTCAGCCTTTCATTAACTCTACCAAGAAGAGTAATTTCTGTTCCTCTGAGTTTCTTCTAAATTGCTACAGCTATAAAATGCCAGTGAAAGTTGCTTCTGTGTGTCTTCCAACCTCAAGCAAAGACTATGGTCTGCATTTTTCCACAGCATTATGGCAATTAGTTACTATAATTGGCTTTAATTCACTTCTGGCTCACTCATTCCTCACATTCCAATCAAAACACTGAGTTTTGATATGCACTGAGTTTTGCATTAACATTTATGTTTTCGAAGACATGACATGTTTGCAGATGACTTGATTTTTTTGCCTGAAAGATCATGTCACTGAAGAGAAGAAGACACTATGTATTAATGCCTGATGCAAGTATACCTATTAATCATGTAAATATTTCCCCAAGTCACTTTCCTTTTCTTCATGAACTGTGCTCACATAAAAAGAAAGGAGGCTTTAATCTCATCAGGTGGTGGGCTCTAAACTTGTTTGAAATGGATGGAATTTCTGAAATGTTTTTTTGGAGTGTGAAATAATGAAATTTCCATGTTGCTATAGTATTGAATTTACTCTTTCAGCATTTGTTCTGCAGGTATTCATTCATTTATTCATGTCTTTGTTTTAAGGTTTTTGGTGCTTTGAATCTGTGTCCAAAAATACTATTTTGACAGACACTGGAAACTGAAAGTCTTGTTACTGCACTCCAAATTGATAATTAATACATGCCTTAATATACCAGACTAACACAGATTGCTCTAATTAAGTATATATTTCCTCTAGAATGATAGAAGTAGTGTGCTATCGTAGCAGGTTTTGTTTGAGAATCAATTTTTCCTAAAGACATATATTCAGTATACCTAATAGGTTTCCTCTAAGTTTCTTTTTTTCTCCTTTGTCTCTGTTAATTTTTATTCAGTTTGTATTAGCACATAAATGTGCACTGTCCCCTTAGATGCATTAAAAAATCATGGGGGTCTCTGTGTGGCTTTGAGAGCTTCTAATTCCCTGGTTATATTTTGTGCCAGAATTCAGAAACGTTTGTTTACGAAGTAAGTGATGGAGACTTGGAAGAAGTGTTTTGCTGCTGGAGAACTTGTGTAGGTGCTGGCATGGGCTCACAGGAGAGTGGGAGGAGATGGTCCTGGCAGGGGACAGGAGGAGGGGGCTCATGCCTGCATGAGGGATGGAGAAGAGGTGGCAGGAAGGCCTCTGGAAGCAGTGGTGGTTGGAAGCCAGGCAGGTGACCTGGTCCCGCTGCCCCAGGAGGCTCAGTGCCACCCCATGGGTAATGGGAGCAGCAGTTCCCTTTGCTCTTTGCCATGTGTTAGCCACAGCAAGGTGGAAATTGCTTCTGTTACAAGTGTGAAGCAAGCATGAGGAAAAGGAAGATGTGCCGAGAACTGAAATCTGAAATGTCAGCCATCATACCTTTTGTAGGAATCCTTTTCCAAGAGCAAAACCCTGCCTGATGGTGTCTCAGGTGAGATGAAAAGTCAAAGGTGGGACAGGACATCAATTTGGGAATGCTGCTGGAAGCCTGATGGCCTCCTAAGGCAGATCTGTGGAGTACCTCAGTGGGATGCCTTCAATTTCCAGCTGTGACACAGGCAGTGCTGCCATACAGCCTTGTGTGTTTGGAGCTCAGGTTGCAGGATGCAGCTGAAGCTCTGACAAGTCTGGGGTTGGGTTTCACTCGTGTGGGCTGCTGAGCCCTGTATTTCAGCAACACCAAGGTCTAACCAAGCTGGAGCTGTTTCCCCATTCCCTCTGCCAGTCCCATGTGGGCTGTGCTTCCCTGGAGAGTGCTTTCTGCTCGGGATCTCTCCCCTGAGCTCACCGGGTTCATTTCAGCTGTGCTTGCGCAGCTCTGGTGCTAGCACACCTCCTTCTGTCCCCACAGCCTTCCTGAAGCACGGCTGCTTTGTAAGCTGCACTCAGATTGTTTTCTTGGTTTATTGCACAATGAGAAGTCAGGCAGTAAAGCGGGCTGGGTGTGCTATAGATCAATTTGTGGTCTGCTGACTGAATTTCCTAATGCCGGTTTTTGATGCCAGCTGGTGTTTGCTTTCACCATCGGAGCTGCCCACGGTTGTGAGTAACTCCACTGTAGCTCCTGTCAGTGCCTGAGTCAGCAGCTCCATACCAGGCCAGGCAGGGTCCACTTGCCCTGTGGATGAGTGATGAGGTGACACAGCTTAAGGGCAGGCCAAGAGCCTCGGGAATGCAGGATGCCAGTTGGGCTGGAGCCTTTGATGGGGGCACTGTGCTGTGTGGGGCAGCTGCACAGCTGGGAGGGTGAGCCCTGTGCCAGCCCTGGGTGCCAGGCACCCACACCCCGCTGGCCAGAGCAGCACTCCGGGGTTTGGTGGTGCCTTTCACCTGGGGACCAGAAAGCCCTGTGGCAGTCCTGAGTGGCTGGGGCAGTTTTGGGTAAGTACTGTTGTACTGTTCCTGCTTCACAGCCCTCAGGTGTGCCAGAGGTGTCAAAACATCACATCCCGGCTGCAGGTTGGGACAGCTGATTCCAGGAGGTTTCATTCTTCTTCCCTATCCCCCAAACAAGGCCTACGAGGAATTGTCTCTCGTCTGCTTTTCCATAGCTGTGGAGCAGGGGTGGAGCTGCCTGCCCTCGGGGCAGGGCAGCTGTGGCAGGGTCCCCTTCCACTGCCAGCAGCAGGTAGGGATAATTTCTTGTCCCCTCCGAGGGCCGTGCTAGGGGGTCTCCACCTGGTCAGCCGCCAGACCTTGTGTTTGGTGTGTGGGGAGCCCCAGCCTGGGCAGATCAGCAGTTCTTGGAGTTGTCTTCTAGACCAGCCTTCCTGCAAATACTTGGTTCCTGACCACCAGGAGTGTGGTCATACCTTGAGTGTGTTGTGGGCCAAGAAAGGTAGATATAATTTTAAAATTTGTTGCTTCCTGGCTCTGTTTGTGCTTTTCATCTGCCTTCAGGCAACTTCTCTGGGTTTGTGTGAGTTTTCGTTCTTTGGTTGACTTGGCAAGGTTTGCTCCTCCTTTCTTCTTATGTGGGGCTCCTGTTTGGTCTGACTCGCTTTAGCCAAGAAATCCCACAGGATTTGCTTGAAAATGAATTCCCCTCACATGACTTAAAGCCAGCTAAAGAGGAGGACAGAGGAGAAATGTGTGCACTTGTGGCTGTTTGTGGCCCAGCAGCATTGACTCGGTGGGGAGCCGGCCGCAGCTGCCATGGTTGGGGATTTTTGGTGGAGCATCTTTGGCCGTTTCGGTCCGTGCTGGACAGAGGCAGGTGGGGAGCAGGCACTCCTGAGGGGAGCTGACCACGGCCAGCTGTTGCCCGAGCCGCCGGCACGGCGCTGCCGGTGCGGAGGGCAATGGCTGCTGGCAGAGCACAGGCCTTGTGCCGTGTGGGCAGCACCAGAGGTGGGGGGGAGCGGGCGCCCCCCGTGCTTGGCTCTGCCCGGAGCTGGCGGCTCCCCAAGGCCGTGTCACCTCCGTGCCAGGTGGCAGCAGCGTGATTTGGCTCGGCAGATGAGGCAGGAGCAGCAGCAGCAGGCCGGCCGGAGCCAGGCTGCCTTGTGGAGCAGGGCTGGCAGCAGCAGCGGCATCTCCTGCTCGTGTCTGGGTGCGGGCCCGGCGCCGGGGCTGGGGGCACTGCGGCGATCCACGCCTCACAAACGGTAACCAGAGACTGCGCCTTACAAACGGTAACCAGAGAAGGTGTCGGGGCCCCGGGAGGGCAGACGCCTTTGGAAAGGGCCGCTCTTTGTCACGGCCGCGGTTGCACGCTGCTTCTGGGCAGGGTCCTGAGGGGATCCGTGCCGGGCCCCCGGGGCACCGCGGTGTTCCCATCAGCTCAGCAAACCCCACCGGAATGGCCCTCCGAGCACGGCCTCACTGCGAGCTTTCCGGGCTGTGAGGACACTCGGGTGGCTCCTGCCTGCGACAGGCAGCACGGCACGGACAGGAAAGATCTCTGCACTGCTGTGCGGCACTGTCAGCTTTGCCCTCGTACCCCAGGAAGAAAGGCAACCCAAAGTATTAGCAAAACCTCTTGAGATCCCAGAGTCCCCACATCCCGGGAGATTTCTCCGTTCTTTCTGGGAGATTTCTGGGTGTTGGGATGACCTTGGCTCTCCCCAGTGCGGGGACACCAGGTTTCCCTGCCGTGTTCCTGCCATGCACACAGAGCCTTTGCAGGACCATGATGCTGCATGAAGGCCCTGTTAATGCTGAAATGCGTCCAGACTGAGGCTGCTGTTACAAAAAGTTACTTTAAAGAGAAAAAAGGCAAAAATGCTTTTTAGGTAATGGTGGATTATCCCTCTGTAAGCAGTGTGAATTTTACAAGCCTGTCATTGAGAGAATGAAGCTTCCACTGAACTTTTGAGTGAGCAGAAAAGCCGTGCTGAATTTGCCTGCTTTTGGTTAGCAAGATAATGCCTTGAACCTGTGAGCTTCCTGAAGGGCTCAGCCAGGGAGAGCATCTCCAGAGAGATGGAGGGAAAGGCCTTTTGTCATGTCTTTGTCCCTCCCTGCTGCATCTCTGACTAATTCGAGGCCAGGTGCAGACATTGCTGTCTCAAATGCAAAGGTGAGCTGGCACAATATTGAATTAAAACTCTCGGTGTGACACTTAATGGAGAGAAAAACTATGTTTTACTGGAAAGGGGTTTCTGTCTGTATCTGTCCTTGGGGTCTGCAGGGGCTCTTTGGCCAAGCCCATGGATTGGAGTGAGTTTTGACCAGCCCTGGCCTCTGGGTGAGAGCCAAGCCAGGTACAAGCCCTGCAAGATGAAGCCTTAGGAATAATTCTCAGTTACCACAGCTAAATCCTTGCCCTATAAGGAAAACAGTTGTTTCTCTGCCCATGTGAGGAGGATGAGGTGAGTTTTGAAATGCAGATAAAGGCGAAATTGTGTTTATCCACATTTTTCATCATGTCTGAGTGGGAAGGCCAGATAAATATGTGATTGTTCTGTTCAAATCACTGGCTGTGTTGCTGCTGTTTAAGTAGCTGAAGGCAGCTAAGCTTCACTGCTTGAATAAAAATAAAAAAATTAAAAATCCCCAACCACCAAACAAACAAACAAACAAAAAAAACCCCCACAAACCCTAAAGCCATGCTCTTTGCTCTAAATGCAAGTCAGTCAAAGACTGAGGCAGGATTGTTCATGAGGACCATCATATGTGGGTGACAGCAGAGTAAGGAGGAGGTTAACAACAGCTGAAGGAATGGAAGACATAAATTCCTTTAATCCTATCAGCAAGTTGGAGCTGTGTGTGTGCAGACCCTAAAGCAGCACGAACACCTTGAGCTGTGCTGGCTGCAGGACCTGCAGCTCCTGCCCAGCAGAGCCTGAGGGCTGCCCTCAGCACAGGACAGCCCCAAAGCATGGGCAGGGTTTGGGAATTAGCACGTTGGCTCCTTGGCTGGCTCAGGGAGCTCCAGCACCCAGAAAGGGCCCAGCAGTTGTTGTCAGGAGGTTTCCAGTTCAACCGCTGCTGAGGGGCCCTGGTGGCGTGTGCTGCCTGTCCCTGTGGCCATGCTGGTGGGACAGACCTGCTCTGACACCTTTCCCACACCTGGCTTGTCCCTGCTCCTCCAGCCCCCTTCTGTGGGTAAATCCCGTGTTTTGGCCAAGGATTGGTAGGAACTCCAGTCCAAAGTATGCTGAGAAGCAGGCAAATTCCCTGCTGGAAGTGATTAGCGTGCCGAGGCACAGGGAATAGGAAACGTGGAGTGAGCAGGATGGAAATGAAGTAAGACCTTAGGGAAATGCTATTTTGAGGGACTATTTCCTGAGGACTGGGGTTTCCTCTGCACGCCCTGTGCTGCCATGCAGAGGTCAGTGGCATGGCACCCCTTTGCACAAACAGGGCTGTGCCCTTTCCATCCTGCACATGGGGTACCTCTGCAGCTTTTACTTTTTATAGAGCTCAGTTCCTCTGACTCAGTTCCTTGGCTTCTAATAGAAAATCTCCCGTCTGGGGAGGAAATGATTAGAGTGTGGGAGCATCTCTGTTATGAGGACAGGCTGAGAGATTTGGGCCTTTAAAACAGATGACTGAGAGGGGACCTCATCTAAGTCCATCAGTATCTGAAGGGAGGGTGAAAAGAGGGCGGAGCCAGGCTCTGCCAAGCGGTGCTGAGACCCAGGAAAAGAGGCAATGGACAGAACTTGGTGCACAGGAGGTTCCACCTGAACATGAGGAAGAACTTCTTTACTGTGCAGTGGCTGTGCAGAGGAACAGGTTGCCCAGAGAGGCTGTGGAGTGTCTCTCACTGGCCAGGCACAGACTTAGGAAAGCTGCAAAGTTCTCTGGGGCTTGGTTCAGAAGGGACAAATGACAAGCTCCAGGCAGAAACCAGAGGCCAAGGACCACTCAAGCACAGGGGCGAGGTGCCCCACGGACTCCCTCCTCCCCTAACAGGCTGCTGTCACCTTTGTGCCTTCCCAGGCTGCTGCCTGCCCGTGGCTGACGAGCCCACGTCCCCCAAGAAGGCGAAGAGCGTCCCCGAAGAGCTGCAGCGCTGGTTCTCGCCCCCTTCCCCCGAGTGGGCCATCGTCAGGGTCATCCCCGAGGAGGAGATGGCTGAGCACAACCTCCTGGCCGTTCGAGTCATGGTCACCAGTGATGCTAGCAGGTACTTTAAAACACAAGTAAACCTCTAAGAGCAGCTTGGTTTTCTCTGGAGTGCTAAAGAAAATCGTAACAAAATATAGTACTGGATGTATGTACAACTGAGGGGAGGGGGTGGGAAAAAATCAAACAACCCCCCCCCCCAAATGCTCAGAATAACAATTGTTCCTAACCACAGCCATAAATCCCCACAAGGCACATGAATCACTTTGCGGGAAATCTTCAAGCATTCCCATCCCACACAGGGGCCTGAATCAGAGGGATAAACATGGCTGTGATCAGCTTGGGTTCAGCTCGTGGAACGGACAGTTTTTGGTACACAGGGGTTTGGGCAGTGGGTGTGTTGTGGCAAAAGGTGCATCCTGTGACGTGCCCACCTCCCACCTTGGGCCCTATCCTGCAGCTCCACCCCTGGGCCTCTCCTGGGTTTTGAGAGCCTGCCCATCCCTAAGAAATCTGAAATTCGATGAACCCTGGGGAGCTGTCAGAGGAAGCCCAATTTCTCCATACTCACTAGAATATATTTGCTTTTGGGCAGGGTTCTGTGGCAGTTCATTCCATCTAAAGATTAGATTGGTATCCCCTGAGTAAAGCACTTTCCTTACTGAGGACTAAAAAGTAAGAGGGGGAGTGAAAAAATGAAAAGAAAAAAAGGCAAACCCAAGAGACCAACTTGCAAACAGTGCTGCTCTGCAGGGAAGCTCATTCAGATTCCTGACACCCTCTAAACACCTGCTTTAAAAGGTGCTATGTGCAGCTTTTGGAGAGCAACCTGGCTCTGAGAAATGCAACTTTCTGCTTATTCTCCAAGGTGGTTGTAAATGGGGTTTGTGCTCTGTGGGTGCTGGGTGCTCTGACAGGGAAGGATGAGCCTGTCCATGAGGAAGTGGAGAACACAGGGGAGGGTTTCCTACCTGTTTGACAGCTCCCCTGCAGAACATGTGCTGGCATCCCCTGCCAACACCTGGCAGGGCGTGCAGGCAGTGATGGGAGCCTGCTAATCCCCCTGATCGGAGGGATCAGCTCCTTTCCCTGCGGCTGGACAGCAGCGCCCCTGGCTCCCTGCCAGCAGGACGGGGCACACAGGGTCACAGTACAGTGGGGACCAGTGGCTCTGAGGTGAACCTCCCACTGCCCCCTCTGCCTGCTCCAGCAGGACGGCCCCTGCCTGAAAGGGGGCACAAGAGAAACAGCAAGTGACAAATGGCACTGCTGAGCTGGCTGCAGGGAACTTGGTGGGACTGGGAAAACCACCAGCTCAGTGACACAGCTTTGCAGTTCAGGCTTTAGGCACTGTGAATAATGACCCCTGTTCCAGCAGAGATGGGAGGAGAAACCTCATGCTGTAGCACTTACCTCCTTGCTGGCCAAGGAAAATACACGTTTTGCTCTTCAAAACAGAAAGATATCAATCAATGTTAATGGCAAGGCTTTTTCTTTTTCTCTGGTGTGGCGTTCTGCCCGATCTCAGTGTGGTATCTCTCCATCCACACAGGGTCTCAGCTATCAAAGCCTTTGTATATTTATATTTTTACATATATATGTCTATATCTATCTGTATGGTTGACACGGCTTGAAAGTCAGTTTAAAAAGCGTGTTTTAGCATGAACTTCAAGGCCACTCTGATTCAGCCTGCTGAGAGAGCAGAGCACCTGGAGAAGTGCTCCCTTCCCTGCTGTCCTGCCTGCCCTGGCCTCTCAGTGCTGCTGGTTTGATCTGGGTGAAGCTGGGGGCCAGGACTGGTGGGTGCTACCCAAGTGTGTGGCTTTAGATGGCCTGCAGCCTCTCCTTTACCTCTTCTTCCTCCTGGGCTGTGCCCTGGGCTGCCACAACAAAACTCTGCTTTCTGCTGCATAAACACGGAGCAGCGTTCTGCTGCCACGCCACCAGGACTGCTCACGGCATGAGCTCCTCTTTTTTTGAGGCACACTATTAATCATCACAGTGAGTCTGAGAATTAGCTTGGCCATATTGTTTGCATTTGAAAGAGGCTGAGTGGGATCCTGCTGCACTCATTTATGGCAGCGGGATGTGGTCACATCAGAAGGGCTGACAGTGTCTGATCCCTACAGTCTGGACTTCAGAGATGAAAGAAACGGCCTGATTATTAGAAAAAGGGCTAATAATCACCTCAAACAGTTGTTGTGCCCTGAGGCAAGGTCAGGCTGTGCATGTCATCCACATGTGTTTGTGTGGGGAATTTTTAATTACATTTACACAAGGGGATGCTGTAATCTGCCTCTGTGATCAGCTCAGGTGCCTCCCTGTGCTGCTCAGTGTTACATGGGCTGGCCCAACAGCTCCTAGGAATGAGGAGAGTGCGTTTCCTTCTTTCCTACAGACACCTTGTGCATGTTTGAAGGCTGCTTAGGTACCTTCACTCAATCCTCTCTCTCTAGACTTATGCTTACAATTTTCTCCAGCTTCTGGACTCAGCCTTGCTTGCTGGGCCCATGGCTATCCTCATGCCTCTCCTGTGGGCTTCTTTCTCCTCTTATTTTCAAAAATCTGCAGGAAAAATGTGGGAATTGTAGAGTTTTGACCCTTGTGCATTGTTTCCAGGCCAATCACAGCATTGCAAATGCTGTTTCCTTTACTTCACCCTGCTGCACAGCCTTGCAGGCTGAAGTGCCTGGCCTGGCTGACTGAGCAGTGAGGGGTTTCAGCCCACATCCCTCTCAGCAGCACCTTGATTCCAGGTGCTGAACATAGTGGCTGTGGGTGCAAATCCAGAGTCTGATGGGAATGGGGATAGCTCAGCTGGGCTCGCCTACAGCAAATCACAGTCCTAAGGGTGATGAAAGAAGGAAAATGGGGACATCAGCTCTGGCTGCCAAACACCTCTTCTTCTGAAACACCCACACTGCTGCTGTCAGTGCTCATGCTGGTGCTTGTTGCACCTCCTGAAATGCCCCACTCCCATCTTACCTTTTTCCCTGTAGCTCTGAGCTGGAGTCTGATTTCAACGGGGACTCCTCGAACTCGGAGGTGAGCGAAGGCCAGACCTCGCTGCCAGAGCCCCCCGCCTGCTCCAGCCCCATCCAGAGGTGGGCATCCCTCATCAGGAGCCCCGTGGTGCCTGAGGAAAGCTCCAAAACATCCAAAGTCGCTGATGGTAAGCAGGATCCTGACCTGGGGGCGCTCCAGCAGCTTCTCCTGCAGGTGCAGATAGGACTGGGGCAGACTTTTCAAAGTGGAGTTTTTCAAAGTTCCCTGCAGTGTGGCCAGGTTGTCGTTTTTTGGGGGGGGGCGGGGGGTTCTGCCTTTTTGGTGCTGTAACTCAAGCTCCATTTCCATGGTGCAGGGTCCCCTGGAGGAGCTGTGCCTTGTGCTTGGCTGGCAGGGGTGGGATGAATGTTTTCCCATCAGTAAAATGTTAGGATGGTATTAGGCAATGCAATATCTGCAGCACTGCCTAGGCAAGGTTGAGGCTGGGAACCACTAGAGAGCTCTGCTTGTGACAATTTGGCTTTCTATAGGTAGCTGCTGAAGGGTTTTGTAGCCAGTGAAAGCACAGGGAGGAAAGGACATAGCTAGCAGGGAGGTGGGGAGAGGTTTGGGAACAATCTGCCTTCAAACGGAAAGAAAGTCTTTTCTGGAGCTGGTCAGAACTAAAAGTTGTGCTAGAAACAGCCAAAGACATTGTTTTGCAGAAAATAAAAGGCCACCAGCATTCGTTTCTTCCCATCTCCGCCCACCCCCACATCTATGTATGCATTTTTAATCCGGGCAGATAGAGGGGATTTTATCCAGCAATTTAAATCAACTCTTGAATAACGGAGCCCTTGTTTAAGGCAAAAGGACAGCAGCGGACCCCAAAACGTGCCTGCCAGCGTGTGGTTCCATGTAGCCACTAAAGGATTCTATCCTTTTTCTTTCCCGGTTTCACGCTGTCCCCCATCCCTGGCTGCTGGGGTCGTTTCCCTGCCAGCATCCCGGGTGTGGTTTGGGATGAGTGAGAGGGTTCCTGGGCTCCCCCTGGGAGCGGCTCCCCCATCCCGCGGCGGGTGCGCGCTGCCCTCTCCCGGCTGCGGGCTGCTCGCAAAGCTGACCCCCTGCCGCCGCGAAATTGGCGTTTTCTTCCTCTAGCTCCACTTCTGCTCTCTGGCTTTTGCTGCATTAGCTGACCCTGTGTCCCTTCTGTTTCTGCTCAGCACTCCAGAGAGCCAACAGTTTTCAGTCCACGGCGTTAAATAAGTATCAGAGCTGGAGGAGAAAAATCCAAACGAGTGAGTAGAGCCTGAGCAGTGATTGTATCTTCTAATCATGCTGTTTCCCTGTCTTTTAGTTGTCTGTTTTTCCTCCTTTCCTTTAGAATTTTTGTATTTTTGAGTCACTAGTCGAGAAAACAGAGATCTAAAGCACACCAAATGTGTTTCCATTTTCATACCCTCAAAAGATCAAACCCCCTTTCTGTGTGACTGTTCTCTGTGTAACTATACCCATCAACAGGTGGTATCCATGTTAATTCTCCAGATGAGAACACACACTCCCACCCCAGAGCTGCATATTTTGTCTCTAGCCCTGCCTACACTGCTTGCTTTTGGTCAGGTGTGGGGCCACTGGGTCTGTCCTGGTGTCACTCACTAGAAATGCTCCTGGAGATGCCTATTGACACATTCCCACAGGTGCTCTGTCACCTCTTTTCTCTTGGAAAAAACCCCTAGGAGCTATTTCTGGGTTGGAAAGGGAGAAAGCCAATCCCAAGAGGTGAGCTGGTAAAAATAAGTGTTAGTGGTTCTTTTCCTCTAGCAGTTGCCCTTGGTTTGGGCTGGCCTGTCTTTCCCTGTGGGACTCATACAGGAATGCAGTGATTTTCATAGAGACTGTGCTCTATTCACTCCTGAAACAGAGTGTGGTCACCCCTCTCAGCTGAGGCTGCATCTAGGTCACCTTTCTCCTGGGCTGGGGTGCCCAGACCAGACACCCACCCTCGGTTTCACCCCTGCTGCTTGGGCCTGTGCCACGCTCCTGCCTTGGCACAGCCCTCAGCAAGGGCACCCACTTTGGTTCTGGCAGGCTCCTGCTGGCACTGGCCTCACCACTGTGAGAGCCCCCCAAGGCCTGCCAGCAGTGCCTTTGTGTCTGGGAGCCTGGGCAGTGGGCAGGCTGGAGTGTGAAATGTGGGTGTGCAGCAGCAGCAGGACGGGAGCTGTGTGCGGGACCGAGAGCTGCGGTTTCTGAGCACGGAGACGACGGGATTTGGGAATGGTGCTGACAGCTGCTCCTTAACCCTGCCCCAAGCTGCCCTCTGCAACCAGGGGCATTTCTGCTGCTCATGGTCCTATTGCAGGGAAGTTATGGCTCTGCCTCTGAAACAAGCAGGATCCCTGTGCCCGTGATGGGACCAGTGCTCACACAGAGGCATTTCAGCTTGCTTACTTTGAATGCACAAGAAAGCTTCGAGATTATTTGTGAGTACTCGCTGTGGGATGAATTTTTATATCTCAGATGATGAGATAAGATGCATTTCCTTTTCCTGGCATCAGCCTTGCCTTCAATTCAGGTGCACATGAGCACTGTCACTACCCCCCCACAGTCCCCTGGAGGCCTCGGGTGCCTCACATGTGGGATAACTCAGTAAATCACTCAGTAAATTTACTCAAAAAATCTCAGTAGAGCACTCACAGGGCTATTTCGTGGTCCTGAGAGGAGGCCCCCACCAAGCTCTGTAAAGGTCTGTCCCTGGATAGGCAGCTGTGGCAGACAGACAGGCAGGACAGGGCTGCACTCCCTGGGATTCCTGCATCCCTGAGCCACGAGTCTGAGAGGCTGTGTGGATGTCCCACCCAGGGGAGGGCTCCCCCATGCCTGGGACAAGAAGGTAGAACAGGGTGTCCTCAAAGTCCGTGGCATCCCTGCCAGCCTTTGCTCTGCCTCTTGAGTTCTGTAAAGCACGTGAGAATTGGCACAGACATCAGAGTCTGGCTCCACCAAGGCTTGGGTTTAAAGTCTTGCCTTAATTGATCTCAGTTTTTAAAAGATCAATCAATAATGATTCTTTATCCAGGTTTGAGTGTGGCGTAGGAAAGATTGTTAGGAAAGCAGAGAAGACTGGAGGGGGTGTCACTCTTAATTTTGACTGATTTTCAGCTTTTTTCAGCTGAAATTTCAGTCAAATTTCAGCTGATTTCAGCAAGGGCATTACTTAATGGTTTGCCAATTAATTTTTCCATCATTTCGTTAAAATCTTCCGTGGGCCTCAAGGGCTCTAGAGGGAGCTAAAAGCCTTTGAGAGGGAAGCAGCATGCTGCATGAGTCTGCCTGAACCTCAAGTACGCTGTTAAAATGAGGTGTAAAGCACAGTCAGCATACACTGGGAGCAGAATAAAGACTTTTTTTACTCTCTGGAGGAAGACTGTAAGTCATAGTTTCTATATTTAATCCAATCTGATTACAGGAATTCGTATGATCATCAGTCACATGAAAAAACCCTCTGTCTCCTTTTCAGACGTATTTCCCCAAACACATATGTTTCATAAACAGCGCGGGGTAGGCAGCCAAGGAGAGGAAATCAGTGTCACGGCTAGATTGGCTGAAGGGCTCAGGGCAGGATATTACCTTTCAAAACCTTTAATCCCCAGCGCACGGCCACAGGGAACGCCGTGCCCTTCATTTATCTTGGGATTCTGGGCCAAGCAGATCCTGATAGTGCCCTAGGGAACCTTTTCTTTCCTTTTTTTTTTTTTTTTTAAATCCTGTTTTGAGAGCAAAGCTGAAAATACAGGTTCAGCATCTTGGTGGGAACGAAACCGTTTTCCCTGTGACAGACAGGGAGCTGTGGCTTTGTGTGGAACAGTGTTGTCACACGTGCAGGCCCTGTCCTTGTGAGCCTGCCCGCGAGAGCTGGGGTGGGGAGCAATTCTCCCCGTGGGCACGAGCAGACCCCTGGGCTGGGGGTTTTATGCCCTCACCAGTGTTCTGGCTGCAGCACTTGCATTTCCCCTCAGTGTCCTGAACCGTGACATTTGCTCCTGTCAAGAGGCTCAAGGCTTGAGTGGATCAGGCTGAACCCCCCTGGCTCACTTAGGCAGGTGGTGGTGGTGGCTTTTTTATCCTAATTGTGGATTCTCATGTTTTCCCGTGGCTCAGTTACAGAATACAAAGGTCAGCCCCTGCTTGCCATCCCTGCAGGAGCTCCTTAACAGGCCCCAGCACAGTGTGTCCCTCCAGTCTTGATCAAACATAACAAGTTGCATCAAGGTACAAATAGGTGAGACACTGAGAGGAAAGGAAACTCGGCCTCCCTCCCTGGCTTTGCTGAAGTCCCCATGCAGGAACTGTCCTCTCTGTCTCTGGAGTGTTGCTTTTGTCCTTATGCACCTTTTAATCCCCATGTAGAAGAACTAGAGTTTGCATGGATTTCAGAACTGATGGTTGGGTTTGGGAGTTAATAACTGAGCTGTAAATATACTTGTCTTGTTATAGCTGGACATGATAATACCTTGGATCAGGGATACTTTCCTTTGTCCAAGGAATATTTATTATGTCAAATTCCCATAGGCATAAATAGTGGAAAGTTCTCCTGCCTCCCTTCAGGTGCAAGTTGCCTCCTTTAGCAATTAATTACCTTGCCTGATCCTAGGAGAGCCCCCATCATGCTGCCTGTTGTCCTGGCTTGGGAGACTTTTTTCTGTCCTTACTGCCTGCAGGTGGATGCATTTCCCATTTTTTCCCCATTCTGATGGACAGCCCTTTCAGAAGTCATCCATTTTCTTCTTTTCTTGGAATTACCCAAAGTTCAAAAGTCACAGGTCGTTTTGACTGCCTCCGCTTCTGAGGCCTGAAGGCCCTCTAAAGAGGACTGGTTTTCCAGAAAGTTTCCTGGAACTCAAAAGCTGCCTCACTGCATCCAGCCAAGAAGTGGAAGCAGCTCAGGTCCACCGCTGAAAGTATCAACACGTGTTTGGCACAGCACACACACATATGTGAGTGAGGCCATGAACTTCCGTGTTGTAGGTCAGTTCTTCAGGTTTAACTCTATCCAGGATGCTCTTCAGTCTTCTACTCTTCTTCAGTTGCAGACTTCACTTAAGACAAAGTCAATACCAATGGGAAGGTAAAAGTTGTGTCTTTTGCAGGCTTTCCTCTGCTGTCAGGCAAGAAACCTGGGCTCCACGGGAAGGACAGCTCAGCCAGCTGCCAGAGTGGTGCTGCAGAGGAGCACTCCCAAACACAGGTACCAAGGAGAGCTGTGCAGAGCAGAGTGTCCGACTACTGCTGGGGCATGTCTGCTCTCAGCAGGCTGTCTCTGCTCCTTCACATAGTTTTGGTCCTCACAGTAACCACTGAGGTTGGAGTCAGCCTTGTGCTGTATGTTGGGAAGAGACTTGGAATTGATGTAACCGCTCCCAAATCAGGCGGCTGTGAGACTCAGGCCTCGATCACGTGAGGAGTTAGCCACAAATCTGTTGCATCAGTCATAAAATCACAGAACAGTTTAGGCTGGAAAAGGGCTTCACATCTCCTGCTGCTCAGGAGCATCTTCTGTGTCCTTCAGGACCTCAGATTTCCACGTTATTTTCTGGGGTTTATTTATTTTTAGGTTTTTTTTAAGGATGAGGAAGGGTGTGCCTGCCCTGAGTGCACACTGCAGGAGGAGTCGTGGCTGACCATGGCAAGCAAAGGGCAACATGTCCATGGACTCCTGGAGCCAGGGGGAGCAGGGACCAGCCCACATCCTCCATGCCCTGGACAGTTGACCTCACCCTTGGGTTAAACATGACTAAAATTGCTTGACCTCAGGGCCTGTGCTAGGGAAAAATCAACTCTTCCACATCCATGGTGGTGGCTGAAATCCGGTGCAGGACAATGGGGCCAGGAAGGGAATGTCCCAGGGGAGCAGAGCTGCACAACACTGCCTGGCCACGAGGAGAGCTGACTGCATTCAGCTCCTGCTCTACCAGCACTGCTTGGTGGCCTTTTTCTTACCCTAAAAAGTGAGGATTAAGAGGATGTCTATTTGTTTATTGTGTTTCTTACATTTTTTAAAATACGAGATCCTGGCCAGTAACAATTTTGGTCATCAAACAGAAGTGCAAAACAAAGTGGAATCATTATTGCCTTACTTCTGATGCTTCTGGGAAATGAAAAGTCAGACAGATTAATGGCTTCACCCATGTGAATTTGGGTATCTGGCACATAAGTGGAAGCAGCAATTCAGTCTTCACACTATCCATTATCACATAGCACTGATGATAAAATACCTCCCTTTTAAGAAGGAAGGAAGAACTCTAGTTTTGTTCTGCTGGCTATATAAAGTGGGTATTTATCCCTGTTACTATCTTCAGCAGAAGATTTTGGTGGCGGGAGTAATGAATTGAAACCTTTACCAAAGGAAAAATAATCATGAGAGGGAACTAATTGAATTGTTTAAAACTACCATCTTATATTTTATAATCTTTTCTGGGTCACTTCTTCCATTCTGTGCTACATAAACATGCAATAATAGAAAAACATTTGGAGAGAATGGATCATGGTGTCTTTTACTTGCTCAGAACTGTAAGGTGATGCAACTGGAACACACACAGGAGAACAGAGCAGATCTGCTCTTGTCTGTTTTCCTGGAGATAGGGCTGTTTCTTTCTAAAGAAAATATTAAAGGTAATTCATAAAGATATGACAGATTCTTAGCATGAATGACATTATTTTTAGACTGTTAAAATTTCCAGTATTATTAGATCTCTAGTCCTAGAGAAATATTAGCCCTTTAGGGAGAAAAGCTTTTCTCCCATTATTATCTACACGCATATTTGTGTATAAATTAAATATTATGTTCATTACTAATATGTTAAAATTAAAATGTATTAAAATATTTTATGAAATAGAAGCACATATGAAATATTTGATGAAATAGAATACACAAAGCAGTGTTTTTATATCCCTAAAATAATTTTTTAATGCACTTCACAGCTGGCTTCTTACAAGAAGCCACCAGAAATTCCAAGAGGACATTTCAAACCCTGCAGCCCAGTATTGCAAAGAAAAGAAAAACCCAGGGAGGTGCCTGAAGACACGCATTGCTATGTTCCCCACTGTCCTTTTCCCTGCAGCACCACAGGTCCTCCACGGACCCCTCTTGGGAATGGGACACTGGCTGCTGGTTTTTATGAGCCTGAGGACACAGACAGTGACACTGGGACACACTCAGCGTGGGACTGGATGGAAAAAACATGGAAATATACCTCTGAACCAGAGCACTTTAACAGGAAGACAAAAGCACTGTCATCTCTGGATTTGAAAGAGAAAGATGGCAAAAATATCAGATACCCAGGAGAAAAGCTCGAGCAAGAATTAAAGGAGACAAAACAGAGGCTGGGGCTTCATGCTCAACAGCAGCCCCTGCGTGGCTCAAACAGGACAGGCTCAGGTGGGAGCAGCCCAGGGGATGGAAACAAGGGAGCCCTGCGGGCTCTGGAGGAAAAGGGTGCTGGCTGGAGAAAAGAGGTGTTCAAGCACTCTGCCTGTCCTGGGCCACTCTTACTTGCAGATGGTGCTCCACCAACTTCATCAGTGGACACAAAGGATGCTCTGAGGATTGCAGATGTGGTTTCCAGGGAGCACACAGCCGGCCAGCCAAAATCCCCGCTGAGGCTCTTAGCCAATGCTATCAAAAGGTCCATTTGGGAGCCTCTAACCTCAGCTCCAGAAGGATTAAAGCAGGACCCAGACAGCAAAGTCAAAGCCTCTTCAGAACAAGCCTTCTTCCGCTTCCCCAGCACTCCTGGGTATTCCCTAAGCCAAAGGAACAGGAACAACAATAACACTCAGTCACAGGATCCTAAAGTAAGGGATTGGGCAGGAAAATACGTAGGACATGAGAGCCCTTACTCAAATCTATCTCATTCTTCTGTGGGCTCTGAAGGGATATCTCTACGGGATTACAGGGAAGAGGTATCCTTCACACCCTACAGGCCTTCCAAGACAACCCACATACCTCAGAAACCAGCTAGCACTAGGATGGAGGAAGTCCCAGGACTCCTAGAAAAGTTTACCTTTGAAGACAGTCCTCTAGGAGCTCCCATGGATGAAATATGTATCCGTAAGAAAAAGTCCACTCTTCTTTCATCTCCAGAGCCCAAGAACTCCTTCAAGGACAGTCTGGGTGACTCTGCACAAAAAGGGTCACTCTTCAATAGACTGAGAAGCAAAGCTTGTGAAAGGGAACGGAATTCCTTGGTGTCATGTCTGCCTGTCATTAAGGACCATTCTCCAGAAAGGTTGTGTTATCCTTTCACAGGTGAGGACCCCAGTGGAATTACTTTGTTATTATTGTTACTGTTATCATTATTATTATTATTATTACTATTGTTATTGTGTAATAGCACTTAACCTTTAAAAGACCTGTGCCTGACCATGCAGGTGCCCATCCATGGTGTGCTATGTTTAATTCCTAGTTATTTTCTACACAAGGAGACTTAATAAATACATTTTGTGGTTAAAGTTTAGGAGTTGCTACAAATTTAAAGGCATGGAGTGGATTTGCAAGCAGAACCAGCTTGCTGGACCCAAGTTTGATTTGCTGCTCGCTGCTGTTGGGACGTGTTTGGGTCAGGGAATTGTCCTCAAGAGGTGGAAGGGGTGGCAAGGAGAGTGGGATGTTGGGCAGAGCAGCTTCTGCAGTGACACTGAGTTGTGGAAGGGGCACTAGAGTGGGTAAGCAGAAGGACAAGCACCAAAACCTCTAGTTTTTGCAGTGCACAGTACATTTGTTTTCCCTCCCATGAGAAAGCAGAGACTGAAGCAATATGATTGCAGTAGCAAGAAGCTTTGCTCTGTGTTTGTGATTCCTCAGCAGGTGTCTCCTCAGCTCTGCTGTCATAGTGACCATGCTGTGGACGTACTTTTGGGAGCTTTGCAGTGTCATTAATATCCCCTTGTTCCTTAATTTGAGAGGAGAGAGCACCTTATTGACCTCCTCTGACCTATCTGTGAGTCTATCTGGGCAGTGATTAAAAGGCATCAATTTTCTTGTTTGCTTGCAAGAGTGAGGTTAGTGTTAAAACTGCAGACAAGTCCAAGAAATATTGATGCCAGACCAAGAGCAATCTGAGCAGAGGCTCAGAAAGAATTAAGTGCAGCACAGATTCAGGTGTGAAATATGAGGCATGAGACCTGCATGAGACCTGCACCCACCTTTCTCTGTGATCCATCTTTCCACTGCAGAAAGTCTCAGTTATTTACCTAAACAACCTATTGAATTTTGTTGACACACCTGTTTGTCTTGTGCTTTATGAAATTGCAACCTGAACTGTAACCTCAAAATTGCTGCTGTGCCTCAGCAATAAAATCTGTCTGTAGAATGTAAAGGCACTGAAATGTTCCCAGTGAGCTGCCAGATCCTTCTGCATCCCTTCTGCTTCAGAACTGCCACACACTGAGGGGAAGATACAGCACCTAAGCCACTTGATCTGGAGCTCATTGAAACTGATAGAATAACTCCTGCTCTCCTTCCTGAATTTTTGGATTGGATCCTTGGGGCATCCTTCATCCAACAACTCACAAAACCAGGCATTCCCATTGAGCCAGATGATGTTGAGGACGGCACTGAGGCCACAGAGAGTTGCTAGTTCACACTTCTCACAGTGTTCTTGAATGGGAGGCCTTTTCAGAGTCTGTGCCTCATCACTGCCCATCAACTAAGCCAACCTGACTTGCTCTTAACTAAATGCATTACAATAATTGGTATGTTGTGCTCATACTGAAATGGGAAAAGTTCTTGCAAGGTTTGAATAATGCTATACTTGATTAATGCTGAAAATATTTTGAAAAAACATGCTGGTGTAATGTGTGGAATTCCTTTGCTGTGCAAGCCAAAAGAGAAATTATTAAATTATTACAATTATTGAATGTAGGCAATCCAAAGTCTGTTTAGAGAAAAAAAAATTCTCATTTCTTCCACATGAGAAATCTGTGGAGAAGCAGAGATCTGAAACCAAACAGCCAAATCCTCTGTTGCTACTGGTCATCCTACTGGACTTCTACTGGCCATTCTTTCCATTTCCTACCAGCTTCCATCTGGTTTTGGACACCAGTGCCCCAGGAGATGTGTGTAACTTCCTATCTCTCTTTTGCAAAAGACTGAAGTTCTTACAGTGGTCAGGATTAACTCCCATGACTTTACACAAATATGCAAGCTTGGACAGTTATGGAGGAAGCCAACAGATTAATACAGCTTTATGTTATCAAAACAATTCCTGCTCCAAGACATTCTGTGTATTTAGGCTGCAGTCACTGCCATGACACAAAAACAGCGCAGGAAAGAAAGGGAAGTGAGCTGTGATGGGCAGATTGATACCCGTGCTGGGTTTTCCCCACATATCTCCAGGGCAACCAGTACTGCTCCCACATCCAACACCAGGGATCACCTTATGAGCCTCTTCACGTGGCACCTCCCTCATTTTTCAGAGGACCTCAGGTTTCCTAGGAAAATGAGTACCTTGGATGTTCACATTAAGGGAGAGGTTCTCAAAAGCAGTGCACTTTCATCTGAGGTCTTGTTCCACGGGGAAGGAAAGCTCAGGTATAACATATGCTAATTTGGAAATTAGGGACATGCTAGAGTGCTCAGGAAATGAGAAATAAGTAATAAATAACTCCCAATCTGAAGGAATGAGATGCCTGGAAAGTGAAAGTCCAAGTCTGGAAGACTTGAGTTAGTATTTGGAAAAGAACCTTCATTTTTGAGATCAGTTCTGTAGCAGATCGAGCGTTAAGGCTTGGCATATTTGGAGGCAAATTATTATCGTCTAACTTTGGTATTGAAGTTCTAAATTTCAGATTTTAATGACTCAGTAAAAGTCCCCAAGTTTGAACATTTTTGTGTTTGTTTTGTCCAAATTCTCACAGCTGTTGGCCAAGTTCTGTCTATCCCACCCTGTTTGGTTTGAGGGGTTTTTTGGGTTTTGGTTTGGGGTTTTTTTCTTGTGCGTTGGTCTTATTGTGTTGGAGCAGGCTGCTTCTCCTCCAGACCTTGTAACTTCCTAAATTATTGATACCACCCAAAGGGGAGGAGAGGGTTTGCTTATTCCCAGCACAGCTGAGAGAAGAAAGGGAGTGTGTAATTGCTTGTGTTTCCAGCCTGCTGGGCTGCAAGGTCTGCCCTTTGTGTATTGTGGAATTCGATTTCTCCGGTGGCATGGCTGCGGGGTAGCTACTGCAAACTTCTGGCGGCACAGGGAAAAGCTGTGGGGGAGTTTCCTCACTAAAAGCAGCAGTGGCTGATGCTCCCCACACCTGGGAAGGGCTGTGCCTGACTGTCCCTGCTGAGGACAGGTGGAGTGCAGCTGGATGTGCAGAGCAGGGGCAGTGTGGCAGTGCTGTGACCCCAGCACTTGGAGCCACCAGCCCCTGGCAGGTCCCAGGCAGGAGCTTGTCCCTTCTCCAGGCACTGCCAGGCAGGCAGGTGTGGGCTGGCAGCTCGGGCAGGTCTGGAGCAGTCACCTGTGAGGCTGGAGACCCACCTGGAGGGGTACTGCACCTCCCTGCCCACGGATCTGCCCCCCAAAAAAGCATGGCAGGAGCCAAGTCGGCTCCACTGAGCCCTCTGAGCTTGCAGCTTCACTGAGCACGAGGACTGGGCACTTCTAAAACTGAGATTTCTGGGGAAAAAAAATCAGAACCTCTGCCTCAAATTACTTGAACTTGCTTTTATTGCTTTACTGTCTGAGATGAACACATTTCATGGATCCTGAGTTTAAATTAGGGCTGGAGGCAAAAGTCCTACTTGAGCCCTGGGACCCGGAGCAAGGCAAAGAAGAAACATCTACACTGGGAGAAGGGGAGGTGATTTTAATCTGAATACACCTAGAGAGCCAACTGTTGCCTTGTAGATATAAAGGAAAACTAACACTGTTAGCTTTAAATAATGTATGTTTCCAAGATGGCCAGCTGTTAATCATTAACCCTGTAGCAGGTTGAAGCATAGGGACAGATGTTCCAAAAGCTGTTTTATTTTCTGAAATGAAGAGAATGAAGCTATGCATTAGACAAATTAAGAAGAAATTCAAATATTTACACCCAGTTGAAACAAGATGCTGGAAAAACAGGCATGACAGAATTGCTGCAATTAAGTGTAATTTAATTTATAATTCCGAAAGCATGCTTCTTCCAAGGGCAGACTTTGAGTTTTCCTTATGGACTGTATTGTTGTGATGTATGGATTTTCCTGACTTCTTATGGCATTTTAATCAACAGCCCAATGATGTGATAATATTCCTAAAGCAGAAAAATAAGTGACGTTTGTTTAGACATAATTAATGAAATATTTATGTTGCATGAGGCTATGTGATAAAGCCCTGTTCTCTTAGTCCATTTGCTTCTGATTACATTTGTGATTTTTTTATATGACCAGACATTCTGACGCCAACTATTTTACACTGAGCAGATGTCATGTAGTAAAAATGGGTGCCAGATGCTACAAGCCACATAAGGGTAATTTGTTTAAGAGCTGGCTCAGACTTTGTGCATTCAATTACACTCTATAGTGAGCCTTATACAATCATTTGGGTAATATGGCTAACTTCAGATATACCTTTTAATGAATGTTGAGTGCATTCAGAACAGCATGCTACATGCAGGGTGCTCAAGGAATTTATTTATTTGTTTGTAGTACCTAGAAAAAAATAAAACAAAATGTATAGCCAGACACTTTTTGACAGGGATCAAAAATTTAATTAGTGCTGTCAGCTGAATTTCCAAATTGCTCTAGGTGCTGCTGATTAGGACTCAGGGCAGGTGCAAAGTGTCTGTTTAAGTTAAAGAGGAGTATTTTTTGCTTCACTGACCATTTTGTTATTGTGTTTTAGGATATGAACACCTACCTGTCAGAAGACAAGCTACAGAGTATTCTACTTCATCCTCCGATGAGGAATGTGAATGCAAGCCTTCGTTAACGCACAAGGTAGTCTTGAGTTGGAAACAGAAGTGTGTGTCCTTAGCTGGGCTGTATTTAAAATCCATCATGTGACTTTGATCTAAAACACACAGCAATTCCTGGAAGTGGGGATCAGAACGTTGGAGGTTACATGTCACAGAGAGAAAATACATTCAGACAGATGAACATCAACATTTCTTTACCTCTTTGGATCTTCAATTCCCCCAGGTTATACCAGCGCTGACAGGGGAGGTCCTCATTTGACAAACAGACAAGTTTTACTGAAACCACTTTGATGCTGATCCTTAAGCGGCCTTAATACGTAGCCCAACAAGCCAACTATTGCAAAAAATAAACAAAGAGGTGCAGATTGCCTTGGGGGGAATACAGATTCCTTGGAGAAGCGCTGCAGTAGGCTTGCCTGGAAAACACTCTGTTTGTGGCTCACACCTTTGTGCTGATTAGGGCAAAGTCCCACCCAGGGCCTGGACCCTGAAACTGCAGGAGCTGGGGGGCTGCAGCACCCTAAACCCTCCACACCCAGCTGTGACGTGAGGAAACACAGCTTTTACTGCCTGAACAGCTCCTGAGAAATGTGGTTATCTCTTTCCTGTGCAGATTATCAGTAAATATAATTAATAGCATGAGGTGGCCTTTTGATTTGCTGCCTTTGGGGGTGGGGGGAAGAGGAAGGAAAACAAAGTACTGAAAACCACAGGAAAATATGAAAGCTAAGTGGGACTTTGAATGGAAACAGAGGAACCAAAGTGCAGCACTTGTCCCCAGTGGCTCTGTGTGAGGATGTGCTGAGATGGAATGCTTCTTCATTCATCTTTCCTGTCACAGCAAAGACAATCTATAGTACAATAATGTTATGGTGAATTAAAAAAGGTTTAAATAAAATAGAGAAAAGAAGGGAGACATGGGAGCAAACTGGATAGAAGCAACCCCCAGCAGTTCAGGCAGGACTGGGCAGGGAGAAGGCAGAGCTCCAGGGAAGCTGCCAAAAATGGGAAGAAGGATCAGCTGTTGCACATGGGCACCAGCAGTGGTTCAGTTTTGATGCACATTCCCCACTCAGTGTGCTTCTTTCAGCTGCCTCCTACCATCCCTTTCCATGGCAGTTCTGGCTGCTGTTTTGCCAGTGCTACCATTTGTATCTGGCAAAACCTGGTGGGAAAAATTTTAGTGACTTCCTGGCTGGCTAATTTTTTAATTGTCTGTTCTATGGTGCTCATGTATCCTGCCTCCTCAAAAATGGGAACAGCACAGCCTTGAAGCACTTAGGACAGCTTGGGTCAAAGGCAAGATGGAGCAATGGCAGGTGATTCCCTGCCCAGCCCTGCAGCATGTGCTGTCCTGATCTCCCCACAGCAGCAACAAGTGCCCTGGGGAAAAGCAAAAATCTCTGCAATGCAGCAGAGAAATGGCATTAGGGGACGTTTCACAGGGCTTCAGGTCGTGTCCCATGATGTGAATTTACCACTTTCTGGCTACAGCAGTGGAAATGGGTTGAATTTCCTTAAACTGGTGCTTTCCCCAGCCTGTGTATGGCCACATGTAGTGAAATGTTCTTCACAGTCAGCTTTGTGATTTGGAACCATTTTACTGACACTGGCTTGGGGTTGCCTTAGGAACTTGTCATGATTGAAGCCATCATAGGAAATGCATGTAAAGGTTCCTACATGAGTGTTTCCCTTTTTCCCCAGCACCCTGCAGTAGCTCCCCCTGCTCTGGGCAGGGGAGGGGGTCAGACTGTCCCCAGGGGTCAGTCCCAACCTCAACGGCTCTGTGACTCTGGGGGAGCTTGGAGGAAAGCTGCAATGGCATACTTATGCTTTGATTGCCTTTCCCTTCCCCTCTGTGTCTTTTATAGGCAAAAAGTGCTCTCAGAAAGAGAAGGAAGCTGGAGAAGGAGACAAAGCAGTTGATTAAACAAGAGGAGCTGAAGAGGCTTCACAAAGCACAGGTGAAAATGTTGCTGGCAGATGTCCCCTTTGTCTCCCAAGAGTGACTTGTGAGTGTGGGGGTACCCAAAAGGGGCCCTGCACCTCCCCTCACCCCTCAGTGAGGCTCACTGCCCTCTGTGCTGAAATGCCTGCAGCCAGCAGCAGCAGGAAGGTGCGTGTGGCAGGGCCCTGCATCTCTCTGGGGGACAAATCCATGTCAGTCCCTGGAGATCATCATAATTACCATCATCATTTTGTAAATGTGCATGAAGAACAGGAGGGAATAGTGACTGGCAATAAGAGAAGGGAAGAGGGAAAGAGAGAGAAAGGGGAAATAACATCAACCCCGTAGACTGTAGGAATCACAGCCATTACCTCTGTGCTTACAGGGGGATACAAAGGTACAGTGATGGCTTTTGTTCTCTCCCTGCCACAACAACGAAAGTCATCATTTTTCTTTTCTTAATGAACAGAACGTCATTTTATACAGGCCCTGCTCTTCAGAAAATGCCAGGAAAGCCCAGGACTCTACTGGTGTATTATTATTTCCGATTAGAGTTTAATATTTGTCAATGCACTTCTGCACGATTTGATCTCAGATGTATCCTATTTCATACTAAGGAGGAGAAGCTATGTTTTAGTTTTTATCTGAGAATTGTAAACTATCTCGAGGTAACATTAGATGTGTATGTGACTACTCTTACTTTAACGCTTTGTGGAGACAATCAAGTCCAAACTTTTGGAATGATTTTTTGTATTTGTTGGGCTGTTGCTGAGGGCTTGGCTTGGAATGCCCTAACACAGCCTGAAACTGCAACTGCTGAGCATCTGTCTTTGACATTTCAATCTTTTAAGGTGTTTCATGCTTTTTATCCCCACCACACCTCTAAAAACCTTATTTCAAAGGGAATGGACAACGGATGTAGAAATCCTTCCTGAAGTGCCACTGAATTGTCACATCTTAGCTATTAGACCCTTTTCTTTCTGGGTCAAAAGCTGGTGAAATACGACAGCAAACCAAAGGAAATCCCATGCACAATAAAACAGCTAGCAGAGCTTTCCAGCTGTAAACCTTCCCTATTTATATGAGCTTTACTAATGTAATATCTCAGAATGCATGTCCCTGAACATGAAAGTATTGACTTTTTACACCTTGTGAGACACAGAAACATTATGATCTCCTTTTTACAATGGGAAAGCTAAAACTCAGAAAAAAACAGAGGTTCTTTTGGTGCCTGTGATACTTACATAAAATTGTGATGGACACCTAGTGGCATATTTAAATTGCTTAGGTGCTTGATACACTCAGTGAACTGCCAAGAGCCACAACTCCTCCGAGACCTTTCCAAGCTGTTTCTCTAAGCACCAAGACCATCTTCTGTCTCTGAGTTTTGAAGCTGTGTCTGTAGCTTTTCTATCATTACATTTCTGCAGGCAGTCCAGCGCCAGCTAGAAGAACTGGAGGAAAGACAAAGAGCTCTGGAGATTTTTGGTGTCGAACTGGAGAGAGAGCTAAGAGGAGAAGCAGGTACACAAAGCAGAGTTTGCTTGTTTAGTGGTGGGATTTTTAACCTGGTCCAAAGCAGAGGGTTTTAATGGTTATCATGGAAATAGTTTGGTGCAAAATCTGAAAAGGAACATTAACTGGCAGGACAAAACTGATTGACAAACCTTTTTCTCAAACTCTCTGTTAGCTAAAGCACCTCTACATTGAATGCTTTAAATTTTCTGTTGGTTGTCACAGATTTGGAATTATTGACAATGCTACTGAACCTGAATTTACATTTCCCCCAACAACCCCCCCCCACCCCCTTTTTTTTTAAGTCCCATCCTGAGGTTAATCTCATCTCGTGGAGGGAGCAGTGAGGTTTCCAGGAGCTGTATCTCAGTTACCAAGCCAGCAGCAGCCCGTGCCTAGTAACAGAGTCCTTAATGACTTTGCTGGAGTGTGAAATGCCATTAATATGATTAGAGCCAGTGGCCCTGCTATAGCAACAGCAGCCTGCAGGCACACACACTGACCCAGCAGCACAGCTCTTCCCCAGTGGGCAGAAGATGACAGGGGTGTCACCCCAGCCCCAGCCAGAGGCAAGGTTTGCTCACCTGAGCCAACATTCCCAAGCACCCAGGGCTGTGGGATCTGGCCAGCCTTGGCACTGCTCCCCAGCACACACGGGGTGAGGCAGAGGGGAGGACACCCGGGGGCTCCTGCCAGGCTCAGAATGGGGTGGGAGCGTGAACCGTGCCCGTAAGGGACTTCAGAGGGGGCTGTGGGGCTGTGCTGAAGGGACTGACAGCCTGAATGCAAATGTGTCTTTACCTCCACTTCAGAAAACTGAGCCTTGTGTTTTCCTGACAGGCAGTTGCACAACACAGAAAACCCAGATATGTTTTGGCACCTGATCTTGTTGTTTTAACCAGGCAATCCAGTCCAAGCTCTCTGTGCTGGCCTTTCTAATGCCATATTTCATAGCAGCTCTCACCCCTATTTTGACACTGTTCAGTTCAGCAGGAGAGCATTCACCCAACCTTTTACATTTATTAACTAATTTCCTAGAACTGATCGTGTCAGTCTATTCCAAATTTTATTTAAAAATTGATCATATGTTTTTCTTAAATGAAATCATAACCCTTTATCAAACAGCACCCCCCTCACCGCCCATGAGAAAGTCTGCTAAAAAGGCTGTGAGAATTTGGAGAGTTAGCTTTTTTCTTCTGATTTGTATAAAGGTGGTTGTTTTCTGGAAACCTCAAAAATACAGAGGGACAAGAAGCTTCTAGCTCTTGGGATAGACACAGGATAAATGGCCTAGAGCCACTTCTTGTTGTTGCTGTTTTGACAACCACATTTCCTAAAGAAGGCTGTCTGCCAAGAGATCGATGCTTCTCATTCTCTTACCAGCCCTGGTAATTGGATTGCCCTCATTAGGGTGAAAGTACTGGTTTTTTTTCTCCCTGTTGATTGTTTGTGTGTAGGTGGCCAGTTACAAATAGGGCAGATACTGCAATGTAGGATGTTACTGTCTCTCAATAACTCTTCTGATGCAAAAGCATGAAGCCATGAGTTTCCCAGGCAGAATGTGAGTGCTTTGTTGCTCGTAATAACATATGTGTAATGATGCAGGCACTGGTGAGTTTAATATTCTGTTCAAGCTTCCTAAAAATAATGAGCATTATTGTTTAATGAATGACCAGTGTTTATTAGGTTAAGTTGTATTTAAGCAGGTCTGTGCTTATGCAATTCAAGTGATTTAATAGGTATTATTAAGGTAATTAGAAAACGATCACAGTTCAGCAATAATATTGAGCGGCAAAGGTTGTGAATAACCAAATTTAGAGGCAGGCCTGCAAACACCAGTCTTCAGTGACATTTACGCAACTCTCCTCTAATAATTCTGCAAGGCTGGGATGAATGGCCTCTTTGTTAGGGGGAGTTATTCATTAGCTCCTCAGCTGAATTAGAAGAGAACATGCGTGGGTGCGAAACAACTGCCATGAAGACTGATGGGCAAAATGAGGTTTTGATCATCTTCTAATTGTAGTGACAACAATTCATGCATTAGGAAAAAACCCCAAAAAAGACTCCCCGAGAAAACATCCCAAAAATATGAGAAGAAATCATATCAGTCCTATGAATAATTTTTCCTATTTTCGTGTTTCCTTTATTCTGCTTCAAAATACCAAACAATAAATCACTGATGTACCGTTGCTTTGTTTTCCACTGACATTTGTGAAGGCTTATGGAGAGCTTCTGCCTACAAGAAAATACAGAAATAAAAATCTCAAAACATGTTTTCCACTGAAATTAGCATAAGGGCTCAGTTAAAACAACTCATGAACAATGAGTTCTTTACCAACTTTACCAGTGATGGTAAAGAAGAAAACCTACGTTGAGAGAACGTTAAGAAATGTCTCCGTACTTTGGAAGGTGAACAAATATCTGCACATGTTGTAGCCAGGTTTTGATTTCACCAAAACCATTCCCGAGGTGTCTTGGAATTTTCAACAGTCAAAAGAAATCAGTTGCAAGCCTGTGGAGAAAAGGAATTTGAAGTTTAACTGTACCTAAAAATGTGCAAACTGGCCAAGATCCCTTTACTGTGTGATGACTGAAAGGATGGACAGTGAAGCATCAATCTGGAAACCAGAAGGTTCAGGTTTTGAGAGCAGTGTTCAGTAAATACTCCTCCACAGCCAATACAATTCCCTCAAAAGTGATGAAAATAGAAATACCTGTGATGTCATTAGAAGAAAGTCTGACTTTCAAATGGATGTCAGTCAGAGGAGACTCAGGTAAACCAGGAGGAAAGGTTTGCTTTAGCAATGCTGTAGGGAAAAGCCAACATGGCTCACAAAACAAGCTCACAAATTGTTTCCCTCTAACCTATTAAAAAGACCTGTTGAACTGCATTATGCAAAATGCTTCTTTGGTTTGTTCTGCCCTTGGCAGGCATCAAGCACTCCATCAGACTTAAATAAGTATTAACATTGATAGTAACAAACATTTGAAAAGCTCAGGGAAAAGATGCCCCTGGTAACACTTAGGGGGCATTCTGTGGGATGGAGGAGGAGGCAAAACAAGGGCTACTCTTATTTCATCTTGCACTGAGGATTTTGTGAAAATGAATGGTTTTTTGCAAAGTGCATTATTTTTGCTTACCTCCATCAACCTACAATACACAGTCTTTTATTAGAGATACAGAGATTTTTAAGTGTAAAGAGGAAAAGTTCAAAGAAGGAATATTTTTGCCTAAACAAGGAAACAGCAAAAATGGAACTGTAACCTTTTGTGTCTGTGCCGCGCTTGTGCATAACAGCAATTGCAGTGCTTTTACTGACAGTAAAACAGACCAAATTTTGATGATGCCACCATTTCTTATGGAGGCATACAAAGACCTAAGGCTCTGAATACTAATGCTGCATCCCTGAATTGAGAAACTGGCATGTTCCAGCAAGGGCTGCTCCTGCCGTCAGTCTGAGAAGACACTTTTTATCACCACTTACTGACCTGGAAGATCCCACAGGAACACATCCATTGCTGCCAAGTTTTAATGGAATCAGGCAGGAATTGAAGAGAGATCGCTCTGCCATCTCTCGTGGTTTTGTCCTCCTGTTTCATGGTAATTTCCAGCTGGGGTCAAGTCCTGATGACAAACTGCAGACCTGCACCCATGCCAGCGCCACTCCTGTCCTTGGTGTGGGGGCCCAGGGAACTCCTCTGATGCTGCCAGGAGCTGACCAGGGTTCCCTGGGATGATGGTGTCTGGTGAAGGCATGCAAAGGTGATCCCCAACACCCAGCAGTTCCCCTCAGCTCAGGAAGATGGCTAAAGGGCTTCACTGGGTGGCATCATTGCTGCCCCAAGGAGATGGGCTTTACACTGCTGCTTTTGAGTGGAGTCAAACCCTGCCTCTGACCTTAGAGTGAGTGGCCTGAAGCTGTAGAGACAGGAGGGTAACTCCTGGGGCAAAAAACGAAGCACGTTTCAAAATGATGACAGAAAGGCATCAGAAACACTGCTGAACTGCCCAGGACGCTGGCTGTGTCTCCCCTTGGTAATCTAGTTTAATGGCACTCTTGTAATTGGTGTCTCTGGAGCTTTAACCTGAGACCTTTTGGGTTAAGTTTCAGTGTTCTCAGTCATATAAAATACAGGTGCAGTCCCTCTTAAAGTAGGAGAAATCTTATAAGCTTCCAGCTGCAGAAGACTGCCAGGCTGGTTTGTGGGGATTTTGTTCTTGGTTATCTAGCATTGTGATGTAAGGACTGAGGAGGAGAGAGCTCGTTTCCCTGCCTGCTGCCAGTACTCCTTTTGCTTCATCCTAAATCTGGCTATCTCCGCTTCCGTGTGTGCTGGGGAGTGCAAATACCACCGGCTGGGGCAGGAGCACAGGCTGGCTCCTGCCTTTATGCCTCTGAAGGTGCCAGAGTGTCACCTGGATTGTAGCCTCGCCCTGGAGCAGTGTAAGATACCTGCTTCCTACAAGTGATCACCATCCTGTGGCAGCAGGCAGGAAGGGGCAGAACAGATGTGGGAGGGGTGTTGGCAGTGCCATCACTGTCGCTGCAATTCTGCGTCGAAGGGACGTGGGGTGGCTTTGTTGTTTTGTGAAAAAATGAATGGAAAATGTGAAGTCATGAGGATGTTAAAAAGGACAGCAAGGAAAAAAAATACATAGGTGCTCTGACTTGCCATTTGAAAACACCCAGGGGATCTTCATTGCCAAAGAGTTTTGTACAGATGGTATTTTAGGAGAGTAAAGGTCCTTACCCGATGACAGAGATCCACCCTTTTCTGCAGCAAGGCAGAGTCAAGCTGTGAGCTCTTTGGGAGAAAGGCTGTCTGGCAGAGATGCCCTGGCCCAAAGTGGTATAAAACCACCCAGTAATCATAGATCTGTCATTCAAAGCAGATGCAGATTTAGAGGCCAGTTGACAAGTGAAGCGGAATTTGCAGAGGATTTGGTGGTGCTGATATCCCCTGGAAGCAGGGATTAAGTTGCTACCTGCCAGTGTGTGCATCCTGAAGGCTGGTGGGGTTAATGTAATATCCACTCAGACACAGTTCATCTCTGAAGCCCAGTTTCAACAGAGACACTATCTTATCAAAGGCAGAGCTAAGAGACAGAAATAGTGCCCATTAAAGTCTATGTGATAATTTGAAAGGAAAAACTTTAGGACAAAAATGTTTAAAATCCAGTGTATCTTTTAAACACAGAAGTGTTTAAAATCCAGTGTATCTTTAGCTGCAATAAGCCACAACTGTCCACCAAAAATAAAATGACATAAATGTCATACCTGTTGTACTCAGCTGTTACAGGGGTCAGTTGCATACAGCAAAACCATCTCCATTTGAAGTCACATAGGCTTACACAGGAGGATTATTGAAGGAGAACTTAGCTGGCAAAAGCCCTGGAAAGAAAGCTGGTAAAGCACACTGTGCTCTCCTATTTCACACAGATTCCGGCACAAAGGACGAAAATCAGATGCTACATGAATGGTTTGAGCTGGTCATGGAGAAGAATAAATTAATGCGTTACGAGTCTGAGCTCCTGATTATGTAAGTAAGGACAAGCATCAGTATGAAAGATGGGGAGGGGAGAGGGAAAAAAATGTACTCACAACTCACAATACACCTGAACAGCTTCCTGCATGCTGTGTTTGAGACAGCTGAGGAATAAAATCCAGAGTAGCTACACCTGTTTTGAACATGGATTTGCAGCTGAGGCCTCCTCATCCTTCCCTCTCACAGTGGATCAAACATTTCAGTTCTGTAGGATGCTCTGAACCAGTGTGGCAAAGAGATGCTCTGCCTTCACATAGCGTGGGTCTAATGAACACCAGGGCACCTTCTCCTGGGAAGAGAAATAGTCTGACAAATTCATCTGTTTTTATTGGGCATAGGGAAAAAAGATGTAGAAATTCACAAACAAGCAGACCCACCAACACAAGAAGCAAC
>WAAE01018770.1:582644-593671 GCA_013400495.1 Nicator chloris
AATAAATGTTTATATTATTATATTTACATAATAATTTTATAATTAATATATTTTAATTGTTATATTGATGATTATTATAATATAATATAAATTATTATAATACTTGTTGTTGTTATTATTATTTTTCCATCTCAGCCCAGCCCTGAGCTCCAGCTGCACCCCAGTTTCTCCCAGCTGTGCTGGGGGCTGAGCCCTTCCTGCCCCTCTCCTTGTCACGGGGTGCTGGGGTAGCAATGCTTTCTTCCCCCACTGCCTGTGAGTTAGAAAGGCAGCAGTGGGCTGCTGTTAGTGCTGCAGGACACAAAATGTTCTTGTCTGGATGTGTGCACGTGTTCATTCCTTTGCCTCCTGGTGAGGCCCTTCACGTGTGGGTTCAGCCCTACTCAGAATTACTCTGTGGGTGCCCCCAGCAACGCCCAGATGGTTCAAAGCCTCAAGCATTGCTGTGTCTGGGGGAGTTCAAGCCCATACATCCTGTAAAAGGTGGCAGTGGTACTTCTGGAGCTGCTCTGGAGATGTTGGCACAAGCAAACCTTTCAGTGTTGGCAGCCCACGAGGAGAAAATCCTGGAGAAAGAGAACACAGAATCTCGTAACTGAGATCCAATTAACATGTCTGTCTTCACTGAAAAAAGCTGCTTCTTTAACATACTTTTTGCTGCACCCAGAGCCCAAGAGCTAGAATTGGAGGACCACCAAAGCAGGCTGGAACAAAAGCTGAGAGAGAAGATGGCCATTGATGGTAAGTCAAAGGGGACAGTGTGCTCCAGCTCACGGGGACAGACTGTGCCAAGCCTGTTTGCTCCCAAAACAACCAGGGTGGCTGAGGCTCCTGTGCTCCCTCTGAGTGCAGCTCAGCCAGCAAAATGTGAGCTCTTCTCATCTGGCTCCTGGGGAAGACAGCTGAGCTGACCTGCCCAGCTCTACGCTGCACTGCATCAGAAGCACTGCACGTGTAATTACACTAATTGTGCTCTGCAGGCAGCAGTGTCCAGCTGAGGGTGGGCAGCAATGGCAAGTAACTTCTTCAGCCACCCAAACAGGAGAGGTTGTCTGCTCTTGTGCTGCATTGCTGGTTACCGCAGTGTTTTGGAACTGCTTTGAAATACTTGGGATTACAGCTTGGGCTTGTCCTTTCATTTGGGATCTGAAAAGGAGCATGGGGAGGAGCAATGCTGGGAGAGCAGTGGTTCCATAGCACTGAGTACCCCAAAACATCCTGTTGTGTTCTAGGCATGTGGACTGCAAGTGACGGCAGTTTTCAGTACGTTTGCTGAAAAATGCTTTCCATTTTCTTAAAGGTACTACATTTCATCTTGGGATTTTTACCTCATAAGCTAAACTTAAACTGCAGCTTCATTGCTTCTATAATTAAGTAGTGCTTTCTCTAACCCTTCCAGTCTAAATGCTTCCAGTTGAGAGATCTACTGTAGACCCTAGGAATCCTAATGGTCAACTTCAAATGGCCCAAATCCAGGAGAAAGTTTCCCTGAACTTTTACAGACAAGTTCCCTGTAACTTTAACAATACTAACTGCTATTGACTACATTTGTCATTGACTATAATGTTAATTCAAGCTGTGCACCAACAGTTAAAATGCAAACAGTGATCTGGCTCTTAAGCTCTTTTTTGTGACCTTTTAGAGAGCCTTAAAGATGAGCTGGATCTGAATGAGGAGGCTGAAATTTTTACCGAGATGATGAAAGTGGTTGAAGAAAGGGACAGACTCGTATGCACCTTAGAAGAGCAGAGATTGAAAGAAAGAGCAGAAGACCAGCACCTTGAAAGCTTTATATTATCTACAGGTTATCAGCTGAGCAGGATTTAAACAGCCACGTGCAAATCAACATCCTTTCAGCAGAATTCCCTATCATGGAGATGGAGTCTTCTGGAAAATGAAGGGATTCAGATTTAAAATCAGCTTATTTGGGAAACACATCATTTTGTTATCAAAAGCTTTAAAGCAGTTCTTTTGCTTATTCCAGAGACAGTCATTTCACTGTCAGCTCAAAGGATCACTGGGATACAGGTTTGGACTGAATTTGCCTGTCTGATGGGCACCAGGGTCTGTGAAAGGGAAATCAGTGCTCCCTTATTCTCTTGGAATTTTATTTTAATGCTGAGAGTAGAGTTTCTGAGGAACATGACGACATCATTTAGTATTCCTGAGACAGCCTTACTTTCCCTCTGTTTGCCTGAATCTCCGTGTGGCTTTGTTAATATTCTGGCACAGCCAAGCTGTGGTCAACTATAGAAAAGTCAGAAAACAAGCATCTCATAAAAACAGGGTTAGTCTTTATTTCTGGTGGGGGAAGAGTCGTTTGACTAATGACTACATATAAGCACTTACTAAAACTACTGTAAATGCAATGTCAGAAATTAATTTTTCAGGTATTTAGAAGTTTTATTGCACTGTGTATTTTTGAACAAGAAGTTAAAGCAATATTAAATCCCTGCATTTTGTAAAATGGTAAGGGATTATCAAAGGGATGACTATCCTTACAGCTGGTACATGCTCAAAAAAGTTTCTGTATATCAGAGATTAAGGTCTTCAAAATAAGATAAAAGATAATTTAAAAATAGTAATCCAGACCCAACTGATATTTATATGGCAGACTTCACTATGACAGACTTTACAATTTCTTCATAAAATACACCACAAATTGTACTGTTGGGTGTGATGAATGGTATAGCACTTAAAGACCTCCCTCAGAATAATCCCACAAAAAGACTGCAAAAAATGTTGAGTTTTTAATATCAACATTTGATAGAAAATATAGTGAGGGTATTTAAATTACATTTTCTTGCTGCTTGAGAATAGATGCATATTTTTTGCTTAAAGGGACCATCTCCTGTCTTTTTTGTACATGCATTTGTAGATATTGGCAAAACAGTGTGGAGAAATTCTCCTAACTTAAGTAACTTCTTAAATCTGAGATAATTCTGCAATTTAAGATTGATAATATTCCTAACTGTATGTGTGATGCACTGGACTTTCAATATGGAAAAAAACAAGGGGAAACTGAAAGACTGGTTTTAATTTCTTTTTTTTTTTTTTTTTGAATATCATTTTACCTCGTGCTCTGAGAAGATTTGATGTTCTCATTATTTTGTGAGTGGTGCTAATTTGCAGCATCTGCCTATGGTACAGCCAAAGATAGAAGCATTCCTGGTAAAAAAGCTCTAAACTGACAAACCTCTTGGTGAGTACTGGTAAAGTAACAGACACACTGGATCCTGCCACAACAATTTATGAGTTATCTTCAGGGATTTGGGGGTTTTTTGTTGTTTTGTTTTTCTGTATTGCAAGAAATTTGAAATACCCTTTCTAAAGGTAAAAGCAAGTTTTTGCTGTTGGCCACAGATAAATAATATACCTCTGTTGGTGCAAGCTTTATACTATTACTCTACAATATTTATTTTTATTTATTTCTTAGACTGTTTAGAGGGGATAAGAGTGTCTGGTTACATTTTACAGTTTGGATGTTGTCTCTGATTTTGATTGAAAAAAGGTGTATTTCCAACAGCTGTGCAGAGCAAAGCTGTGCATTGTAGAGTAGACAGCTTTACAGATTTGGTAAATAATCAGCAAGAAAATGTGAATTAAGATTTTAAACTGTATTCTCAGTGATCGTAACTTGAAGGGACACCCTTCAAACACAGCATTCAGGGCTTTACCATATAATTTGTCTTTCATCACAGTGAAAAGACATGGAAGAATCCTTAAATGTGTTCCAAAATAACCACCAGACGTTTTTTCCCCCTCTCATTCATAGGCTAAGCATATCTGATCTTCAGATGACATTTTTACTGAGATGGATTACAGTGATTGATTTTTTAAAGTAACTCTTACTTAAGACTGACACAAAGCAGGGGAGGCAGAGCAGCAATAAATATTTTCATTTTCTCTGCTGGTATTTCCGGTTTTGTGGAGAAAATGTCAGGGTTTTATCACTGTCCCCAGTCCTGCCTCCTGCAGTCCTGTAGAAAAAGACAGTCTAGGAAATGCCATCGTTTTCTCTGAGAGTCATAATGATTTCCAGGTATTTTTTAAAAGTTTGAAAGCAAAATTCTTGGAGCTTTGCACAGGAGGAGAATTCTGTGGAAATCTCCAGTTATATCAAAGATTGGGCTTTTCACCTCACTTTTACAGTTAAGAAGTCCACTCACATCAGTGTTGCTGTTGCAGATAAACCTGAGATTTCAGTTTACAGCAGATACCTGTTCAGCTATAAAACCGAACTCCAAAGGGTGCTTTCCCTTTAGCTCCAAAGATTTGCAATCTTGAGAGTATCAGAGTCCACAGAAGCTGAGGGCCATCAGACCTTTAGGGACATCAAAAATATTCTTTGCTAAAGAAACACTTTCCTGGATGCCCTGTGGCTGTTACACATGCTCCACCCAAAACTGTCTGCTCTAGGGTGGACAAACTTGTCAGGCTACTGCTGCCCTGCCTGATATTAAGTACCTCACAAGATTAGATCCAAAAATAAACGTGCAAGTGATTTAGAAAATCATAAACTCCTAAGTCATTTAAAGCAGGTCTTTGTGTCTTGTGAGAGCAGAGAAGGGGGTTAAAAAAAAGAGAAGCTTTGTGCACTGTTCACGGGTCAGTTTCATATGGTTGGCTTGTACTAGAAATGTATTTAAACACTGGTTTGGTTATCAGTTTTCTTGCTGCTCAATCTTTTCTGTAACTTGGCTCACTAATTTATAATAGATTTGTTCATTGTTAAGTCCATGGCACTGTCGTTTCGGGGTACAATGTGATGTGCTGGAATGTACTGAGTGTGTCTAAACGGGCTGGTTGTGAGAAATTTTCTATTTGAAAGAATAAAATTCTGTCTCACTCTTTGAAATCCCTGCATCATTTCCATAGAAATTTCTCTCCAGTGACACATACAAAGCAATAATGTGTGATGAGGACAGATCTGCAGGTAAGAAATTAAATCATCTTCTGAACTCATGTACTGGTAAGTAAATTGCAGCATCTTGCAGTGCACAGATTCCTTTTGTAGCTCAGAAATAATGACACTCTGAGGTTAGGGGGCATCTCTAACAGCAGAGATTACAAACCCCAGGAGACCAACAACTTCCACACATGGTAAATTCCACAGGAATTTACCAGCTGGTTTCCTTGGGCTTGAGACACGCAAATTATAACAGCTCCTTGAAGGCTTGAAGGAAAAGTGTTGATCAAATGGTGATCAAAATCTTAATTGTCAATTAATTGTCAATTTTCAAATGCCACTAACTTTATCTCTAGCAGGTCATCTGGTTGCTTTCTGGCAGTGGGAGAATCTTACTGACCAAGACACTGTGCTGCCCAGAGGAGAGAAGAGGATGAGCAAGACTGGGGCCAGCACGATTGTCCCCTGCTCAATGGCTCTGGACTGATTGGTGAGTCTCCCCTCCTCACAGGACAGATGGACAGCTGCTTCTCTTCAGAGGTCAAGGCAATTTCTGGCATCTTTGAACTGAGATTTTCCTTTTAAGTGTCATGTGATTTCCCTTCCATCTTGTGGACTTTCCTGGCCCAGGAGCAGGGTAGAAATGCCATCATAGGAATTTACAGAGGCTTTTCTAATCACAGTGTGTGCCCTGTTCACTCCTTGTTCCCTGTTCAAAAGATCACAGGACTAAAGAAACTCAGTTGGTGCTTAGGGACATGGTTTAGTGGTGGATTTAGCAGTACTGGACTTGATCTTAAAGGTCTGTTCAAACTTAAACAATTCTGTGATTCTATAAAAAGCTCAGGAAAGTAATTTTGTAAATCACTGTTTGAACCAAGACCAATCCATTTGCCTCCAAGGTAAAGGGACACCTCACTAATTTTTAGTGTGTTTGGCCATAGGAAACTAATGGAGAGGTCTTTTGCCTTGAAGCTTCTTTGTAGCCCAAGGCATGTCTGATTTCAACTAAGACTTTCACATTAGTTCAGCAGTCCTTTTCCAGGAAGACACACTGTTTTCCTCCTTGCTTGAGCAAGTGACAGGATGTGGCCTAGCAGAGTGGAGATGCTGTATATCTTTTAAGGCTTTGCTTCTGTTAAGATCTAGAGCTGTCCCCACGGGGTTTTGCATGGACCGTACACTTTGGCATCGTTTAGCACAATGGGTTTGCCATGGTAGCATGCAAATACTGTTCCTTCAGTTTTCATGGCAGCCACATCTCCTGAGCCTGGCTCCTGGCAAATACCTCATGATGGGCAAGGCATTTGCTGGATTTCACCCAGGGCTCTTTGCCTGATATTTATGAAAAAAATTGGTGGTTTCTTCTGTTGCTTCTAGTGAACTATGAAGAGACCTGATGGCCCTGCATGCCAGTATTGTGCTTGCTGGAATATTCATGTAACACACCTGTACATAACTACAGGCCCAAATGAAGGGTACAACTGAAGCTCATTAAGAAAAAATAATCAAAATACTGGGTTTTTTTCCTAAAACTATGTCAGGAAGGACAGTTGTAAATGCAAGTAAATTTGGCGCAGTTTTTGTAAATAACTAATTGTTGTAACAACATGCTACCAAAAGTAGTGAATACCAGGATGATGTTCCCATTTTACCAAAAAGTTTTAAACTCACTTTCTTTCCTCTGAAGCTTTCAAATTATTAATTTCTGTGGCTGTGTACAACGTGTTATTTTCTATCTTTCATGTACGTTTTTCCTCACCGCATCTTAGTCTATCTATTTTGCTCCTTGATGTACAACAAAAATTCATTGAATGTTTTAAGAATCTGTTTGGAAATACTCTGTTACTTTTATAAAACTATGTTATTTTGTTATATTATTTAGACAGAATATTCTTATACCAAAGAAGTTAGACTAGAAAGCATAACTGTGATTTAAATTCCAGCATATGAATATGCCCAATCTTAATTGCACCTTGTGAGCTGGAAAGTTGTTTATCCTCAAGCGTGAGTTTTAGGTGATGCTGGCAATGAAAATTTGGAGCCCTTTTATCCCTGATACAATGCTTTCTGCTGTTCTAATGGAGCCACATTGAGATGCTGTGGAAACACCTTCTCTGCTCACCAGGCTCCTTCACTGTGCTGTAAACTATTACTCAGGGAGGGGTGGGCACGTTCAGCAATTCACCGCCCAGAGCTGGCAGCCCAGCACAAGGCTGACTGCAAGTACTTAGGAAAATAAAACGTGGAGACTTTGGTCTAGTTCTCCCCTTCCTGCAGTCAGCAAAGGGTGCTCCTGTAGGCAAGCACAGCAGTAGCAGCAAGTTGATAAATCACTTCTAAAAATTCCACTTCCGTTCTTTAAATGACCGAATGGTCAAAAGGCTGGAGCAGAGCTACACCTAGGAGAAAAATGTTAGGGGAATGCTCTAAGGCAAGTGAATGATTTACTGCACAGTCTTAACCAGCTTGGCTGCTCTTTCTTGCTAGCCTAGCTCATGGTTGGGATATTACATACCTTGCCTCTTCTGTTTCATTGGGAAAGTAAAACTCTGCTCCTGCGCATTCTGAGTCTCATACTGAAAGAAATAAAAACCAGCTGTGCATGGACAGATATGCAGGTAAATAAGAATTATTTGAAGGCTGGAGGGGAGGGGACTTAGCCACCTTTTATTGCCTGGCAAAAGTACATAGGTGGGCGGGATACAATTAATTTGATGTAATGTTTGGCTCATCTGTGGGAACAAGGCGCTGACAGGAGCGTGGTGAGAGCTCTCATGGTCTGCTCCACATTTCTCTGTGCCACGTGCAGCAGGGCCAGCCAGAACAGAGCCTGCTGACTGCTGTGTCCTGTGCTGGGATCGTGGAGCATGATCCTGGAAGTGTTCCATTGTCAAATACGGAGCAGAGCAAACTCCATCCCCACAGCTGCCATAACTTTCACCTTGTCTATACCTATAAAGCCTTTTGTGATGAATGCAATTTTAATTTATGGCCATAACTTAGACCTTGTGTATATCTATAAAGCCTTTTGTAATGAATGCAATATTAATTTAAGGCTATGTGTTCATATATATTCCTACGTGAAAAGAAAAAAAAAAGGTAGCATGTGTAATTCTAAATTTAAGAAAATGTTGTAACTATCCTCAAAGAGAAACATCACAAGTGGAAATATACTGCAGTAATGTTACACACAATGAACTGCACATAAATCCTGAAAGAAATCCCTAAAGCAAAACTGTAAACTTAGGGTCTGGCTGTTGCTTTAGCATCATCATTTAAAGCACACAGTATCTGAGTTTTCAGATCTGATAAAGTTCATCTTAAACACATTGTTTAAGTTTTTCCTCCTTGTGATGTCAAACTGCCATAGTTCATGAGGCTATTAAATAAGTAATACTGTATTTATCGTTAATTTACATATACCGAGTGTTGAGAAATAGGAAAGATTCTGGGTCTTTTCAACAGTTTTGTGAGGGACATCGCAGATGCACGTTGAATTCTGACTACCCTGTACTGCCCAGCCCAGTACCCACTGCTCTTTGTGAGGTATCTGGCTTGTTCCTTCTGTATTTACCACAAACATAGGGGTACAAAGGCAAGCACGCTCGTGCTTGCCAAAATGTTCTCTCTTCTGCTGTGCCCACAAAATCCTATATTGGCATCCATGTATAGTCATTTGGCTCAAATGGAGATTTAGTTGGGTCACTGCTCTGTTTGTAAATGCCACAGATTTACAGGCATATTTTAGAAAGTGCTGGATGTGTGTATTTCTCCTTTTGAAACTGTCTTTTATTATGTTCTTAAAAATGATTCAAAACTGTTCATCTCCTAATGCATACACTGCACTTCTGTAAAAAGAGGATAATGTGTGAAATTCAGGCTGAAATTCATAGACAAGAGGCCTGAGACATAACTGGTGCTACAAACCAGAGCGGAAAGGAAAGGAAAGGATTGTGCTAAGGCTTGGGCTCATTCCTGCTTATAACTGATGGCAGGATGGATGAAGAGAGTTTTTCTCCAGGGCACACACTAACTGCACGCAACAAATAGGCATTGATGTCTACCCCTCATCAGCTAACCAATGTTACCAGCTTGTAAAAACACAACAATTATTAGCTGATTTAGAAATATCCTCATGGTAATTTCATTTCACTTATTATGCCTAATGGATAGCTAGGTATTTGCATGAAGTGTGTGTGGCTTTTTGCCTGAATTGTTAATCAAGTGATTAAGTGGTAAGTGAAAGTAGTGCATCCAGATGACATTAATGCTGTTCCAGTGCTGGATGCCTCCTGAACCACTGACAGCAAATTATCTGTTTTAAACATACTTCTCCCTTAAGCTCCTCATCTGCAAATCAAAGCAGGGTTGGTATAGGCAATATTGTGTTAAGTCACCTTTCCTCCCACAGGCTTTTTATATTGGTCTGACTACAACAGTTGTTTTGTTTTCTAGAAGTGGATATGATGATGCTCGCTGCTTCTCACCACAGGCATAGCTGAAAACTGCAGGCAGAAAAGCTTTGCAAAATGTTATCCAGGCTGACATGTACGTAGTAAGCTTGAACTTCAACTTGCAGGAAAATATTTAGTGATGCTTTCTTACTTCATGAGTTCTTTTGTGTCCAGATCTGGGGCCTCCAACTCAAGAGAGATCATCTTGAAGGAGCATGTCCAGGGGAGGCCACCAAGGTGCTGAGAGGGTTGGAGCTCCTCTCCCATGAATACAGGCTGAGAGTTGGGGTTGTTCAGCCTGGAGAATGCCCCAGGGAGACGTAGCAGCCTTCCAGTACCTAAAGGGGGGTTACAAGACAGCTGGGGAGGGACTTCTTGCAAGGCAGGTGGTGACAGAAGAAGGGGAAATATTGCCTTAAGCTGAAGACGTGTAGGTTTAGACAAGGTATTAGGAAGAAACTCTTTATTGGGAGGGTGGTGAGGCTCTGGAACAAGCTCTCCAGAGAAGCTCTGGACACTCCATCCCTGGAAGTGTTCAAGGCCAGGTTAAATGGGGCTTTGAACAATCTACTCTAATTGAAGGTGTCCCTGCCCATGGCAGTGTGTTGGAAACTACATTATCTTTAAGACCCCTTCCAACCCTGACCATGATTCTGTTTTTTCATCGATGCTGTGCACAGGATGTAGAAACGTCTGCTGGCGGCTGTGTCCCTCCTATCCTTCAGGCCCTCCACCTTGGGGTAGCTGAGGACGAACTGAACGCTGTGAGCCCTGACGCTGTGTCCACACCGACCTTCACCTTTCGGCACCCGCCTTCCCTGCGCGGTCACCCACCCCGGGTCACTTGCCCAGCCAGCCCCGGCGGTGCCCGGCTCCTCGCACGGGCGGAGGATGGAGCCGGGGGCGAGGCTGCCCCGGCTCCTGGGCACGGGCGGCGGATGGAGCCGGGGGCGAGGCTGCCCCGGCTCCTGGGCACGGGCGGCGGATGGAGCCGGGGGCGNCGGCGGGAGGGAGGGCGGGAGGAGGGAGGGAAGGAGCGGGAGAGCCGGGAGAGCGAAGCAGGAGCTGCCTCAAATGCTTGAAATAATTCCGCTTCCGTTCAGAGCCGGGAACAGCCTCCCACGGCACCGGGGCCTCGGAGCCGTCTGCTCCGTCCCGCAGCGCCGGCGGCGGCTGGCCCAGCATGGCAACCTCCCCGCAGAAGTCCCCTTCTTCCCCCAAGTCCCCCACCCCCAAATCTCCCCCGTCCAGAAAAAAGGATGACTCCTTCCTGGGCAAGCTCGGCGGCACGCTAGCCAGGAGGAAAAAAGCCAAAGAAGGTAAAAATTAACAGGTTTGCATATTTCCTGGGAGTTACCTTACTGTTGGGGGGAGCGAGGGAGGAGACAGGGGGAGAGGAAAAGGCTCGGGGGAGCGGGAGGAAGGGGCTGGCGGGGAAGGACGTGCGGGGTGGGGTGGGCAGGCGAGCGGTGAGGGAGGAGCCGCCCCGGCCCCGCCGCTCCCCGGGCCGCTCCGGGGCTGCTCCCGGCGTGTGTGTGCGGGGCCGCTCCCGGGGCTTGTGTGCGGGCTCTGGGGCGGGGCCGCCCCCGGGGCCGGGAGGGCGGCCCGGGGGGGGAGCGGGTCGCGCGCGGTGGGCGCCGGCTCCGTCACGAAGGCGCGTC
>WAAE01018770.1:593910-671742 GCA_013400495.1 Nicator chloris
GTGTGTGAGGGGCCGCTCCCGGGGCTTGTGTGCGGGCCCTGGGCGCGGGGCCGCCCCCGGGGCCTGTGTCCATGTCTGTGTGCGGGGCCGCTCCCGGGGCCTGTGTCCATGTCTGTGTGCGGGGCCGCTCCCGTGTCGTGTGTGCGGGATCTCAGTGCGGGCCCGGCCGGGGAAGGAAGGAAGGAGCGCTGCCCGCAGGGCCCCGCAGGCCTGGGGCGCACGGGATTTTTCCCCGGCGGGATTCTCTCCGCGGTTGGGGTGCGCACCCCCCAAAAGCCGGTGCTCGGGCCCGCTGTGACTCGTGTGCCGGTGTGCGCTGGGGTCAGCACGCAGCTGAGTTCTTGTTCGTGGCCGCCGTGTCCCTCAGCGGCTCCAAACGCAGCTTGCGAAGCAAAGACTTTCAGCCTCGCCACAGCGAACCTCTGCAGAAGGCCGGGCGCGTACAACAGGCTGGTTCTTTGGCCGTACATGTGAACTAATACCCACTCCCCGCTGAATTTGCCTGTGTGAAATCCCATGAGAGAGGGAATTGGAATTTAATCTCGCTCACCCATCGTTTTCACAGCTGAACTTAATTTAAATGCGATGCCAATAGAGCCAAAGTAAAAATCACTTCTAAACAGTTTTTCAAGCAAATTTCATTGCTTGTGAGTGTGAAGAAGGGTGTGAGGCTGAGCAGCCGCTTGCTCCTCATGTGCACACGGGCACTGAAGCCAGACACAGAGTGTTTGAGAGCAGCAGCAGTGCTGTGCACAAGGATGACACAGCCTGGGAGAGCACAGCTCCTCATTCTGTAAGTGTCACGTCATCTTTCTGAGATGTGCGGCCCTGCTTTTCAATTAACTCCGTGGTGCACAGTTGTGCTCGCATTATCTGGCCTTTTTCTGCTCATTGCAGATGGACCAGATGTTGACGAAATAGTAAAGAGTGACAACTCCCTCAATTACCTACTTTTTAAAATTTTTCTGTCAGAGTATTTGTGACTGTTAGCAACACTGGACTAGCAAGTCTTCCTTGATGAGTCCATACTGTAGTTATGTTTAGAGATCTTTAAGTGAGCCTTTGTAGCAGTTTGGGTATGTCCATTATATTGTCATTATTATTGTTTTTACTATTAAATGCTTTTTTCTTTATTGAGAGATGTTTGAAGTCACAAATCTCCAGCAAACTGTTAGAGGCAGCAGTTACTTCTGTGCACAATCTTGAATCTTACAAAAAGGATGTATTCTGTGAAATCATACTACTTCTGGTTACTTTAATATATTACATTTATCGATTAAACCTGCACTTGCCATTTCATTATCGTTGTCTATCCATTTGAAATTTTGAAACTGCATTGTCCTGGGTGAAATTTCCCAATTTTCTAAGGTCTATCTAAAAATAACAGTGGTTTAGAGAGCTGGGATGTTTTTATTAACTTTGTAAGGACTGTGATTTGCTGATGGACAAAAACGTATTGTGTTAAATTCACCTTAGTATCCTTTTTACTTGGGTGTGTATTGTGACATTTCTCTGGGGGAAGCGTGTATAGAGGTGAAATTGATCCAATGCTATCTTATCTTCCAGTTCATTGATTTATGGCTTTTAACACATTCAGATGGCTTCAGCCTTACTGTGAAGCCTGTCCTCTTTCTTCCTTCCTAATTTTTTCTCTACTAAAATAAATACAAGTTTGCAAACTGTTAATGAGCACTTTTCCTTGCTGGCTGTGGCCTAGGTAGGTTCCATCTTAAGTTGTGATTTTTTTTTTTTTTTTTTTTTTTTTTTTTTTTTTTTTTTTTTTTTTTTTTGGGGTCCCGCGGTTTTTTTAATTTATTTTAGGTTTTTTTTAGGGGTTTTTTTTTTTTTTTTTTTTTTTTTTTTTTTTTTTTTTTTTTTTTTTGGTGGGGCTCCAGGTGTATCTGAAGCCTAGCTAGGAATTTCAGAGGTCAGATTGCTTGTTCCTCTAGGATCTGAGCTTTGGTGTTTTTTTCCTGCTTTAACCAACCTGTAGCAGGTTTCCTCTGGAGGTGGGTCTTGATCATAGAAGTGCACGTGGTTATTCAGCTGCTTACACACAGGATGTATTGGAAAATATTCAGTATAAGTCAGGAAAAATGAGGGACAACTGAAAAATTCCTTGTCTTTCAGTTGGTGTAAATTCTGCTGTTACATAGAGGACAGAAGTGTAGTGATTTACTCCAGTGTTTTACCACAAGGGCTGAGAACTGGTGGTTTTTAATAAGGCAGAAGTGTTTTATCTCTTGCAGGGACTGTGCTGGTTACACTTCAGTACCATCTCTGCTATATCTGCAGTTAACTGTTGTAGGTGATACATGATTGCACATATGTGAGTTTTGTATTTATGTCATCAGCAGGTGTTTTAATCATTGTCAAAATTACATTTTTGTATATTGCAACAATAGAACCAGTGCCAAAATGCTTCACCAAATGAAAATCCTTTAGGATCTGAAGTGACTTTATGATGAAGAGTAATGCAGATTATTTATGAAGAGAGTAAAGTTTATGTAGTTTTAGATGTAGCAAAAATAGTTTATAATATAACATTAAATGGGATTTCAGTATTGACATTAATTTATATGCATAAATATATATCAAATATATAGCAAACCTTTGCTTATGAATCTCAAAGTTCTTGCAATGGTAAGAGGCCCACCAGTGGAAGGGGTGAGGGTGGTCTAGACAAGTGAAATGAATTCTCTAATATCAGAGCACAAATTATTGACCAAACCAGAGTAACCTGAGATACTTGAGATATCACACATGATGTAAGCAGGGATTAGTCATACCATGACATATGTTAATATGGAAAATACATTGCATTAAGCATTAGAGAGTATTTGATAAAACCTGGAATTTGGAGCTCAGGTTTGTTTATGTTGTTCTCTGTCGTGCAGAGCCTTAGTCTGGTTTTCATTTCCAACGTCTCATCACCAGTGGTGTAATTCAGAGATGAGAGCACTGTACCTTGTCTTCCCTGTGAGAGCATCCGCATCCTTAAATGGAGTATACATTCTGTTATGCAATTACAGCAAAATTACAAATTACTAAGCATGTTTGGAATGAATTAAATTAGCTTTTTAGGCAGTGGGAGAACTGTGAAGTGAGGCCAGAATATTTGATGGCCTGTCTGCAAACGGAACTGCGGTGTGCAGAAGTTACTTGTGGTTTTTAGTAAGGTTCCATCCCCTGCATTGCTGAAAGGCATTTCAGGAGTGGCCACCCTATATATGCTAGTGAAGGATCCCAGTCCTTATCTGTCAGGAGCTCAGATACATGGTGGAGCTCATCATATGAGCAAAAATCCCCCACAAAGTAGATTTTTTGTAAGCTCCGTGTTGTAGTGTGGACTGTGTACTAAATGTGTCTTTAAACACATGTAAGAAGAGAACAGAATGGCCTTCTTAAAAAAGATGTGTGGGGAGGGGATTGTGTTATCAATTTTTCGTGGTGGGTTTAGTAAGGTCGTGTGTGATTGTCCTCCTTGAATTTTCCTGGCCTGGCAATTACAAACACAAAATTTGCTCCTTCTAATAGCTTACCTTAGTGGAGAATGTAAAGAATTGGCTCCTGACATGCTGATAAATCTGTGACACATTTGGGAACAGAGAGTGAAGTTCAGAACTGCTTAAATTGCAGAGGAGCAGATGGGAAACAGACAGCTTGGCCCCCTGAATTTGGTGGAGAGCAATTGTATGGGCTCAGTCAGTTTTCCAATTGATGTAATTTACCTGCTCTTCTGACTAGTTTATTTGGGCAGGAGAAAGAATGAATTTTCTGCTGTCCTCCACTTTTTTCTTCTTTTTGTGTATGTCTTGTTTTGATTTAGGCAGTGTGCCTCTCTGTGTGCCTCAGGGAAGAGCATGAAAAACAGTGTAAAATATTGTAAATTCTGCTGGGTTTTGATAATGACCTTAACTTTCTTAATCTTTACTTTGTGTATTTTATGGAATGATGTGAAATCAGAAAAATCTAATACAAAGTAAGAGTAAATGTAGGGTGATGAAAACTTTTCAGGTGTTGTTTTACAGAAAATGTTTGTCTTTCTGTGCTGCATGAGTAAAATGCTTTGCTGTGTGACTCACTGACAGAAAGATCAGGCCTTGGTCTTCTTGCTCTGGGCTTTCTCTTATGAAATAAATTCATTTCTTGGTGTACAAGAAGTGTTCTGCTAGATTTTAACTGACTCATTTTCTTTGGACCTGTTTATGCAACTTACTGCACAACAAGTGCAAATGACCAGTTTTTGTGTCAGTAGATGTTTGTGCTTGTCTGTTTCTTGTGTCAGAGATTCTCGGCTGGCTGAAGCACTGTGCAGGCTTTTCTTTTCTTCTGCTCTTCCCTGATGCTGTATTTAGAAGCAGGAGCTGGAAGAACTGGTCTGTGGCCTACCATCAGATTTGCTAATGTATGGCATGAATGACGAGGGTGCTAATTTCATCCTGATGTTTAGAGGGTGGCATGTGGTGTCTCCTGGGCAAAAGAAGACATGGGCAAGGCTTTATTGTCACCCATGCTTGTCACATTCTGCCTTTCACTGCAGCACATCAGTACATCACCCCTAGGCCTTCTAGTGCCCTCAGAGCAGCTGAGCAGCTGGGTTTGCTGTCTGGCATTGAGGTGTTTCACCACCAACCCCACTGCACAGTGGCTGGAATGCTCTCAGAATCTTCTCCCTGTGTTCTGTGCCACACGTTGTCGTGTCCCTGGTGTGCTGCCACAGGCGTGGTACACACAGCTGCAGAGCTGCTGCGGGACGGAATGATTGCCTTGGAGCAAGTTCTCTTAAGTAGGTAAAATACTTCTGTTCTGTGGAAGGAACGTGGCCAAACAGAAAACCAGAGGGGAGGTCACTTGCTTTGTTTGTTGTCATTTCAGTGCTTCGAGCACACGTGCAGTAGGAAACTCCGCTGGAGGCCAGCACCACGGTGTCTGTGTGCTCTGCAGCCACATTGGCAGGGGGTGTCTGGGGAGGCTGTGCTGTGGGCTGGAAGGAAGGAAGAGAATTGCCTCTGAAAGCTGAACACCCACCTGTTGCCTGGGCTGGCCCTGCATATGCATCTCCTGGGCCCGAATGTGTGACAGCTCTGCCCTGCTTGGGGCAGTTTGGCATCTGTCCAGCCGAGCTCTGCCCGGGTGGGGCTTTCTTTATCCCCCTTTTGTAACAGCCTCTGGCTCCAGCTGGTTCAGAGAAAGACATGAAAATATTGTGAATGCGTTTCTGAATCTCAAAAGTGAAAGATAATCCTAAACTTATCCTGAAAAGTTCCTTGTTTCAACCAAGTAGTCTTGCAGGGCTCAGTCCATGCTCGGTCCATGTGATTGATGTACAGCTCAACTCTGCAGGAACACGTGAATCCCAGGTGCCAGCTTTTTTTGCCAGACAGGTTATTGAGTGTCTCTCCCCAGTTCTGCTAGCATGGTAGAGCTGAGTGTGTGCACGCCTGCTTTATGGGAGTGCCTGCAGCAGGTGCAGAGGGCTAAGATCACACAGGATGGTGCTGCCAGTGTTGAGATGAACACACAGCACGGCACTGCCAGCCTCCTGTGTGCCAGAGAGGAGGCAGAGGAGCCCGTGGTGGTGTCTCACTGGAGCCATGCCTGCAGTGAGGGGATGGGTGTGAAGGGAACACAGAGCCAGGCTGTGCATGATCACTTTCTAAAACTCACCGCTATGGGATGCCAGAAATGGTTTTTAAAAGGAATGGGGGGGGGGGGGTGTCTAAAAGTGGGTCTGGGTGGATCTTCCATGTCTGCAGTGTCTCCAGTGGCCCATTTGTGAATCATGTAGGCCATCACAGGCATCTTGTGTTCAGAACTCATAGGATCCCTGTTGTGACATCTGTTAGGATTATGAAGCTGTTATGAAGCTTACACAAAATTCTGTTGGTTTGCCCTTCCCTGTTTGTATTGTAAAAAGGCTTTTCTGCCAGGTACCAGGGCCCTGGGCTGTGAGGTCCTGTTCTGACCCAAACCAGCCATGAGTTCCACTGTTCTCTGACTACCTGCACAAGGGCAGTAGAGCCACTGAACTCCAGCTCTGCATTTGACTTGCAAGAGCAGCCTAAATTACCTGGGTAAGTCAGCTGCTGCAGACGTATGCCTTTTATTTCCTGACTTTTCCCCATTGAAATAATTCCTTCATCATCTGAGCTGGGGCTTCAGCTAAAGCCAAACATGCATTGAACAAGTGGTTGAAGACCCCCCAGTGCTTTCAGATTACAGGGTGGAGTCATGGAAAAGAAAAAAAAGAGTGAAAACAGCTCCAGGGACCAGCTCAGACTGATGCACCTTTGTTTCAGTGCTGTTTTTTTCTCTACATCTCCAGATTTAAAACATGCATTCCCTTAGATCATCCTCGTAAAAACATCTGTCCAGTTTGCAGAGTGAAGGTGGATATAATCAGGTAATGCTGTAGAATAAATATGAGGTACTCAACTGAGGATGAAGTTTTCATCCTCAGTGAATTGAGTGAGCTGTCAAGAGAAGCTGGAATTTTAGAACTCTGATGTTGCCGTGTAGCATTTAAAGAAATCTGCCCTGAAGGTAAGAGAGGAGCTAAAAGCCAAGTCTGGCCAAAGAAAAGCTCTTGCTGGATTTAATTACTGCTTGTGGGGTTTACATGTTCTGAAACCCCTCACCTTAAAGGCAGCTTGCCTTCAGTACAAATCTGTGCTTCTGGAAGTCTCCCTTGGGCAGAATCTCTGGGATGTATCCTACTTTTTATTTTCTTTCTTTAATGCTCTTCACAACCATTAAAGGATGCCCTCCCTGCAGACCAAATAGTTTAATACTGGGCTCTCTGCCCTTCTCACGGAGATTAGGATAAGGACAGGGCAGTTCATTTGTTGTGTCCCTGTATCCGAGATCAACTGCTTCCTAATAACTTCATCCAGAGTTCTGCAGTCTTCTTCAGCAAACTGCTGGTGTTGCTGAGGGTGAAATCAGCAGTTGCAGGGACACAGTTCTTTGTGAAGTGGAACTCCAGAAAATCAGTGGTTGGGGTGTACCTGAAATGGTGTTGCTTTTCCATCTACTGCTTCAGTCCTGTTCCTTTTCCTCCCCACACCAGCTCCTATTCAAATGCAGTTGTTGTCGTTGTTGTATCCCTAGCAATAAGCTGTTCTAGCAGCTGCACTGCAGCCAACCCCAAAAGGGAACATCCTGAAAGGCCAGGTGACGGCGCTGGTAGTACGGTGACACCGCAGGTGGGGCGGTGACACTGCGGGTGGTGCGGTGCCGCCGCGGGTGGTGCGGTGACGCCGCGGGGGGTGCGGTGACGGCGCGGGTGGTGCGGTGCCGCCGCGGGTGGTGCGGTGACGCCGCGGGGGGTGCGGTGACGGCGCGGGTGGTGCGGTGCCGCCGCGGGTGGTGCGGTGACGCCGCGGGGGGTGCGGTGACGGCGCGGGTGGTGCGGTGCCGCCGCGGGTGGTGCGGTGACGCCGCGGGGGGTGCGGTGACGGCGCGGGTGGTGCGGTGCCGCCGCGGGTGGTGCGGTGACGCCGCGGGGGGTGCGGTGACGGCGCGGGTGGTGCGGTGCCGCCGCGGGTGGTGCGGTGACGCCGCGGGGGGTGCGGTGACGGCGCGGGTGGTGCGGTGCCGCCGCGGGTGGTGCGGTGACGCCGCGGGGGGTGCGGTGACGGCGCGGGTGGTGCGGTGCCGCCGCGGGTGGTGCGGTGACGCCGCGGGGGGTGCGGTGACGGCGCGGGTGGTGCGGTGCCGCCGCGGGTGGTGCGGTGACGCCGCGGGGGGTGCGGTGACGGCGCGGGTGGTGCGGTGCCGCCGCGGGTGGTGCGGTGACGCCGCGGGGGGTGCGGTGACGGCGCGGGTGGTGCGGTGCCGCCGCGGGTGGTGCGGTGACGCCGCGGGGGGTGCGGTGACGGCGCGGGTGGTGCGGTGCCGCCGCGGGTGGTGCGGTGACGCCGCGGGGGGTGCGGTGACGGCGCGGGTGGTGCGGTGCCGCCGCGGGTGGTGCGGTGACGCCGCGGGGGGTGCGGTGACGGCGCGGGTGGTGCGGTGCCGCCGCGGGTGGTGCGGTGACGCCGCGGGGGGTGCGGTGACGGCGCGGGTGGTGCGGTGCCGCCGCGGGTGGTGCGGTGACGCCGCGGGGGGTGCGGTGACGGCGCGGGTGGTGCGGTGCCGCCGCGGGTGGTGCGGTGACGCCGCGGGGGGTGCGGTGACGGCGCGGGTGGTGCGGTGCCGCCGCGGGTGGTGCGGTGACGCCGCGGGGGGTGCGGTGACGGCGCGGGTGGTGCGGTGCCGCCGCGGGTGGTGCGGTGACGCCGCGGGGGGTGCGGTGACACCGCGGGTGGTGCAGGGACACCGCAGGCGGTGCAGTGACACCGCAGGTGGTGCAGTGACACCGCAGGTGGTGCGGTGACAGTGCAGGCGGTGCGGTGACACCGCGGGTGGTGCACTCAGCGCTGTGCTGGAAGCAGTGTTGGGCCATTGTCTTGGGAGAGGATGAGCTGCAAGGCAGGATATTTCGCAGTGCTTCGCATTTTCACTTGCAGTTCTCCCAAATGTGGGGCTGAAGGTGTAGCTTGCCCTCTGTGTGTTGTGTGTGCCTTCTCCAGCTCGTGGTAGTTCCTCTGCTGCTTTGGAGTGTGTGGCTGTGTTGGAGCAGTGAGTAGCAAAGCCTTGCTCTCTCCATGTATCGTCATGCATTTTCTCCTTGCTGTGCTAATACTTACTAACAGATAACATTATTTGGCTTGAATAGCCTTGTCCCTGTTGGAATTGGGTGTGTATGTGTGTGTTGAGTGCACCAGTGAGTTAATTCACTTTAGTGACCCAACTGAAATACAAACAAAAGATGTCTTGGACCAAAAGTAAAATCAGATCAATAGCCCTTCGTGAATCCTTAGTCTGCTCTGCAACTACCCCTTGAAAAGCTGTGCTCAGGCCAGAGAAAACCAAGGGCCAGAAAAAAACGGGGATGTGACTGGTCAGGAGTGAGTTGTACTGGCAGAGCTGTATTAGGAAGATTAGCCACCATCTGTTCACCCAAATCCTGCACCTGGCTCCAGACTGTGCCACTGTTCATCAAGCAGTGATCTTTCTCAAAATATTAAAGAATTGCAGGGTGAAATAACAAGGCTCTGCAGTCTCCCAAATGCTCTGGTTTCCTTTCCATTTTGTAGTAGTCCATGTGAAATAATTGCATGTGGTGCTATGAAATGTTCTTATCATATATGTGGATTTAATACAGAATTAGAGAGCACATAGGCCCTGACTCAGCAATACTGCTTTCCTTTGAATCTTTGCACTTCCTTACTTCCCTATTGATCTTTGTGTCAAGCAGCACACAGTGCACCATGGTTGACAAGATGTTACTTTTTCTTAGATAATTATTGTTGCGAAAGACAACACCTGGAGTATGAATTTCTGTGAGTCATTCTTGGTAGCTGCAGTCATGGTTAAGTCTGTTAAGAAGGTTAAGAAGCCTGTGGCTTCTCTGATTCCTGCTTAGCATGGAGCTGCTCCTGTTCTTTGCCCTTCCAGTGGAGTGGTAGAGCAGTCTGTGGCACTGACCCAGTGATGGGTGATATTGGCCTTTATTCATAGTAAAACCTATGAAATCCCACCTGGGAAGAGGGACTTTAGGAGGAGGGGGGCTGCAACAATTGTCAGTGAGTCCTGTTCCCCATCAGAAGCTCTGGGCAGAGGCTGGAGGGTGTGGTGGAAAGAGAAGCAGCTCCAGCCCAGCTGTGATTTCCCAGACCTAAAAATACAATCTCACTCTGCAAAAGCTTTGAAAGAATAAAAAAATTCCAAATGTAGCCTAAACTTTATCCTTTCCTGAGTGTTCCTTTAACATAAGGTTCATAATTTTTTAATGGAATATGTGTTCACAAGAAGAAGTCTGCCACCACATGTATCTAAATCTCCTTGGGAGTTACCAGCTCCTTTGCCCTGGCCACGTTTCCTTGGTCATTTTCATATGGTGCTTTCACACGTTCACATCTTCTAAAAATCCCTAAAACTCCACGTTACCAGCAATGGTCCCTTTTCAGTCCCCTTTCAGACAGCATGCAGGTGCTGGGTTTTTTCTGTTAGGATTTAGCACTCCAGCTTCTCCTTTCCTGCAGTGGGAAAACTGAATTTGGGCCACGTTTCTGGGCTTTGTGGATTCTGAGAGGTGCGTGTTAATGTGGCAGTGCTGTCCTGCCATGGCACCTGCAGTCCTTCACCCACAGTGGATTGTTTCCCTGGAATTGCAGAGGTGAGAGGCTGGGTGTGAGGTGGTCACAGGGCTGTGGCTGAGCACCCTCCTGGCCCAGGGACGGGCAGGTGTCACCCCAGCAAACACATGGACGGGGTGAGGCAGCCTGCAGAGCACGTGTGCTGCAGGGCTGGGACTCCAGGTCAGAATTTCCCAGACAAGAATGCCGAAATTGCCGTGCCCTACTTAGCCCACTGTGAGCTGGATTAATGAAAGGGAGAGTTCAGACAGAGGGCTTTGGGTACATTTAGTGGGAGAAGAGATGTTTTCTTTTGTGTCTGTACAGGTGGTCCTTTTGAAGCAAGCCAAAGGAAGCTTCCTCACCTGGGTAACGGCCTGAATAGGTTGGCAGGGTGTGAATCCATTTTCAGCACATGTAAAGAAAAGTGGCACAGTTTGCCAGTGCACAGCTTTTCATTTATTTTTTTCTTAACAAGTTTTTTCTTTGGCCATCGGGTTAGGCTGAGGCCTCCTTTTTTTTTTTTAACCGTAGGCAGTTCTAAAGTAGCAAACTGTTAATAGTGAAATATTGGTTTAGAAGAACACTAATGCACAGGGGATTCTAGAGCAAACGAGGCAATGCTGTCAATGGTTCAGATTGTTCTTAATTACAATAATGGCATTATAGGAGCCGCAGTTGCTGTCGGGCACAAAAAGAGATAATGATAATGTCAGAGTGCTCAGAGTAAATGCAGTATAATGTATGGCAGGGCTGAATTCAAAAGATGATATGCCTGACTTGTCGTCAGAGTGCATGAAGAAGAAGAATGGTGAAAGGTCAGAATGCTTTTCGTTGTAACTGTGTAGTTCAGGGGTTTGGATTTTGTGGTTTGTTTGGGGTTTTTTGTGGCCTGAGCTTTCAGGCTTAAGAAGAAATGTCAGGTCTTATGTGTTTAAATGATAAGTATTAATTTTATTAGAAGGTGTGATCACATCTGTCCTACCCACTTGGAATAAAGAACATCACTCTTGCTTTGAGAAGGAAAGGAAATACCTGTTGGCTCAGTACCCTCATATCCTCAACACGTTTGATATTGATCCTGTCAGAATAAAAGAACAAGAATATGGTAGATTTGGCCCCGAGTCAGAATGTGCCCCAGTAGCCTCTGGAAGTGTGTCCAGACCTATTTGATTCATGTTATCCCTATATTATAATGAGACCAAAAAAATTCAACTCTGACTTTAGGCGTGCTTGAAAGCTGCATTTGAATTGTATGGCTAGAGGCCAAATCTGAATTGCAGCACTTTAAACATTTTTATGGTGTGCACTCAAATTCATTACTGCAGAGGAGGAGACTTTGCTGTTTGACTGCAAAGGAAAACTTGCAGCAGAGCAGCTCGTGGTCTCGCATTCTTGTCACTGCTTTGTTAGAATTCTCAGTCGTAAGGACACGTAATGAACTGGAAAATAGTGGTGGTATTCCTCATCATACCACGAGTGGTCAAAGTGTCTTACATAACTGATAAAACCTTACTGCAGTGGTGGGTTGAATTGGGAAAAAAAATAATCGGCATCCAGTTGATTTGCAGCTTTATTATTTTGTTCATTTTGAACTGACTTGAAATAGTTACCCGCAGATAAATCATCTGTAACCCATTTGATCCGGTTACTCCCGAATGGAGCGGGTTGTGTAGAATCCGCAGAAATGTTGTTCAGGAGTTGCTGTCCGGTGCAGAGGATGCCAGCACGTCAGCAGGGTTCCTGCTCAGCAGGGTTCCTGCTCAGCAGGGTTTTTGCTCAGCAGGGTTCCTCCTCAGCAGGGTTCCTGCTCAGCAGAGCGCAGGGTGCAGGCGCTCCGGAGGGCACAAGGTGGCTCCAGATGAATGGAAAGCTGGGAGCAGCCCAAGGGCCAGCAGTGAGGCCGGAGCCATGGGCTGCTGCTGCTGCTGCTCTTGCTGCTGGGCAGGATGGAGCTCAGCACTTCTGCTGGGCACGATGGAGCTCAGCAGCTCTGCTGGGCAGGATGGAGCTCAGCACTTCTGCTGGGCAGGATGGAGCTCAGCAGCTCTGCTGGGCAGGATGGAGCTCAGCAGCTCTGCTGGGCAGGATGGAGCTCAGCACTTCTGCTGGGCAGGATGGAGCTCAGCAGCTCTGCTGGGCAGGATGGAGCTCAGCAGCTCTGCTGGGCACGATGGAGCTCAGCAGCTCTGCTGGGCACGATGGAGCTCAGCAGCTCTGCTGGGCACGATGGAGCTCAGCAGCTCTGCTGGGCACGATGGAGCTCAGCAGCTCTGCTGGGCACGATGGAGCTCAGCAGCTCTGCTGGGCACGATGGAGCTCAGCAGCTCTGCTGGGCACGATGGAGCTCAGCAGCTCTGCTGGGCACGATGGAGCTCAGCAGCTCTGCTGGGCACGATGGAGCTCAGCAGCTCTGCTGGGCACGATGGAGCTCAGCAGCTCTGCTGGGCACGATGGAGCTCAGCAGCTCTGCTGGGCACGATGGAGCTCAGCAGCTCTGCTGGGCACGATGGAGCTCAGCAGCTCTGCTGGGCACGATGGAGCTCAGCAGCTCTGCTGGGCACGATGGAGCTCAGCAGCTCTGCTGGGCACGATGGAGCTCAGCAGCTCTGCTGGGCACGATGGAGCTCAGCAGCTCTGCTGGGCACGATGGAGCTCAGCAGCTCTGCTGGGCACGATGGAGCTCAGCAGCTCTGCTGGGCACGATGGAGCTCAGCAGCTCTGCTGGGCACGATGGAGCTCAGCAGCTCTGCTGGGCACGATGGAGCTCAGCAGCTCTGCTGGGCACGATGGAGCTCAGCAGCTCTGCTGGGCACGATGGAGCTCAGCAGCTCTGCTGGGCACGATGGAGCTCAGCAGCTCTGCTGGGCACGATGGAGCTCAGCAGCTCTGCTGGGTGCCTGCTATGCTGAAAATGAACTGAACCTTCAGCAGGAAACCGTGTCTAGCCTTAGAGTCAGACCGGTACATTTAGATTGCCTTTGGGCTGTTGCATTTCATTTTCGAAGGGGTTACCCCAGTGGGTTTTATCAGGCATTCTGCTTTTGCCCAAGCAAAAGGTGACAATTCTGTGCAGAACAGCATCCCCGGGGTAAGCTGTGGAAACAAACAGAGTTGGTGTACACAGTGAGGACACAAATGTAAGTAAGGGAGGCATAAGACAGGACAGAGAGGGAAAGCTTAATGAGGAGGGTTGGGGTTTTTTTTGGTTTGGGTTGTTTGGGGTTTTTTTGAAACAGGTCATTATAATTTAATGGATAGCGGAGAGAACGGAATAAGTTGACAAGAAAACCCTGTATTATAAACAGACAATCAGAAATGCTTTGTGTGTGTTATTGGTCTTGCACCCTGTAAAATAGCATTTTTATTTTCAGAATTGCTTGTCCATTTCTATTTCCAACATCATATTAGCTGCTGACAGTCTGCCCTTACACAGAACATCTTCATCTGACTGAAACACCTGAGAATTTTAAGGTGAGACCAGAAAAGGAGAAATGTTTGTTCTCCCTGCACCATCTGCTTGGGCAACTGAGGTAGAAAAGGTGAATTGATTTACTCATGTGATCTTCTGCAGACCAAGAAGTGGAAGGGAGCAGTGGTCTCCTCATCTCTGTGTTTAGTCTTGCTCCATTAGGCAGCTTTGTGCCATTCACAGTTTTTGTTGTTTTTTTAACTGATGCATGTCCTGATACAGCTTAGATTTTTATATGAAACTGAACTTTTAACTGGTTGGATTTGGTTGGTTGGTTGGTTGGTTTTTATACGTGAACCAGGTAGAAGTTTCCTGGGGTTTGAATTTTTAAACGTGCTTTACATACAGTAGCAGCAGGAATTATATTAAATAGATATATGAAGAAATAACATTTCTCAATGTGATTTTTTACTCTATCCCAAAGAAGAGAGGTTTGGTTAAGAGGTTTAAGATGTTTTACTTAATAACAGTCTTTCTTAAAGTAATGTCAGGTGTTAAGAAAAACTTATAAATCTAACTTGGCTGTATTATTTATTTTACAAGTCCTGAAGTGTATAGTTTTCTTCTCTAACATCTAATGGTAAAGACAGTGAAATAGATTAGGTACCAGATCTACATAGAGTTAATGTTAAAACAGTGCAAAGCACCATTTTGACTCAGTAAATTCTTTGTATTTTCATTTTTACAAATGAATTTAATCAAAAGTTAGCTGTGGGCACGATTCTAATTAGTAGCTCCCCATGTTAGATGTAATCCCTTTGCTCTTCATTCAGACAGAACGCCCATTGGGGTCAAAGAAAGTTTTGACTGAATAAGGAATACAACAACTGGTTGTAGTTTTAGTACATATAGGGCCAGATTGTGGGTCAGGGCCAGCTTAACGTGTACAGCTCCAGTGATTCCACATCTTGTGCACAATAGGCAGATCCTTCACACTGCTACGATGGTACTTTATTAACATGTCAAATACAGAAGAAAAAAACCTGACAGTTTTATGGCTGCTCAGAATCTTGTTAGCACATCTTGGTGTTTTGTGTTCCTGAACTGAAATTATGCAAATATGTCTTCAAAAACATTTCCCTGTTTTCATGGGAGAGGGAAGAAAATAGAAGTAATCAAAACTTGGTATTAAATACTCAAATAGTTCGGCCAATTAATAAATCTGCCATTGCAGAATAGAAGGTCTGTGGGCTGGAGCTGGCTCTTAACTTAATGTTAACTTACATTTAATTAGCCAGACCAGATGGAAGCTGGCTAAGCTTTGCATGAAGGCTTGTGGGAGAAAGACATAATCTTCCATTTTGTCAAAGGAACTAATACCACAGATTAAAGGTCGGTGTTCTTTTCAGAATGTAAAGAGTGGATGCACCGTGGCTGACAGCGAGAAACAGCAAGGGCACTAACAAATCAGCTTAACCCCTGGATGGCTGGTGTACCAGCTCTGCTTCGTTTGCTTCCCCAGTTCAAACCAGTAATAAATCCCAGGGAGATAAGCATGTCTGTACATTTGATTCTTTTGTCAGGGAAGCAGAGCTGTATGGAGGCAGTTAGCCTGGCTAGAGAGATGAAGTTCTGGGACACGTTTTCCTAGTCAGTGCAGTAAAACTTCACACTGTTCAGATGCTAAGCACTTGGGATCAGTCTGACAAACCACTTAATTCCCCACCTAACAATGAGTGTGCAAGGAGACAAGTCAAGGAGGCAAGTCAGGAAACCATTCATGTGCTCAAAGAGGTGCATACGTGGATCGTGTCAGAGTAGGCAGAGCTTAAGGGCTGAATCAGGCACATTCTCTGCTAAGGCTTGGAAATGTGGTGTAAATAGGGAATGGATCTCTAAGACTGAACCTTAGGTAGAGCTGCAAGAAATTACACATTTTTAAAAGTGGGAAAATGAGAGTCTGTTAAAAAAACCAGAAAGAAATAAAGAAAGAAACAATGAAAGAAAGGGGTCATGCTAATTATTTGAGCATTTAACCAGTCTTTGGGGATACTTCCCAGGAACTTCAGCAAGGTAGGAGAGAGTTCTTCCTGAGGTGGAGGATAGCAACAAACATACCAAGAAATAATACAAACTTAGAGTTGCTATGGAACATCACATAATTGTGCAGAAAATAAGGTACCCTCAGCAGTAAGCAATAATTTTTACAACTTTGGTCTGCCATCTTTGTGTATCTTATTTGCAGTGGAAATACCTGTGCACAGTGTAGCTTGGGAAAGGAAGCTGGGAAATAAGCACCTGCTGTTTGAGTCAGCTTTATGCCTGTGTTCATGTACAGCAGCAGGGAATTAAATACCTCGTGGACTTTCCCAGCTGGAATGCAGGCACCTGGAGAGTTGGTAAGTGTCTTTTGAACCCCCAAATCACATGGTAGGTCTAGGTGCTTAAGTTCCACAGCCACTTAAGTTCCCACAATGTGTAAAATCCCCTGGTAGTCACAGTGTATTTTTAAACACTTAAAAACAAGCCTTTCAAACCATCCTAGAGTTTGCTTCTCCATTTGGTAAACTTCTTTGCTTCTAGAGCCCCTTGCCTAGGTTGGTGCATATGGACTTCCCCACGGTGGGCACTGCCTGTTTGGTGGTTCTATCACTGAAGTGAAATCCCTTGGGTGAGATGGGGTCAGCTCTTATAAAGAGTGGAGCATTTTGCAGATCTCAGTTATTAAATTGTGCTTACTGACAGTCCCAGGAGAGAGTGCTAAAGATCTGAAAGAACATGAAAACTATGGAACTGTGCAACCTATTTATGATTGCCTTGTGTAGATGGAGATTTGATATGCTGAGGTGAGAAAATCTGTGCTGCTGTTTACTGTAGCTTTTTTAGAATGTGGATAAACACAAGATTCCAGCACCACACTCTGCAAGGTGCACAGAGTAAAAATATTAATTTTACCATGGAAAGCTGTTCTACTGTGTCAGCTGAACTGGAGATTTGGAATCCCACTGAGTGCTTTGAAAGCTGTATGCACACATATTTATGTTGATGCTTTCATCTCTCTTCTCATTTTTAAATAATTGCATCCTGGGGATGGAAGAATTATTTTACTAGTCCCTGCTTACTAGACCACATTTATCTGCAGTTACCAACTGGTGGCGATGGAGATACCACAGTTATTTTCCATTCTGAGTTGCTGACATATTTCAGATACCACTTGGGGACAAAATATTTGAAGGGAATGGTAAATTTTAAAACCATTGTAGCTACAAATGGTGTGGAATTAGCATTTACTGATCAAGTAGCTCATTTCAGCTGTTATAAAATCAGAGGAGTGTAGGACTAGGTAGTGCACTTTTGGGAGAGGTGTAGGTAGTATGAAAATATTTCTTTTGCTTTCCTTGTCAGGTAAAACAGTGCACATCTAAACTCAGCTCGTGTTCTCTGAGAAATGCCCATGTGGTACAGCCCAGAAGGATTTGTCACAACAAGTACATTTGGAGAGAACCTTTGTGAGCAGAGTCATTCAGCCACCTTTGATAAGTGTGTCAGGCATCTTCAGGTGGGGATCACACTTAGTTTTGTAAGGGCAGGAGTACAAATTCTACTTGCATTAAACTGAAAAAATGCTGTTGAAATCAGAAGAGTTGGGGAGCTGCCCTTTTCAGGGAAGTACTGTGCAGTATGAAACTTGCCAAAAACTAATGGATTGTTTGCAGGAAATTGGAAGTTAAAGTGCATGAGTCAGTCTACTTCAAGGCTGAACAGTTTCCACTGAACTTAAATAATGAATGCCAAAACCTAGAGACAGTACAAGCAGCTGCAGCAGTTTTCGTCAGTTGTTTCATCCTGGCACTGTAAGGGATTTTATCTTTAGCAGAGTCCTCCTTGTCTTTTAGCTCTTCAGGCTTTGAAAGTGTTACATAGGTTGTTGTTACTGACATGGAAACCTTTGCACAAGAAGCAGCAACCCAAGCATTTTTATTTTTGCTTCGAAGCAGTTACTACAGAGTAGGGACTCGAATGTGCAGTTTCAGGGATTTCATCTGCAGGAAACAACTGCCATTACTACTTTTGTAATGACAATCAGAAAAGGAGAGGATCATTTTCTTTCCTCAGAAGTGATACTTGTTAGCTTCACACTTCTCAAAACATTCAGGCCATGTACTTCCCAGTGTGGACAAGGATTTCAATATACCTAATAAAATTTATCAAACATTAGATGAAAGACAGAGTCATTCTCAATAATTTTGATTTGTGACAGATCTTATTCCCAGAGAGTATTTGTTCAAGAGACTACTTTTTACTAAAAGTAAAAACTAAAAGTTTTTACTACTTTTTACTACTTTTTGCTTTTTTACTGGATACTGAATGAATCTAACTCTTTCTAGGAGTGCGGGAAGGGAATGAGATGGTTGTGTATATGCACGTGGCTTAGATTTCTTTAATTTGTGTTAGTTATTTGATGTCTGTGCATGTAGAGAGTACTTGAGGGTATCCATGGCTGACCAGACTCTTTATCTTGTTCTGTGCTCCTGTTCTCCAGTTCTGTCAATATTAGAACCATCTGAGCATTTCTGAGTTGGAGAATCTCTGAGTGCAGCAGAGCTCTGGGATTTGGGGTCTCATCCTCATGGGAGATGCTCCAAGTCACTGTAGGCACCTTTGCTGCCCAGAACGGGGCACGGTGCTCCAGGGGTGCAAATGCAGGTGCAAAGCATTCCCGTGTCCTGGTTTTCCACCCAGCACAGCATCCTTGCAGCTCTTCAGCTGTGGTGTGCACAAGAGTATGGGCATGAGGTTCTGAGAAAATCTGAGTATTTTGCTTCGTGAAATTCATATGTTGTTGGCCAAATGCTTCTTGGTGAGATTTAGTCTGAGTAAGCTTAACATTATTTAGAAAAGCAATTAACTACTTTTTCAAATAGAGAACAGTCCTGAATGAGGAGGAAAAAGTTATTTTGGTTTTGTTTTCTTATCTTTTCAATTAGATGGAAACATGACTGAGGTTTTCAAAGACAGCTGTAGACTTTTGTTGTGCTGAGCCAATATAGCATTCTGTTACCAAATCTAGAAAGGTGCCCACCTAGAGGTGCCTCATAAACAAAGGCTACAGACTTAGCTGTGTTAATTTACATGCATGTAATTCCTTTTAAGCCCCAGTCTTGATCAGAAGCTCTTTCCTGGCATAATTTACCATAGGGCCATGGGAATACTTGCACAAGAGATGATGATCGTGTGGGAGTGAGATTGATCGACAAGTTTGGATCAAGGTGCAGTCGCCCCTTTCAAAAGCAGTGGCCATGGCACAGGTTCCTGCATTAGTTTGGGATATTTAATTATTGTGTGCCTCAGTTTCCAGATGTGTGAAGAGGAGCAGTGACAGGGATTAGATTTGGAAGAACCTTTGAGCTTTCTCGATGAAAAATGTTAAGGGTTATTAAGTGTGAATGTGGTGAAAGGCTTAGCAGACAGGTGTGGATTAAAGAAATGGTTTGAAATCCAGTAATTTAGTTCTAGGCTTAATTGAAAGTTGTAATCCCAGCAATTGGTGCCAGTGTCTTCTAGGATTTCAATCCAGCGCAGTGGAGTGTGTAATTTAAGGCTTTACAGAACAGCATTATATGTTTATCACTCAGCACGTGTTAGCATTATTCCTGAGGAATTCTCTTAATTAAAATCCAGGAGCTGCTTACAGTGCATTTGATGCAGGCTGTGGTGAGCACTCAGTGGAGCTAGCAGCAAAGCAAACGGAAAGGAACGATTTTGCTCAGAGCTGCAGTGGAATTGGCAGACGCCTTTGTGACCGGGGTTGCCACCAACGCACGGGAGGTTTCGGCACCAGATTCCGTGTTGGTCAACTGACTTCTGTGTTCATTCTTCAAATCCTAATATTAGCTTCAGTAGGAGAAAAGGGACTTCAGTTGGTACAGCAGAAAACAGGATGCTTTTGCAGCAAAATAGCCATTAGGGCATGCCTGGTTTACACATTGCACTCTAATATCTCATGCTTCAAAGCCAGATTTGTTTTGGAAGAGTTACACCCAGAGAATCCCTTGATAAATCTGTTGCTCTGTTTTTGAAGGGAAGGAGCACGCATGAAAAAAGGGGGTTTGTAACATAGTATTGCTTCTTTCTGAAATTTTGCATTGTTTTTTGGGACCTGATGCTCGATTGATAGGGTTAATTGTTTCACTGTGAGCAACCAAAGTTTTAAACATGAATTCTAACTTTTTGACCCCATTAATCATAAAACTGCCTGATCTTGCTTACTGTAACATTGCTTTTTTTTTTCAATTGATGACTCATGAGCATATACTAAATACAATTTCGTTAAAAAATAATTTTTAGAAGTCCTTCTTGCATCTTAAAATGATTTTTTAAGCCATGAACTCAGCATATGTATGTCAGTACATATTGCAGTGTGCTTATGATATAATAGCTTCAATGAAAATTAGATCTAAATTAGACTTTGAAAAAGGGTTGTGGGCACATGTTTTTGGGAGTGGCTGGAAGAACTTACTGTAGGGGAAGGTTCAGCCCTGTGTGTGCTCTACCTAGAAACCAGATAGGCTGATGTTTCTAATTAAAGCAAGATGCAGAATTTAAAGCAAGGAACCGCTGAATATGAAAATTAATTTTTGTGTTTACACAAAAAGAAAAAATCCAACTATGCTCTAATTCATTTTCTTTGCTTTCCTTTCCAAAAATATGCTTAGAAATTAAATTAAAAGCATTGAAGTATTTCAACAACCAGTTGGTTGTGGGTTTTTTGGTTTTGTTTTGGATGTTTTTATTGTTTTGTTTTGTTTTGTGTTTTTATAATGCCATTAAAACTTCTTTGGAGGATAACAACCCTCTTGAGGACCAAAACCCTGCCCTGTTACAGCCAATGCTTACGGGGCTTTTTAACCCGCTCTGTGCAGGGAGAAATCACAGAACTGAGAAATCACGGAGCTGAGCGAAAACTGCACAAAGACCCGTGACAAAATCGAATTCTCTCTGTTGAAAAACAAGCGTGTTTTGAAGTCTGTGGCCTTTTAGAAGCGCAGGAACATTTAACTCCTGTGTGTCCGCGTGTGCTGTGCTGTGTATTGCGGAGCATCGCGGGGCTGAGGGGAACCCCAGCGCTGCTCCCCGGGGAAACTGAGGCCCGGGGCCGGTGTGGCCTCTGGAGGGCGGGCACAGCCGGCTCCAGCGCTTCCCCCGCTCCTGGCCTTGTGGGGATGGCCGTGTTCTCCCTGCCGGCCGCCCTCTCCCAGGTGATTTTGTTCCTGCGCCGCTCTCCCGTTTTTCTCCCGGAGACGTGTTAATTTATCTGCCGATAGGAAATGGTGTGTGCAATTAGCGAAAGCTTTCTTGGGTCGCATTCCCCCTCATCCCTCCCCTCTATATTGCTCTAAGTCCCCGTGAGCCTGCTTTGGCTTTATTACCTTTAAGAAGTGGCAGAGTCAGGCCATGAATTGAATTCTGAAGTGCTGAACCCTGCCGTGTGCCCTCTGAAACGCCAAGCCCACACGTCCCCGTTACACACGGAGGGCTTTTTTGTAGAAAAACTGACGTCTGGGTGGTTGTCTGTAGCCTGCATTGCAACCTACGTAAGATACAAAAAGCATAAAACCAGAAACTGAATTTCCTCCCTGTCTGAATCCCTCATGTCTCCAGGACCTCTACTTTTACCGTTTAAAAAATGGATTTTGGATACAAAAAAAAAAAACCACGCTGCGGGGTTCCAGACTTTATTCAAGGAACCACGCTGCGGGGTTCCAGACTTTATTCAAGGAGTTAAAAGTCTGGAGCTGTGCTTGATGAGGCAGATGGTGTTCAGCAGTAACATTGTTCATCTTGTTTAGATTATCCTGGTGCAAGTACAGCGCCTCGTTTACCTTTTATGGAAGAAAGTGTGGAAAATTGACCACAGATGTAAGGAACCAAGAATGATGGCTGAGGCAATTCTTACCAGGCCTCCCTCTCTAGCAGCCTGATCCTGCAGATAAAAATAAATAGAGAAATGTGAGGCAGCATGAGAAATATCTAGTGTTACCTATTTAAGTGTTTAATTTGAGCTCTGCGAGCTACTAAAGTCTTTATTTTCTTAGACTGAGATTTCTTCATATTGAACTGGTTTCAGTCTCAGTGTAGGCAGCCTGAATGTAGATTTTTATCCAGGTACTAAATAGCACATCATTATATATTTTTTTCCATCCTGATTGAAAAAAAGAGTGTGGGAAGAAGCCAACTACACTGACCTCAAACACAGTTTATGGTCCAAAAATCTTCCTGAGAAGATTGGTACCCATTTTGTGCTGTAATGAGAGAGCACAAACTCCCCTTCAATATTGATTTGATTGGTATCAGAAGCAAAGGCTGCACCAAATTAATTAGAGGTAGCTCATTGTTACTCCTGATAATGGGCTGTTGAATTAGTGAAGCATCTTACAAGTCAGTTTCAGATTGAAATAAACTTTTTTAGACAGGTATCTCTTTTGTGCAGTATCTGGAATAGGAAGGCTCAACAGAACAAAGGGGAAGTGCTGCAAATGAAAGCAATAAAGCCCTGTTTTGTAAAGTCCTTTTGTCTCCTATCACTTTTCTTTCTCTCCCTCATTTCCTTCCTCTTATTAGGAGCTGCTGTCAAAGTGCATTTACTTATGGCAAGTGGTTCCCTTGGAGCCCCTGAGCCGATGCTGCTGCATTTGCATGCAGGTGCTGCAGTGCTGGGGCTCAGCTCTGGCCTGGGAGCTGCAGTGATAAAAACCCCCAGGTTTGCTGTGCCAGGGGCCAGGCACTGAGAACCTCCTGTTTGCTCCTCAGCACGGCTTGGCTGCCTCCTGCTCCTTCACAAGGTGACAGATTCCTCTGCCTAATAAAGGCAACATCTTCCCTTTCTTGCACTAAGCCTTGGTCGAGCCAGGAAACATTTTCTTTTGCCTGTGCAGTGCTTTTGAATTTGGTTCTGCCTACACTGGTTTCTAAAATGTAGACTATCAAGTTCTCTTCCTAATATTGTTTTAAGACTTTTCACAAATTGACTGGAAGAAATGTTTTACAGGGAACAGAGAAGGCTGGAGATTATGGTGAGAAATACTCAATCGAGGATGTAATGTAAAATCAGCAGTTAACTCTGGAAACAGATTTCTAAGGCAAAGTTCAAACAGTCAGTCTAAGGTGCCACGAAGTGGGACAAGAGAGAGTCAATAATAATTTTCATATTTTTAATACCTGCATTCAAAATAGGATAAATTAGATTGGCAGCATGGGGCACTGTTTTTCATCATTTACCTGTCTGGTTCTGCTCCCTGTGGGCTCTGGGGAACAAGATCACTTGGACACGACAGCTCTGGCTCTCTGCCTGCAGCTGGAGGGTGCACAAGGGGGAAGCCGTGGGGAGGAAGCGGCAGGAGCAGTACCAGAGTGGGAGATTGGAAAGGTGATGGCTAACACGGGCCTTGGGAGGGGAGATGGACAAGGGGAGAGCAGCCTTGAGGAGGTGACCGGCTTGAGTCAGAGCAGGGGGTGAGAGGAGAGTGCTGGGGTGACGGTGACAGCTGTGGGGGACTGCTGCTGGAGGGGACTGAGCCTGTGCCTGGGAGCCAGCAGCCCCTGAGCACTAATCCTGTGCTGTTCTGAGACTGCATGCAGATTCTCTTCCTTTTTTTTTTTCTTTCTGTCCGTTCTCGTATTCATGAAATAATGGCCATTGTCTGCATCAAAGTGGTATCAGGAGGCTTAAAGTGCCATTGTAGTTCTGAAACAGCAGAGATGTGTTGACCTTCTTTTGTGCCCACAGTTGATAAATGCTTACCTCAGTGACAAATTAAGGGTTTGCTTTCTTCTTCCGGAGCAACCACAGCTATGAAAAGGGTTTGGACACCATCCTGCACTACAGCAGACTTGTTAGCTTAATTGCAATCGGGCCGCACAAGTAACAAAGGGCAGGATTCGCCTGACATGCCCTGTAGTACTAATGAAAATGGAAACATTTGAAGAAAAACAGAGGCTTTCAGGTCCTGGGTTAGGATTAACTTGCTCACTGATGTAACATTTTGCAGCTGACTTCTAAAACTGATCCAGATCTGTCAGGTCAGCTTTTGTGCTTGAGCTGATCATTCAGAAGGGAAACTTCACCTGTGTTTTAACTCATTCAGACTTGAAATTATTTGAGAGATCAACTGAAGTCTGAATGTTACAGAAAATTGTTTTAAAGCAAGGCTTCCCAGGGATGAACGCAGATTTCCATCTAAATAAAGCTGCCAACACATGATTCACAAGACCCCAGGGATTTCCCATTCGATAAAGCAGAATTATTGATCTCTGTCAGTACTCCAGAGAGATGAGATGAAGAAGTTTTCATTGTCTGGGTAGGACCAGTCCAAGAGAGCAAAGAGGATAAATACCAGTGTCACATAAACTCCCCAGACTCTAATGAGTGAGACACTTTGCTTTTGCTGTCATAAAATTTCCTACAGAGGCGAGTGCTGAAGATACAGAGCTGCAAAGAATTTATCTGTGAAGATAGATTTTTACACACCTATTCAATGAAGGGACTCTTAAATTTTACAAGAATGAGGCAAAGAGTGCTTAATTTGTGGCAGCTCACCAATACAGCCATTCAGAGTTGGTGCCTACATGGGAAAGCCATATATCCATGGCTAGAAAATGAGCTAAGAAAGCTCATTTTTAATGTTCTTTCAGTCTTTAGCTGTGGAAATAAAATAAATCACTTCTTTACTAGAAGAAGTCATAGAATGGTTGAATGATTTGAGTGAGAAGGGACCTGTAAAGTTCCAACTCCCTGCCATGGGCAAGGACACCTGCTGCTGGACCAGTTTGCTCAAAGCCCCATCCAGCCTGTTCTTGAGCTCAGTTTCTCTGGGCAACCCACCCGGGGTTATCACCACCTTTATCTTGAAAGATTTCCTTCCCCACGTTCACTACAAATGGCTGCACTGTGGTTCTCATGGGCCTGAATCACAAGGGAAGCAAGTGATCCCTTTCAAGGCAGTGAGAGCCTCCTCCTAACTGGGCAAGCGTTGTGGTAAAGGTCAGATAGGCCAGAGGAAACACAGCTTTCTGGTTGCAAAGCCCCACTAATAATGCTGAGAGAAACTGAAAAGTCACTTCTTTTGCTAGTTCTCTTCAAAGCTTGAAGAGAACTTGCTGCTCATGTATAAAGGTAAGGAGGAGCGAGGCTGTGCTGCACAGGGACTGTCAGTACAGAGGGGTTTCTCAGCAGGACATGAGCCCAAAGCTCCAAAAAGCATCACTTGATTTGTAGATCAGACTAAAGCCTTGTAATGAAGAGCCCTATGCAAATATTGCATTTTTAATGGCGTACCCTATTACTCCTCGTTTCTGACAGATATGCCAGGAATTTCCTTTTTAACAAACAATGCCTGTCTTGGTAGGAGCTGGTTTCCATGACTAAAACTATGATGAGAGCATCAGCCTACTATGGTTCCAGGAATAACCTACACGTTCAGCTCTACCCTGCCAAGAACCCGGAGACTGGTTATTGAGATGAATGGTTTTGGTTAATGTGCACCACAAAGTAGGAAAAAAGATGCCTATATACTTTAGGTAGATAATTATCAAGAAATTGTGTATAAAGAAAAATAATGTAGGGTAGGGGAACAGAAATATAAGCCTTGAACTTCCTATCCTGAAAATATAAATCACTGCAAGTTTTAAAGCACTTGCATGACTCATATGCAGAGGTCATAGACCAAATTTGCTGATGGAGGCAGGATGAAACAAATTCAGCTGCATTTTTATGATATTTTTCCTGCTGCTCTTAGCTTTTTATTTACCCAAAGTAATATAATTTTCCAGAGAAGTGTAACAGATCCAACATATGGAAGTGCTATCCAGTTCAGTGCTTAGGTGCAGAGCTGAATGGGAACAGTGGTGTGTCAATAAATAGCTGACTGCATGTCAGGCAAAGGAGTCTCTCAGGAACCATATTGCCAGCTTGGCAGGGCTCTGGAACCAGACTCTCCAGTGGAATGGGGGCAGTAATGCAGTCCCTGAATAGGGCCCAGGCCTAGAGGAAATCCAGCTCCAGTAACATCAGTGCTAAATGGAAGGCAGAGAGAGAGTAACAAGAAAGAGGCACTTGTTAATGTGCAGGTCTATAAATCAAGGGGTTTTTCCTCTTGCTGTAGCACAAACTTGGAGCCTATTTAGTGCATCCCTGAAAGTCAGTAGGCTGTACTTTTTCCACTTGAGAAATAATGACATAACACTGAGTAAACTGTTTGGTAATCCATTGTGTTGCCCATTGCTGAGTAACATTTTTGTGCCACAAGAGAAATCTGCAGGAGTTATGATGTAGGTCTCCTCTGCATACTGGATTTATGCTGCTGAGGTTCTGTTGACTTTGAGGTTGTTTCTGGATTTTCAGTAGCGTTGCCGATGTTGAGGTTTTGGACCAACATAGCTTAGAAAATGAGAGGAGAGTTATTCCTGCATTCGTTTTAAAATGTCAGCACATAGCAAGTCAAGAAGTCTGGCTCCAGGTGAAGGTTTTAGACCTGAATGTGTCTTGATTTAATGGCAGGGAATGAGGCTGGCTGTATTACTGAGTGTTCCAAATGATCCAATTTTGTGTGCATGTATGGTTGTAGTAAAGAGTTTGTTTATGACATGAGGCATAAAAAAGTGTGTGTATTTATAGCTATAACATCATTCTCTTCCTCCTGTGTGTTTAGGGGAAAAAGGCAGTGGGCCTGCCTGTGTTGAGTAACACTTGGACCTTGCAAGGTGCATTGCAAATAATAGTGACATTCTGGGAGAGCTGGAATTCCTCAGGTTCTTGTCAATGTATTTTTTGCCTTGTGTCAGTTATTTTATAGGTTAACTGTGTCATGTCAGTAGCATTTTTTCACGAATCTAGTTTTCTTGCATTTGCTTCCTAGATCTAGTTGGGATTGCCCCCTTTAAATGACTTTTGTCAGCATTCACCTGTTATTTGGGAAGGACACCATGTGATAACTTGCATGTCTAAAAACATAACTCTGGTGCCTACCTTCTCCCTTTTGCATCACACAGCCTGTGCTGGAACTCTTCACTTTTGGATTTTCGCCCTGGTGAGTGGGGAGGGGAGGTTAAATGTCACCCATACCCCCAGTGCCACCCCTGAAGTCCCCCGTGCCAAGCTCATGTCATCCTCTGGAGGGCAGGGGAAGGCACAGAGGCAGTGTGGAGACACCTCTTCCCTCACTGCAGTTACACCAACAGATGTTGGCACGGCCAGGCATCTAACCTGTAATTTCTTGGTAAATGAGCACTTTGTGTGACTCCCGGTTTACACGACTCCTGTTTCTGCTTGTGTATGACATGCAAGGTCTGTCATCTTCTCTTCCATTTACATGATTCCTGGCATTTTAAATTCAGGTAGATTAGATTTAGGCTTTTTGTAATGAATCTGCATCATTTTGTGTTCTGCTTGCTCCTGAAATAGCCTGGGGGAACCTGATAGACACGATTTATGTGTATCATTTAGAGGCATAAGAAAGCATCTGATTGATTTAGTCTTTCTTTTGTTAGCTCTTTCTTATACTTCTAATCATCATTTCACTGTAGCATTACACCATTGAGGAAAGTATGGGTTTTCAAAGGCAGGATGCTTCTATATTTAGAAGTGGTGATGCTTAAAGCAAAATGGCTTGGAGGTCTTTGCAGCAGATTTTCTGCTAGTTCTGGTGGAGCTCAGGTCATAGCTGGCAAGGTAGAAAGATGTCTGGCCTTTCTTTCACCAGCAGTAAGTTTAATTAGTTCATTTTTTATATTATTTCCTGACTTGAGCAGAGTATGTCGTGGGTAGGATGCTTGTGTGCAGCCCTGAGCTGTGGTGCTGCAGAGCTGTTTGTGTGTGAGCAGAGCTGAGTGCTGGTGCTGCAGCGCCTTTCCCGCGGCAACGGGGAGAAAGGACCGGTGAGATCTGCCAGTGTTTGTCACCGTGCTGGTGGGATGCTTGGAGTCTTCCACGTGGCCTTTAGTCTCTGTCCCTTTGACACAGAGCAGAGTGAAGGAGACAGAAGCATTGAGGACCTGAGCCTGTCATTTTCCAGTTGGAATCGATCAGTATAAACAGTAAGGCAAATGCTCTTCTGATGTCAGTCAGTGCTCTTCTGTTGCCTTTGGTAAGGCTGTGCCCATTGGCAGGAGCTGAGAATTCAGCAGTTGCTCTCCTCCCAGCCTTTCTGATGACTTGACATCGTTTTTGAAACATAGAAGTCCTGTTCCAGGTCTGGGTTGTTGGCTTATATGTTTAAATTGAAGGCTTGTCAGTTGTCATGTGGCCAGCACTCTGAAGAAGATCCACAAGTGAGGTTAGGTAAAACTGTGGTTTTTTCCCCTAATACTATCTGGATTTTCTCAGAACCTAGATAATTTTATCCCATTTGCATCAAACATGCAGGTAACTTTAGAATCCTGCATCTGTATTGTTTCTAGGGCAGCAAAATAAAATTACAAATGACAGTAATTGACATTACATGCTTTAATTGAATTTCCTCCTCTGTGAACCAAAACCTTTTAACCAAGTATTGCAGTGCTATTTCTGTATTTATTTGTTACATGGGTTAATGTGCTATGTGGCAGATCCAGTATTTATCCATTTTCACAAATTAAGCTATCAGTGTCATGTTGCCTTTGAATTGTTTCCTGTATTGATGGCCAAAACGGCTTGAATAAGACTTTAGTCCTCCCTGGCTATATTTCTGTTTTGACAAAGCTGAAAATTGCAGGGTTGAAAATGAGCCCCTAGGAACAGTTTGGGAAACTCGAGGCCCAAAGCATCTTACCAATGTGCTGGGTTTTCTCCCTGCTGTGATCTCTGCTAGGGGAAGGGTGAAGTGCACAGGTAATGAAAGGTAATGCTGATGTTGTTATATTACAGGAATTAGAAATCAAGCCCTGCTTGAGTCTATGTTTGTGGCAAGTGAAAATGGATTACAGAGAGAGGGAATAGAAATTCCTGTACTGGGTCCCCAAGCTGTGCACTTCAGACCTGCTGAAGTTGTCGACTTCTTGCCGTGTTATACCCTCTGAGAAAAGAGCTCTGCTTTAGCTAATTTTCAGCTTTCTTAATTGGCTGTAACCTCACCTATTACCTGGGCATGATCTTTGTCTGCTCCTGTAGGTACAAAAACTCAGCATAAAAGAAACAAATTTCATTTACTATTTTTTGTCAAATAACTACTTTTGTGCATGCAAAAAAAATACCGCTTTATAAACAGATGCAGATAATCACTTCTAAAATAGGTTGAATTGATGACACAGGTAGCTGTGACTTCTGACTTAGTGAATTTGCTTAATATAGAATAATTTTCAGCATCCTTTTGACATTTCAAGTGAAGCATTGTTTTCCTTTAGCTGTACTTGTGTCCCAAACAGGATTGCCATCATAAAGCCTCTGGGACACTTATGATTCTATTCAGAAATGAAGAAAAGGAAAGCTGCTAAAGAACTTCCAGCTCAGTATTGTCCATAATTGAATGCTGTTATTCAGCAGTCCAGCAATGCAGGTTTTCAGTGCCAGAAGGCAGTGGGACTCCAGGAGCCAGAATGGGGAGCCCCATTACTGCTTGTGAGTGCAGCATGAAATAGAAGTGTTGGCAGGGAAAGCTGCTCTTAGGAGTGACCCAAAAGCTGCAGACCAGTGTGGATCAGAGACTCCTTGGAACTGGCAAAGAACGTGGTGTCAGAACACTGATGAGAGCTCTGAGACTTCTGCAAAGAATCACATCTGATATGAAACCTGGGGGAGGAATGTTGTGTAGCACAGCTGAATAACCCTAAACAGTAAATACCACTCCATTCCCCATACTTGTCTTTTGGCACTGGTATTTTAAATGGAGTTCCATTGGAAATTAGAAAGGTAGCTACTTTCCATGACTTAGAAGTGAGCCAGGGATGTGTCACTTCCCTACTCCTGCTCCAAGTTGAAACAAGCACTCAGACATTTTATAGCTTCTGAAAAGTTTTAGTCTGTAGAAAACTTCATAGGAATTTGATTTTTAGCCCAAGTAAGTAATTGCTTTAGATTATATTTTCATTACCATCCCCCTTTGGAAGAACCCATAGACCATAAAACTAGTTTATTTCTTACCAGTAGTTTATTATTCTTTTGATGGCTCATACCTCTCCTTTCCCCTGTGTTTTAGCTTTTTATATGCTTTTGCCTGTTTCAGGGCTTAATCCTTGTTCCAGTAGGGAAGTAGCTAATTATTTCAATAGGGAAGCATTTAAGTATTTGTAGAGAGAAGAGTACTGTGACCAGGATCTGAATTTGTGTAATATTTGGTAATATCACATGTGCATCTCAATTCAGACAACAGGAGTCAAGTAACTCCTGTTGATCAGACTTTATTTCACAACAACAAAAACTAAAACCTAAAAAAAAAGAAAAATAGAAAGAAATTTCCCATCCAGTGTTGCAGTGTCTATGCATAGACTTTTCCTATGCTTTGAGGGGAGCTGTGACTTTATTCAGGTACAAGGGGAAAAGGTACAAGTTACCCAGAAGAGGGGCAGACTGGGATCACTAAAAACGTGTGTTTGCACTTGCCCTTTGAGCACTTGGTTTCCTTGTATGACTGATAACAAAAGCACACAATCAAGGCTGCATCCCAGCCTTCCGAACGCAACTCAGCAAGCTGCAAAAAGCAGATTTCGTTTCTTTTGCAGATGGTCCATGAGTCTCATGTGGCATCATATTCAATTATATAGGCAGGCAGTGGCTGGTTCTGGAGCGCTGCTCCAGCCGGGAGTTGTGATGTGCTTGGACCGTTCTGTTGGAAAACAGGCTGGAAAGTGAACCAGCTCCTCAGGGGAGCAGCAGCACAGGGGCCTGCCCGGGGCTTCCAACACCTCCAGGACTGACTTCCCCCTGGGATGCACTATGAGGGTGGCCCAGCGACCCCACAATGGGCTGTGGAGCGTTTTGCCCTAAAGGTAGGAGCCCAGACCGACTCAGCTGCTTGTTTTGCCTTTCTCTGTATTGCTTGCTGACCCTGTAATTTTACAATGGTAGCTGTTCTTGCTTTGCAATGTTTTGAAGATAACAATGAGGGTTTATTTTCTTCTTACTCCTGTCAGACTTTGTTTTTCCTGGGTAAAAGAAGAAGAAAATGCAGCAGTCTGTTAATATCTAATGGTATTTCATGAAAGTATTTCTGCAATATGAAATAGATTAACTGTTTCATCCTAGTGATGTTTCATAACATTATGTGTTTCTATTAGCTTCAGTTTGGTACAAATGCACTCTTTGGATAACACTGGCTCCAGTGTGAAAATAGTGACTTTTATCAGCTGAAGTTCCACCCAGGGCAAGTTGTCATTCATAGTCAAAAGCATGCTGGAGATAGCAATTTTCAAACGGACTGTGTGTTATGCAGTCAGTAAATTTTAATATTCATGCTTATTAAAATGAAAACTTTATGGGTCTGTGCACTTTCTAAGAGGAATAGTAACACAGACTCACTTATGACATCAAAGCTGAAGGCTGCAGATTATTTCTGGGGAACTCCAAATGTGTTAGTGCCATGAAGTAAAACCCATTTGAGGTTATTTACGGGGATGATTGAGTTGCAGGTTTAGGTATGTGCACCTGCAAAGTAGGAAACACAGCCACAGGTACTGTTGGTGTGATTGTTCCTCATGATGAAATTGGTACATTGGCAATGACAGCAACCCAGGAAATGCATTTAACAGGTTCACACAGGGCTGTTTCCCTTGTCTGACAGCTCTTGACAGGTGCTAGCAAGTGCTGCTCCAAAACTCCAGCTTGTTGGAGATGTCTTGGAAGAGACAGTGACAGTGCATGTGCAGTTCAGAGCTGGGGCTTTACCCTTGCAATCCTGGTCTTCACAGAAACACCACCATCAGATGAACAGTTCAGTGAGATGGTTTGTTCTGCACAGGGCATTTGGAAGTTGGAGCAGCTTCAGCTGTTTGATTTTATAAGGAAATTTAAGCAAAATTAGGAATGTGCAGAGGGTACCAGGCAGGGCCTGTGAAGGGCAAGCCACAGGGCTGGATGAAAATCATCACTACTGGTTTATATGGAAAAAAGGGGGTCTTCTTTGCCATGGCATGGGTTTGGAGAGCAAGAGGTACAGGTATTCCTGTCTGCTCTGTCAGGCTACTGTAACATTAGGGACAAGCTTTTAAGGCTGTATTTTAAGTGCCAGGCTTCCATTTTACAACTGCAATTTGTCTCCAGAAAGGAAACATGTAGATGTATTCCTTAAGCTAGAATTGTGGTCTTTTCCATGCTGCAGAATGAGGATACTGCTGTTTTCTTCTGTTAAATGAATTAATTCTGATTAAGGGATTCAAAAACCTAGGCTGGAAGGTGTTGATTTATTTCCTGTGCAAATTGAGAACAAATTCTGCTTTCCCAAGCCAAACAGTTTCTAGTTCGTGCTACCAAAGTCCTGTCTTACATCATCATCTTACACTTTTGTGTAAATGTGTTTTGGGGGGATAGCACAGCCACGCTATTGATCACAGCACACTGTGATTTCTGCCAGCTGGCCAAAGTCCTCTCTCAGCCAGGGATTTCCACAGACAGCCCTGATATATCCCTCCTCATCCCTGAGCTAGCCCTTAGTGCTGTCTGGCTGGGACAAGCAGAGGGGCTTGCACACACCCCATGTGCAGCTGGATAATGCACACTCCTGGGAGAGGAGGTGGGGAAGGAGCTTTCCCTTTTCCCAGCTCCTTGCTGTGGAAGTCAAAGCCTGGAGCTTTTCTGCTGTCAAATGCACGTTACCCTGCACATTGGCCAAGAGAACCCTGAAGGGCAGTTGAGTCTTTAGGATGCTAGAAGATACATTTCTTCCATTTTAAGGATTTCTTTTGCAGCCTTTTACCAAATGCCACCCCTTTTTCCTTCCGAGTGTAGCTGGGTTTCTGTTGATCCAGCCAAAGCCACAACCTATTTTTGCCATGTTGAAGGCCTGTCTTTAGGTCCCAGTTCCCAAATTAGATCCTGATTCTGTCCTTGATTACAAACTTCAATTCCCTTGGACATATTGCAGAGACTTCAAGAAACCGTCTGTGTGTTAGGCACAAATATTAAACATAGCAAGAAATTGAAAATCTTTAAAGCCAAGGGGAAAACCAGAATTAGATGTTGCAAGTCTGCTCCTGAATCTGAGAACCATGGTTAGATACTCAGGATTGACACAGAAGGTAGCAAAGAATGGACTGCAAACTACAGTTATGCAAATAAGTCATATCTCTACATAGTTGTTTTCATTATTATGTTAATTTTTTCAGGTGACTCTTATCCCATCTTTCTTGGCTTTGCTACTTCTCCAGCCTTGGTGTCAACCCCAAACTTCATCCTGGTTGATTTTGATAGTACAGAAAGATCTTGAAGCATGAGAAGCTCTCATAAAATACTGAAGTGCGTTTGGGTCTTTTGGGTTTTTTGCTACTGGGATGTAGAAATGCTTGGCCACTGATTACAAACCTTTAAATCCTTTGTCACAGAGTTTTCTTTGAAGATGATGAGATGCTTTTCTCAAAACACAAGTAGTTCTAGGAACTGCAGTTTGAAAATGGGGGCCATGTGTGACACATAAGCTGGTTTGTAGTCTCTGAGAAGCTTTAACTTTCCAGTAAAAGCCATCATTTTTCCATTTCTTTCAAGAAAAAGCACTCAGCTAGTTTACTGAGATGCAGTGGGTCTCTCTTAACATTTTCTCCGTCAAAAACAAGGCTTATATACAGACGAAGAAAAGAGCAAGAAATTCAGGAAATCCTCAGCTTGCTACTAGTGTGCCCTCACATTCCTGAGAACTATTTTTGGGTTTTCTCTCAGGAATAGCTAGAACTTGTTGAGCTGGGAAAGACTTCTTGGAACAGATCCTTGGTTTTGTCTTCTCTGCATGAGCGCCTCTTGTTGATGTTGGAATAGCTGCTCTTAGCTGGTTGGTGATTCACAAAATGAGGCAAGTCAGCCCCATAAAATCTGCTTCTCCACAATGTTTGGAAAAATTTGTTGCAGCGAGCTGGTGAGTGTGTAAGGAGAACAATTGCCTCCACTTGCACCAAGAGGTCTGTCTGCCTCTCCTGGGGATTGCCACCTGCAGATTTGTTGTAACTTGGGAAATATCAAAATGTCAGTGGAGAGGATACAAATGCTTTCCTTTCTTCTCTGTATGGCCCCAAGTACTGTGTGTAATTCTGAGATCCCTCAGTAAATCAGTTCAGAGATGTCTCAGTGCATACCTCAGCAAGCTGGAAACCGTAGCTGTCGGGGGGTTTGTTTCCATGAAGTACTTTGCTGTCAAAGGATTTGTTTCAATCAAGTGTTTTGCAGGTAGGGGTACCACGTGCAGACCAGGTAACAACCTGTATGTTTCTGTTTTCACCCCACCAAAGTATCTGAGGCTCTCCCGAGTTTGTTTTGGGATCAGATTCCTCACAGCACATTTTGATAAGAACTTGGAATGGTCACAGCATTTCTCATATGCATGGTTTGTTCTTCAGTGGGAATGAGAATCAGCATCAGTTGAACTCTTGTCTGTCTTTGTTCCCAAAATTGCCTTTTGGGATTTTCCAGCAGGGTTTTAAACACTCCCGTAGGGTGACAGGCTTTTCAAAACATCTGCAGATACGGCTCCTGTATTTTAAAAGATGTGTTGAGGGGATGTGTGGATGGAATGAACGGAATGACTGGCATCTGTGTTAGCTTGGCACTTCACTGCTTATTACCTCTTAGAAACCAGAGGGAGATTCTGAGAAAGAACCTTCATTCCAAATGAAATGTGAAAGCATGGAAGGCCTAATGAAGCTGGCAAAAGAGAATCACATGAACTCTTTTAAAAAAGGACTGAGTTTGCGTCCTGAGTTGTTGTTTTTTTACCTACCCAGACCAGACATCTGCCTGTCTGTGGAGGGGTTCTTTCCCTGCCAATTGCAAAAATAAAAAAAAAAAAAAGGAACAGCAAACACTGAGGCACTTGAGAGTGGCTTTAGACTTTAAAGAAAGTTCAAGGCAAAAGGCATTTAATTTGTTTTGCATACACAAAAATCAAATCATAGCATTTCTCCCATCTCTTTTTGTGAACAGCATTACTTCTGTTCCTTTTGTGTGCATGCCATGTTTGGTTTAATGGAGAAATGAGAAAAGAAAATAGATTCTTTTTTGGAGACTGAGTACTAATGCAGAAACATTAAAGGCAGGCACATTGTTGTCAGCCAGTTTGCATATTTATTTACTTTTACAAATGGTTGGCTTGGAGTCAGCAGTTAATGGAATGAGAATGATGTTCCTGTACAGATCATTTCCTGAGAAACATTTTCAATTACAAACATATCTCTGCTTTTCTTCCCTCATTTGTTATGTCTTGGAGAATAAATGGGGAGTAGCATTTACAACTTAAGGTTTATGTTCTGAAGACAATTTTAACAATGATCCCCACATAAAAAGGCCCTTTTGTAGTTGCAGACATATGTTTATGATGTTTTGTGCTGTGAATATCAAATTTCTGGTGGACGCTGTGTCACACTCTGCAAACTTGTAAACATCTATAAATCCATTGGATCATTTTAGTACCATGTGTAATGCAGATTTATTGTCTTTTGTGTGGATTTCTTTTGTTTTGGAGTTAAAGATGAGCTGCCAGAATCCATGTTTGATGAATTATGTGTTCCAGAAAATTAGGCAGTACTATTTGAGATTAATATTTTCTTTTCCCTTTGTGGCCTTACAAGATGCACATGCACAGGTATTAGAAATTAATGTTTTGGATAGGTAGCCCAGAAAGCAATTATGTAAGTTTGCTGAGCTAAATAGTGTAATTCTATAAAAACCTGAACTATGACTTTTTGAAAATGTTTTGGCTTTCTTTTTTTCTCTCATTCTCTAGCTGTCTTTAAGTAATTTTTGCCAGTTTTCTCATTTACCAGTACAAATCCAGAATAACCCCACTGGGATGGTATCAGTTTATAGAACTGGAGCATGTGAGAGGGAACAGGAGTCACGCTGAGCCAGTGAGCTGCTCTAAACCAGCACAACTCCACGGAGATCTGTGTGGATAGAGCCATTCACACTCAAGCCTGCACTACAGGCTATCAAGGCAGGGGAAGAACTAAAGCTGCTGTTGCACACGAGTGGTTACAAAAGCAAACCATCGAGGTCATGGGCATTGACCAGAAATTTGCACCCAGTAAAGGGAATGTGAAACCAAAACCAATTCATCCAAATTCGGCTCAGCTATAATCCGGTGTATGTCTTAGACCAGAGCAATAAAGACATTTGTGCTGAAAATCAGCATCTTTCTCATCTGCCTGTGATTTCTGGCTACATATCTAAACGTTTGTAGCTCAGGCATGCATGTTTGAACGTGGGCATACATACAAATATCTGGGGTTATTCTGGCAGTACCATGTCTGCAGCTAGCCTTCCAAATGGTGCTTGTTCCAGGAAAAAATAGCTTCAGATAGAGACACGACATGGAAAGCTGCTGCCTACTGTAGCAGTTTAAAATATCAGGTGGATTTTGACTTTCTGATAGAAAGCTTAAACTCTTGGAGTCATGTGAACATCAGCAAATCTCAGCTTCCACAATAACAAAACAAAAACAACAACAAAAACCCCAACCCAATGTACGTGAAACTTTAAAAATGATGAAGAGCTTGAATGGAGAACCTTTATGCTAGAGAAAGAAAGGCAGTTAAAGACCTGCAGAAATGTTATGTATGTGTACATGTCTGTAGGTGTGTATGCATCTATCTAAACCTCCTGGATCTGAAAGATTGAGGTTAGAAGCAGTGTGGTGTTGTGCTCCTCCAAAATTATGGTTTGGTTCTCGTTAATTACACTTTTAGAATTCATCCACTCCTTTGGTAGCACTTCAGTAATTTTAATTTTGTAAGTACAGAAACAGTTAGGTGGGGGAAGACATGGCTGCAGCACTCAGAGGAGAGGCTGTTTTACTCTGCATCTTGCTGTATTTGTTTCATGATCCTTCAGATGGATGTAAAATACATCTAAACCACAGAGAGTGCACTGGGCAATGTGGCATTGCTGGGCTCAGTTAAATAATGAGATGTGTTTCATTCAAATCAGAATAGCTCTAAGCCCTGAATACTAAATAGGGCAGCAAAAAGCCTTCAGCACACAAAATAAACGAGTGAAAAAACCCAAATGAAGCTGTCTAATAACTACAATGTGGAGCAACAGGCTGCATGTACTGGAGGAATTAAGGCAATTTGAACCGTATGGGCAGCACTGCACTCTCCCATGTGCAGCTCCAATGGCAGATGGATGCACACATCAAGGGCAGGCTCTGCCTCGGAGCACACGCCTGCATTTGATAGCAGAGGTTTATGACCTCGTAATCCTAGAGCATCTAAAACAGTAAGAATTCCATCCAGCTTAAAATAGCTGCTGGAGTTGCTGTTGATGCAGGCTCGCGGGCTCCCCGGCTCCGGGGCCAAATTTGGTGCTGGCATGATGGGAGGAAGTCTGTTGACAGCTGATAGCAGTGGAGTTGCACTTGGTTACATCATAAGAAATTTGGCACGTGGAGCTGAATCAGAAGTCTGAGCAGAAATGTCCATTCCTCATCCAGAATTAAAACTGGGACTTTCACAGTGCCAATCCACAGAGATTTGTCTGGCCCAGATGTAGCTGTTGCTGTTCAGGGCCTTGCTTTAAACGTGCATTCCCCCAGTTCCACTCAGCGTGGTGACTGAAAAAACCCTCTGAAGGACTGGATCTAGCTGTCCTGTCTAAAGGGATGAAGTCCCTAATCTTCCCAGTACCAGCAGGATGGGCATGAGCCCTGTGGGAGCTGATGAACTGGGCCGGATCTGGGTCACAGCAGAGGGTGAGAACACAAAGGGCTCTTAGCTCTGATTGCTGGGCTTGTGCAGTGGCCAGGCACACGCTGTGTCCAGCACACAGCCCTGCAGGCTGCCCTTCACAGAGCTGCCACAGCTCCCCGTGCACTGCTCTGGCTCCTGGCAGCCTGAGATGGAGATGAGCTGTGGAGATGAGCTGCTGCAGCTACATCCCATGCCCTCCTCCCACCCTGGGGCCTTACACTGCAAGGCTCAGAGTGCAGCTCTTACTGATGCTCCAAAGCCACTCCTCAAAGTAGTTCAAGAAATTAGATTATGTCACATTAATTTCGGCTGCTGCAAAAATTGCCCCAATACTGTGTTCTTTCTTTTTATTAAAATACTAAGTTGCTGAAGTGATTTCCATGAAAATTAGTTAAAACAAATTAATGAAAAGCAGTTGAAAAATGGACTCCCCTACTGAAATTGTGGTATGCAAACTCTTAACCTCAATGACATATTTGTGGTTGCTCTATAAACACCTAAGTGTATAGCAGTGATTTGTCATGGTATTTTTTTGATGGAAATTCTTAGAAAATGAGGCTATACTACATAATACATCTTCTCTCAGTTTATGTACAGCTTGATATAATGCATGTGCTTACCTGCTGCATTTAGTAGTAATACTAACCTACAGCTAAATCTTTGCTCCTCGGTGTTGAGGAAGAAATGATAAAGATGGTGTCAGGCTCAGGGTTTCTCCATCATGTTTTCTGCTTGTGGGGGACAGGAGGGCAGGAGGGCCCTTTATTCTGGGCCTGGTACCAGCCTGGGGCGTGGGTTGTGCACTGCAGAGTGCAGAGGCTGAGGAGGAGCTGTCCTCTCTGAAAACTGGATCCATCTGGGGTCTTTGGGTCATCTGGAGGTGTGGTGGGCAGGTTCTGCAGATGGCTCTGGCAGGTGTGCTGTGCTTACAGCAGTGTGCAGAAAGCTGAGCTTAGCCCCTGCTGTGCAGTAAATATAACACTTGCATTCTAGAACACGTCAATGTTTTAGTTCCCCATGTATATTTATTGTTATCTTCTTTGTGTTTTACGTTGCCTTTTCACGCAAAGATGTGGCAGGGGTTTGTTTGCTTTCTCTTATTTTCTCTGACAATATGATGGAGGTCATGTTATTAAAGGTAAAATGTGCACGTTAGAGGACAGGTATGGCAAGGTTCAGTGGGCCTCGTGAAGAATTCCTTACATAACCTTCAGCCTTGAAAGGTCTGCTCAGTCTCCTTGGAGACTTGTCAGCAAGCTCTGGCAGCAGGCTGCTCCCTGGAGGAGGACCCAAACGCTCTCATTACTGCCCTTCACTTGGAAAATGAGCTGACTGCTTCCTCCAGTGTGTCTCACCCAAGCAGAGCATCCAGCCGTCTGGGACAGGAGAGCTCAGGGCTTGAATAGATTTTATTTACTATGCTCCCCCTTGCACTGATGTGAAAAAGTCCCACGTTTTCTGCCTAGGGAGCTTTGTGCTGAAGTCCTCCATGAGCTAAACATTTCAGAGCAGAAAGACCTCCACAGGGAAGTTTTCTACTCGCTGCCACTTTCATGCCCATAACCATTTTGGAAAAAAAAAAAAAAAAAAAAAAAGAGGTTAATGAAACCACCAATGATTTTCTCTAAGGAGTGCTAGCAGTTTCAACAATTGGCACTAAGTGCAGGCAGTTCCCCAGATTGTACATGCTAGACCAACTTCATCCTTGCTATAACTCCTCAGAACTCCGTGGAGTTACATGAGGGATTAATTTGGTCCATTGCTTTCAGCCATCAGTGTTAGAGAATATACAACAATCGAGGGAACTATTATTGTCAGCATAGTTTTATGGCTCTTTAGAGCTGCTCAGTATTTGTACATTACAGATACATAAGCAGGGTTTGGAGTGTAGTTATGGGTTCGGTGTTGAAGGTAGTGGATTTTTCAGAGTTAGTTTTGTACCATTAAAAGTAATAAACATTCTAGCAGCCTGTATTGCTGTGAGTCTTACATAGATGCTTGAATACAGCTACACAGATTCTTGAAGCATGCACAGAAACATTTCATCTGGCAGACCACAAAACATTTCATGAAGCATGGAAAATACTTGGAAATGTCTAAGTCCTGTTATCACACCAGCTGGCTGATGGTCACACTATTCAGTGAATTTAGCTATACTTATTGCATCAAGGAAATTAAGGCACAGAGGTGAAACTTCCAAAAGCTAACTTAAGAGGCAGCCACGAGGGCAGGGACAAAACAAAAGATCTTTAGAGTACTTCTCTTTTTTCTTCGAAACCAAATTGTGCCTGTAATTTTCAGAATAAACTGAGGAAAGCATCAGCTGGTAAATCTGAATTGTTGGATGGTGAATCTTGCATCTGCACACAAGTCAGATATTTCAGTACATGTCAGAAAGTGTGGGCAGCTGCCTGAATCTTTAGGCTGTGTATAGAATTGTTGGATTAAGTTATTGAAGTTTAAACTCTGAACAGATGAGCTAACAACCAGCTCTGTTAAAGGTGTGTGCACTGGGAACTGAGTGGTCAAAGCAGCATTACTTACTGGTCATGGATAAGACAGCAAGCCCCTCTCCTGGTTTGGTACATCAGCTTTGCACTGATGTCTTGTCCACAAAGCAAGGTCCAAACTTGGGTGATCCCCACTCTGCTTCCCTCCCTGCTCAGTGCTGGGAGTTCACAGCACAGGATTGTGTGCTGGCTTGTTGGGATTTTTGCCCTCTGCTAGGGAGGCATGTTTGGGCACTGAGGGATGGCTTTTGTCTTTGCAACCTAGTAAAGTTGGGGTCATCCAGGGGAATGAACCAAGTTGCCAAGGCCTGTGCTGGGGTACAGAACAAGTGACAGGCTTCCCTTTACACCACTGCTCTGGATCTTTCTGGTCTTTTCTTCTCAAGAACGTTGGTTTTTGTAGAATTTGGGGACTTTGCCTGAGTAAAACCTTGCCCATATTTCCTGACAACTGCTGGCATCTCCAGACTGTGGGGTTACTTCCCCATTCCTATGTCCAAGTTCTTTCTCAACCTGTGTTGACTCCACACTAAGGCAACCCTTCTGAGGGTTCATCATCCTACACTGTGTCTTGCTGCTGTGATTTCTGCTGAGGAAAGGCCAGGAACTCAGGCCAGAAGCATCCTGCAGCCCTCTCCAGCTGGGCAGTGCAGAGCCATCAGCACCCAGGGCACCAGAACGTGCTGTGTGCTGCAGCTGCAGCTTCAGCCACCACTGAGGAGCAGTTCCTCAGCCTGGTAACTCCTGCCTGGGTGCACAGCCACACCAGCTCCTCCAAGGACACGAACTTGCGGCATCTCCAGAGCCACGGTGAGGTGCTGGGAGCAGTAACCATCTCCCTCAGCTGAATGATACACTGGTGTGAAAATGTCAGGACCATTAACATGCAAGTGAGCCTTTTAAAAATCTGAGGACAGTGGGCCATATCCTGGAAAAGATTTGAGGTAATTGCATTGGTTCCAGCACCATTATCCATGAAAAATGTACTCATACAAGTAAAGGTTGGTTGGCTAGGCCTCCCATTTTTGTTAGCTTTGCTTTATTGCTGTAATTACACCCAGTGGCTTATCTAATAGAGTCATGTTCTTATAAAGAAATTAAGACAATTAATGCTACTTTTAGTGAGAGTGAAATAGCAAGTAAAATTAAATTGAATTTTGACCAAGCTTTTCTTTTTTTATTTCCTAGTGTCTGAATTACAGGAAGAAGGAATAAATGCCATTAACTTACCTCTCAGCCCCATTCCATTTGAACTAGACCCTGAGGACACTATGCTAGGTAATTCACAACAATTTTACATCTCAACATGAAAGCTTGATGTAAAATGAAGTGTTGTGCCTGCAATAGTTTCTAATGTTTTTCTTTTAAACCTTCCAGAGGAAAATGAAGTCCGAACAATGGTGGATCCAAATTCAAGAAATGATCCAAAATTACAAGAACTAATGAAGGTAATGAAAGCATGTGAACCCTCTCAGGAAAGTGGAACTATTTTTTAATGCCTTCCCTGCCTCTTTCACTTGAACACTTCAAAGCACTAGGTAGATATTAATTAGTTGGAACCACAGGGAGCTTACATCCCGGTGAAATGAGGAAATAATTTGTGGCAGTATCTTTCTCTAGATGTGGCACAGGGAGACTTAAAATCTTCTGTTAAAATCCTGAGTCCAGAGCCTCAGTCCCATCCCACCCCCAGTCTAAGATCACACTGACTTTTCCTTGTCTTTGTGATTCTTGGGGTTAGAACTTGGGCAGGGCGCTTCATTAAAATCAGCTTCAGCACCTTTTGCCTCACAATAAGATGTTAAAATGCTGCTGAAAGCAAGGGAAGGATTTCACTCCAGAAGACACTGCATCAATTAGTGTTTGTCTAGACCTGGTGGTGCATTGGCACAGCCCCCTCAGATGAGTCCTTCCTGAGTCTTTCCTCTTTGCTCCTGAAGGCGTGTCAGACTGCATTTTGAGCCACTGCAGCTTTGGTATTCTTTCTGCTAACAAAAATGACATGTGTTTTGAATTGCAAATGAATAGTGTATAATACTGCCAAATTTGTGTTTCCCACATAGGTATTAATTGACTGGATTAACGATGTGTTGGTAGGAGAGAGGATTATTGTGAAGGACTTGGCTGAAGACCTGTATGATGGACAAGTCTTGCAGAAATTATTTGGTAAGAGAAAGTACATGTGCACTTTGTCAATAAGTGGATTGTCTTTGCACTGTCTGAGCACTTTGTCTCGTTCCTGCCCAGGAGCCTGGCTGTCACCTGACACTTGTGGCACTAAGTGATACAAAACCAGCCCTGTGTTCTGAGGCCCTGAGCAATGGGCTGTGTGCACAGCCCCCCTGGCTGCAGTGCAGGGTGTGTGCTCTGCAGCTGCTGAGAGCAGCACAAAGCCTACCTGGGCTGCTGCACAGGGAGGCCTCTTGTCTTGCCAACAGTATGCACTGCAATCAAATTGATTTTCTGCATATGGGCTGCACAAACTTCACCGTGTTGCAAGTGGAAGTAAGTTTGAAGGCAGGGGCACTCTCAGTACCGTGGTGGATGTTTTTAATCTCTGCTCCTTCCACGCTGTAGTTTATTCACATCACAAGGTTCCTCTGGAAAGCTGGAATTTCTTTCTGGTTTGATGTCTGGCTTTTAGCATGGCTGAGGTCATGGTGCCCAGTGGACTGCAAGCTGAGCTTCAGCTGAGAAACAGATAGAGAAAAGAAACTGCTAATGCAGAGTTGGCATGTGCTTTCTACACCGTTGGCTTGAAAGCCATTTTCTTCGTTATTACAGCTCATAAAGTCTCCAGTAAATTTCTTTCCAGTATCCTAAATGAATCTTGAAACATCATGTGAGCGCTTCTAATAAAGACTTCACAGACTATTCACTTCTGTGAATGGTTAAACTATTGAATATATTGTGAAGGACTGGATCTGCCCAGACTGGGCAATTGGATTGTCATGGGCAGACCTCCAGTGACATCACCCAAAATTCAAACAATCTGTATCAGATGCAGCCTGACTCTAAATATGCATCTACTGATCCAGCATTTGTTGATATCAGAGCAATCTTTTCCATTGCCCTTAATTCCTTGTGATCAGGTCTCTGCTTACTAAATCTTCAGTCTTGTGGTGAGACTATGCACAAACTGATTTCTGAGGAGGTGCAGGAAGCCTATGGAGATAGCAGCTCTGAGGCAGGACTAGGAGACAGCAGCTCTTAGGACTAGGAGATAGCAGTCTCTTAGGCTGGATTAGGAGATAGCAGTCTCTTAGGCTGGATTAGGAGATAGATAGCAGTCTCTTAGGCTGGATTAGGAGATAGCAGTCTCTCAGGCTGGATTAGGAGATAGACAGCAGTCTCTTAGGCTGGATTAGGAGATAGCAGTCTCTTAGGCTGGATTAGGAGATAGACAGCAGTCTCTTAGGCTGGATTAGGAGATAGCAGCTCTTAGGCAGGACTAGGAGATAGCAGCTCTTAGGCAGGATTAGGAGATAGCAGTCTCTCAGGCTGGATTAGGAGATAGATAGCAGTCTCTTAGGCAAGATTAGGAGATAGCAGTCTCTTAGGCAGGATTAGGAGATAGCAGTCTCTTAGGATGGATTAGGAGATAGACAGCAGTCTCTCAGGCTGGATTAGGAGATAGCAGCTTTTAGGCTGGATTTGGATTAGGAGATAGCAGTCTCTTAGGCAAGATTAGGAGATAGCAGCTCTTAGGCTGGAGGTTTGGGCTCACTCCCTTTGGGAAGATACTCAGTTGGCTTTAATGGGAACAAGATCAGCTCCTACCAAATAAGAGATCTCTTAACAAGATACTCTTTCCTAGAAGTAAATTGATAAGTGACCAAGCATTTTTTTTCTGGTGTTGTCACCAGGGAGCTGCTGTATCTTCTTTGCTTACTCTTTAAGGGTAAACAATAAGCCATGGAAGTATATACATAGCAACTGTACTGATTGTAACAAACCAGTTCATAAAGTATTCTAAAATCTACTGCGAATTTTGAGTGCAGAAAATGGCTGTGGTTTTGTAGAGAGAAATTGCCTGAGATTGGAGTTGTTTCCACGAAAACTTGTTTGCCTTTCTTTGATGCATCCCCTGCCTTTATGAATACGGAATCTCGTCAGTTTTATCACTGATAGGCCAAGTAAAATGTTTATCTCCTGCATCTGAGGTAGAAGCTGGGAGGCTGAGACTGATGAAATAAACTTGAAGTTGCTGTCTGTTTCCTGGGTTTGATGGTCTCTGTACAAGCCACTTGCATGCAGAATAACCTTTACCCAGCAGCAGTAGAAGTAATGGGCCTTACCTCCAGGTCTGGTGCTCTCTGAAGGGAGCTGCAGCAAGTGTTTGTTAGCCAGTGGTGTGGCACAGAGCAGTACTTGGCCTTCCCCTGGCTCGTGTGTACCTAAAGGCAAAATGTGAGCTTGCCTTTAGGAGCTGGGAAGTGTGGAGGGAAGGCGGCTCTGGAACAGAACTTAGACATCAAATGAGGAAGTCTGATGTCTCCTGAATGGACCTCTGGGTGTATGGAACGTCTTTGTGTTCTTCGTGGAGCTGACAATCGTTTTTCCTCCATTTTTCCTTCTATCACTTCAGAGAAGCTTGAAAGTGAGAAGCTGAATGTTGCAGAAGTTACTCAGTCTGAAATTGCTCAGAAACAGAAGCTACAGACAGTGCTTGAAAAGATCAATGAAACCCTGAAACTCCCTCCAAGAAGCATTAAGTGGAATGTTGACTGTAAGTTTTGTGCTTGCTGTACTCTCATTTGTTGATAGCTGGGAGTTCGTAGGTGCCATCTGGAGTTCTGAAATATCCCACAGCCCTCCAAGGGAGGGCTGAGACCCGGGACTGTGGTAGGACCTGCTCTGAAGGGCACTTCCAGATGTGCCACTCTGCCCTCTTTACTGGTGCTCAGCCTTCAGTTTCACTTAGGTGTCTTCTCAGAGTCCATCCAAGGGTGGTGCCTTTGCTCTGAAGTCCATGTGCATGCCAGCTCAAGTTTGGTGTTGCTAAGTTGGTTTGTTGGAACAGGCAAGTACCTGCAGAAATGCAGTAGATGGACATAAGGAGAGTCAGGGCCTAGAACTCTGTGTGAAATTTGCAACACAGATGTGAATAATATTTCTGATCATTTCAGGCCAAGTCTGAACCACTAGTTTTGATTACAAAACTCTCATCAAGACTAGTTCTGTGCCCTTCCTGTTCTGTTGTCTTAAGAATGAACACAGCAGTATCTAATAGAGGAGCCTTCAGTGGCCCAACACGAGACACTTGGGTGGAAATGTACTGCAAAAAGCAGGTTATCAGTTTTGGAAAATTAGGCCTCTTAATCTGTTTTAAGTTTGGTTTTCAGAATCATGTCCTGCTGGTGAATACCTTGACCAGTACATCACATTTTCCCTGCCTCCTGTACCTGTCTGGTGCTGAGCAGTTTTGTATCCTGTTCCATTCACAACAAATTAGTGAGAAGGAGAGAAGTATCTCGAGGGAGGAAGAGCGAACCTTTGGCAATTTGACTTTCCCCTTTCTGTGTTCCTGCTGAATTTTTTGTCCCCTTCTTTTTTCAACCTCCCCCGAGTTTTCTTTCCGTTCTCTGTTATGCAGCTGGAGGCGGGGTGTTTGGAGTGGCCTGACCATTTAACTTCTAGTTTTAATTTAATGTTTTACATGTGTTTTAGAGCTGGAATAGAGATAGAGAGCAGCAGCTGGGCCCAGCTGTAGCACACAGGGTGGTAGGCAGACAGACATCTCTGTAGTGTTCTCCTAAGGCACCTCATCCCTGACCACAGGCACTCCAGCAGCATTTGCCAGCAGTGCTGCATTTGATATGAATGTGTATCTCCATGGCATGGCTGGGACTCGCACTGTAAGATTGTGAAGAGGGTTATTTTAGTGGGCCTGATGGTGTTTCAGCAGTGCAGGAAGGTAGTACTTCATGATTAGTTCAGTGAAAACAACCTAAGGGCACTGCAGTGTCAAAGATCTCGTAGGAATACTGCTCTGGGGAATGCAAAAACAAAATAGAAGAAGAAGCAAGGCAATAATAAGGATTGGAAATTATCCACATTCATGCCAATGGTTTGATGCTTGATCAAGGATTTCCTACAGTTTGGCTTTTGATGTCTTGTAAGCTGTGTTAGTGTTAACTGCCCATATATGAAACCTGCTGCAAAAAAGCTTCAATAACAGACCTAGAACAACTTCATGAGGAATGTTTGAGTCATTGAGTTTAATAAGTTATTGCTTAAGGCTTGTGCCAAAACAGGCTCGTTTATCATCCTGCAGACATTGTGACACTTAAAAATGAATAAGTGCATGTTACGAGTACAAAAATATCTTTCTGATAGTCCATAAATCCTTATTGAAATAAAGGGGATAAAAGAGAGGCAAGGAGAATGCAGAGACAGCACTTAAACCGTCGTACATAAAATCTGGCTTTTGGATTTGCTTTGGATTTCCATCTCCACAGACCCGTGGCATCCAGACGTGTTGCAAAGAGTGCTTTGGTGCTGACTGCAGCTGGGGTGCCTTAAAGGTGCCCCCTGGCTCCAGGTGGCAAGAGGAGAAGAGTCCCATAATCCCTACATCCTAAGCAGAAGTAAAAATCTGTGCCCTGGTTACTTGGCAGTTCGTAACTTGTGCTTTTAATATCTGTTTCAGCTGTTCATGCTAAAAGTCTCGTAGCGATCCTTCATCTTCTGGTTGCATTATCTCAGTATTTTCGAGCACCAATCCGACTCCCTGACCATGTGTCCATTCAGGTGGTTGTTGTGCAGGTAAGAGGGGCCTTAAACAGCTCTTGGGAATGTTGTGAAGTTGGGTTTCTTGGAAAATGCATCTGGAGTTTCTGGCTGGGCAGTCGTGCGTGTGTGTCTTCCCCGCTGACCGTGCTTCAACCAGGAAAAGGCACAAGTGCTTTCCCAGATTGAGCTGTGCTCACAAGATCTTACTTGGACTGGGAAGTGGCCAGACTGTGACATTAAAAATATATGAAACAGTATTATTGTTTGAATGTGTTTATCCCCAGTATGATCTTGAGAATTAGTATTTTCCCCATTTTTGATGCTCTTCTCACTTGGGTAGAGATTCAAATCATTCTTGGCACTGAAAGATGAATTGTCACTGTTTGTTACATTCACATTCATGTTAGGTGACTAACTATTCCTTTTCAGCCCTGTGCATGCTAATTTAGTCTGATTACAGTGTTGGTTTTCTCAAAAGCATGCAAAAAAATCCCCATCAACTAAATCCTTTGTCAGTCTCCTTATTAGAGCCTCATCTATTCAAACTCTTCATGTTTTTCTGTTCATCATTTTTCTTTCAGCTGAACTTGTGCTTTCTCTATCTTATTTGGCCTCTTTCCATTTAATCTGCTTTTCTTTCTCTCCAATTAACTTTGCCTTTATTTTTCACACTGCAACTGTCTTTATTTATGTCTTTTAACGGATGTTACCCTGACTGGTTGAAAAAGCTATTGCTCAAGCTTTGTGTGGCTGAAAATCTGCAGGACAGATCTGAGAAAGTAAACATTCTCTCTTCTAGAACTCAAATAGGACAAGTTTTGTAACTTAGGGAGGAATCTGCAGGGGAGTCTCTGGTAAATGTGTCACTGATGGCTGGTAGTGACTCATTGACTCAGATTCTGCTTCATGGGTTTCTCTACAGATGATGAAGGAGAATCTGGATTTATGTGTCTAAGGCTTCAAAGAAACAGTTCCTTTGGCTATTATAAATGTATTATTTATATTGGGTTATCTCGAAGTTCCACCACAACCAGCTTAAGAAATCTGGTGTACAGTGAGCAGGGCATCTTTATGATGAAAAACTAAATGAGAAAAATAACACAGTCCTGAAAGAAGGAACCAGAACCTCTGCTGTCATTCCATACCTCCAGACAAAATTCCAGCTGAAATCAGTGGGCATAATTGTCCTCTTGTTAAACAGGCTAATGTAGTTCAACAGCAAATCCACTGAAGTCAGTACAGATAAACCAATTTAAAAGAGTAAGTAGTGGGAGAATCTGGCTCACTCTTAGTTACACAGCTGCAGCTCAGGTGCCAGTGGTTTGCAGGGAAAGCAGTTGCACCAGAATAAAATCCAAGTAATGTTGAAGGAGATTTTCTCCTGCAGACCCTGACCTTGGTGAAAGCCAGTCAGTGGAACTCCAGAGCTCTGCTGATTCCTATGAGCAGAGGGTGGGAGCCAGTATATTTACTGTAATTGTTTGAGACTTTTTTTCATTTTCATTTTATGTTAGATGAAGGGTTTTATTTTTATTTTTTAAATCTGTCTTTCACATCCTGTGGGACTGATTCTATATCATGCATCGTGTACCCTTTGAACTCATGAGAGTTTTAATGAACCATCAGCAGATCCTAATGCCTAATTTAGTGGTCAGACTTGCACACCTCATGTTCTAAACACTCATGCATTCTGTAAAGAAGGATCAAGCCCAGGGAAGCTTAACAGACTATGCAGTAGCTGTTTTAAAATTCTGCTGTGTATGGGTTGAGAAAGAGAACAGGAGAGACAGAAATAAAAGCACAAAGTACTTTTATAAAGTCTTTTAAGAAAGCCTCCCTTAATTCATTTCATCATTTTGTTAGGCATAGAAACACATAAAACGTGAGGGTTGCCATGTTGGCTGGATGTAGTTTATTGAAATGGAAAAAAAAGATATTTGTGAAACAAAAAATGTGCTCATGTCCAACAGGTAATCAGCCTAGTTCTTATGAAAGCTTGTTTCCTTTGGCTGTTTTATACAAAAGCTGTTAGCAATGGCAGTGATATGAAATCTGGGTTTAAGCTGATTTAGGAAAAAATGTGATAGTTGGACCTTTTGTAGCTACTCTATTATTTTCTTTTCCTGCCATACCAGTAGAATAAATAACTCTGAACAAAGCCCAGGCTTTGTTTGATCATATCTACTGAAATGACTGAGGGCTTTTTTGGAGAGCTGGGTCTTGTCATCATTTTGCCTCTTCTTAAAAATTATGTATTCCTACCATCCCTGAATGGTTAGATGACAGCTTGTTTGTGTCCAAGGGATGGAAGTCAGAGAGTGTAAGAATGCTTTGGCAGAGCAGCCAGAATGGCTTCAGCATGTTCTGGGACAGCAGTTCCAGTTCTTGGGTGCATAAACCACTCCTAGGCAAAGCTTGGGGGTTATTGAGGTTAGATGAGTGTGTAAATCACAGCCTTAGTCAGAGATCATTGATCCCACTACCTGGGAAGGTCTGAAATGTTTTGGAGCAGCACTGCCTCCAGCTTCCAAAGAAGTCTTCTCTGAACCTGTGACAATCTGTTTGTTCTTTCAAGCTCCAGAGTAATTCTGCATTTCACTTTGGTGGGGCAATTATAAAACGTGGTGCTCCAGGTGAAATGAGTTGTAACAAGCCATGGGCAAAAAGCCATCCAAATAATGGCAAGATTTTCAGACTGGGACTTTGTGGGGGAAATTAAGCAGTTGGCCCTCAGCTACATAAAAATGCTGACACAAAAGGAGATAAGAAGAGATCTTTCCTATTTCCAGATGTACTGCCCCAATTTCAGATTTTTTTGTTGTTGTTCTAGGAGTAGTTGCCAGTTTTAAATAGTGATCAGGAATATCTTCAGGGCCTTCTGTGAAGGCTTTCAGCTGGGAGGGAAGAAAATGCCAAGTCTTCACTGTGGTCTTCTGTCGTCACTGGAATGCACGCCCAGCTTTTCTTTTTAATGGGGAATCTTAATGTATGCCACTTTTCTCTGTGACTTTCAAATAGTTGATGTTGATTTTTATGGTTTGTTGTTTCAATTTTAGCCACTGTTGCCTTTAAGGAATGGTCTTTCAGTCCTCAGCAGCACCTCTCTGTATTTTTAGGAGTGTTGTGTCATTCTCTGTCTAGTGTAAGACAAACCTCACAACAGGTGACACCAGTGGTAGGGTCCATTTTGAGGTGAGGAGTTTTGGAAGTGCAAGAGATGTATGAGAAGCAGCCTTCAGAGGAGGTGCTTAGGCCAGTGTTTGAAGGCCCATTCCGTTGGGAATTGAGCAGTCTTTTTCCAAATCAAAAGTGCAGGAAGGTGTGTCGGACACGTGCCGGTCACAGGAGTGTCCAGGGGATGCACATTGTCTCTGACAGAGTGGAAATCCCAGCAGTGTTTGTGGTCAGGTGCCAGACACAAAACAAGCCTTGGGATCATTTTGGTTTGGGTGCGTTTCTGTTTGTTTTTGTTGTTGTTGTCCACAACAAGATTAAGGTGCAGATTTTTTTATTTTAACATATTAGCCACAGTTTATCAGAAAAGGAAATATTTTTAATATCAGTACTGGAGTGTATTTCAGGCAGTTTTTGTGTGTTTGCAGAGAGAAGGTGTAGAGCATTAGAAACCTTTTTCTACTCCCATATTCCCAGTCTGATCACTGAAAACTACAGATGGCATTGCTGTGATGCTCAGCCCCTTCAGGAGATGAGAGCAGCAGGGCTCTTGCTGCCTAAGCCATCAATGGCTTGTCAGAGTCATCATGAGGAGGAAACAAAAGTTCCCTTTCACCCTGCAGCAAAGGGAAAACTAAAAATACCAAACAGAGTGGAATTCCAAGTTGAGTTAGCACGACCTAGATTGTAACTCCAAGTTACTGCAGTTAGTACTGCAGACAGCACTCACTGCTGTCTGCACAGGCTGGAAGTGGAGATAGCCCTAAATTATGTCATTTTTCTTCAGACTTTGAAGGTGTGTGACAGGCAATGCCTCTGCAGCTGTTCTGTGCCCCCTCTTCCAGTACGTAACACCCTGGACTCCCCTCTGCCTTTAAGTGCTCCAAGGTCCTGCCTGAATGCGTGTTTGTGTGCAAGACACTTGAAAAAATAGCACAGAAAGCCCCTGAAACTGTCATCTAGCTGAAAGGACAGCTCACATGACTCCAAGTGCCACTCTGGAGTGACCCAGAGGGCCATGCTCAGCTTTTCTTGCAGAAAGAAATATATTTCTTGATATATTTTAGTAAGGCAGTGTAGAAGGGAAAATATATCAAGAAACATATTTTAGTAATGCAGTGTAGAAGAAATAGGCAGGCCTGGCTTGGTTCTCAGCACATCACACACTGAGGACTGCCTCAGGTAGGGATGTGCTGTCTTCTCCAAGGCAGGGAAAGGCAGCAGCCCCAATTCACATGCCATGAAGGACTTTTCCAAAAGGTCATCCTCCTTTTCTCTTTCCCACACAGGAGACGAGTCTAGGACCAGCATAAATCTATTTTTCTCATTTCCTTGTATGACAGGGGGTGAAGAATCACAAGTAATTGCCTAATGTCTAGACTTTAAATGGAGTTGTCAGCATTTGCCTGACTTTCCCCTCTGTACTGCAGATTTTTGGTAACACCAGCGAGCAGAATTGACAGAGAGAACACAAAGAGAGGCAAAACATATGTGTGGTATTTACACCAGCCCCAGATGAGTGTGATCAGCAAACTGAAACAATGTCAAACTCTTCAAGTGCTTGATTTAGCAGCTGGCTCCAACAGCAGTGATTGGAGTTGGCATCTGGCAGGTTGGGCACAGCCTCTGGGCAAAGGCCCTCAGCACCAAAGGGCTTCTCCCATCTGAAGAACAGCAGAGTCCCTGCAGGAGCAGCAGGGGACTGTCCATGGAAGCTCCATTTTGGTTTCTGTCAGAAGCCAATACAGCTCTTTGTCTGCAGAGAAAGGAAACACTGAGGAAAAAAAAAATAGCATGAACAGGGCAGAAAGAACAAATAGCCTGGGAGCAAGATTTTTGCAAAAGAGAAGCATGGGCACCATCTGCCAAGCTGTGCATTGAAATACAGGGCTTAATTCAGCTCACCTAGACATAGCTGCACTAAAATACTTACACATGTGTTTGGGTGTTTCAAATGTCTCACTGCATTGGGGCCTTTAAAAGAAAAGTGAATTAAGAACAATGGAGAAAGGAAAAGAAATACTTCCTTCTACAGGTGGAGTTTCAGGTTTCTTGTTAATGTATAAAAGAGTTCTCTGAATTACTTGCAAGGTAAAATAATATATTATTAAAAAATTGTGTCAGAAAAGTTCTTATTCTGCAGGTTTCTTATTGAATTATGTTTGTGGATCACAAATTTTAACTGTACCCTAAGCATTCAACTTGACTGAGAAAAATGTCACTTTTTTTCCTTTTTCCAGAAACGAGAAGGAATCCTCCAGTCTCGACAAATCCAAGAGGAAATAACTGGTAACACTGAGTATGTCAACACCACGTTTGCCAGCAGCTCAGTAATTGAACACAGATGTCTCTCAGAAATTCAAACATTTGCTGATATTTAGATTTCAGTATTGGGGTTCCGGGGAAGATGATGCATCAGCCAGTGACTGTATTTTAGCCTTTTCAAGAGCTGCAAACAAGCATCTAAAAATACAAAAGGGGGAGGAAATAAAGAGGTGGGGAACTAAAAGCAGGACTTTAGATGTGTAAAATGGTGGTAGTAAGCCCTGGATGTGCCATCTCACTGAATATTTCATAACAGAAAAGCTATTCCAGACCAAAAGAGAACAGTAGTAGAATATCCTGGTTTCTAATTGAATGGAGAGAAGCTGCACTACTCACTTATTATTAATCTGCATGGATTTATGTGTGAGAGTTATATGAAGGATCAGCTGGAGCAGAGTCCTGCACTCCTAAAGAACCCAGCCCAAGCCTTGTTTGGGCTGGATTTCTGTTGCAGTTGGTGTGGTAGATGCATCTCCAAAGCAGAGGGAAAGTTTTCACAAAATTGACATGAAAAAGCCTCCTTCACTCAGGCAAGGTGTGCTGATTTGGTTCCAAGTAGGGAGTATGAGATCTGGCCTCCTGTGACACTTTGGTGAAGCCAAGAGATATTATACTGACAGACTCCAGACTAACCCAGATCCTCAGCTGGAGTAACTTGGTGAAGTTATTCACAAAATTCTCCTGATTCCATGAGTCTACTCCATTGTTCACCAAGCTGAAGTTCTTACCATGTATGCTGGGTTTTTACAGCACAGTATCTGCAGGTGAATGATATGTAACTGTTTTGTTCTTTTCCCTTTTTTTTTCCCCCACAGGGCATTATCAGGAAGGCATGGTAAGTTCATTTGATTATTGTCTCTTTTCCTGAGGCAGCCAGAGGGGACATGGGTTCTGCATTGGGTGGTCACTTGGATCAAATGGCAAGAAAGGAGAGGATTTCAAGTTGCTTGGCAAATATGCACCACAGGCTGTAGTGGCAGTTAACAGAAGGGGAAAAAGCCCCATTTAAATCACTCTGACCATCTTTAAAGCACATTTCATTACTTTTCAGCACATGTTAATTTGCATGTGCTTTGTGGTTTGACCTGCAGAACATTACTGCAGTGGTATTAATGCTCATGAGTTCCCAGCAGAGTGTGAAATGGTGTCTTATCATGAACCAGCTGCTGAGTGCTGATACTCTACATCCATGACCTACTTAGACTTTCCAGATGTTGAGTCATTATTCAGCAGGCCTGCTGGGTGCTGTGCCTCGTGTGTCCCACTGCCAGGACTGAGGATGGCCAGCAGAAAACACCTGAGTCTTGCTTGGTGTAAAGTCTGCCTTCTACAAATGGCTTTGGACCTACTCTAGCTTTTGGGTTTTGTTTTTTTCTTTTTTTCTTTGTTTCATTGAGGAATATGAATGTTTGTTGAGTCATTTGGTGTCATTCAGGTGATTGTTGAAACAGAAATTGCTCAGAAAAGGCTCTGGTGCCTTTTTGTACATTTGTCTGTTTTCTTCAGAAGGTAACTGCAGTAGCGCTCTGGTCCTGCTGCCTTAGGTTGGCTGTCCTGCTGGTAGTGCCCCAAATTGCATCTGAGAATGGCCCAAAACATCTGTACAAAGGGTTCTATTGCAGATGTGTGATCACAAACCTGCTTGTGATGCTTAATAATGCAGTCAGTGGTCCATGGGGCAGACCTTCCTCTGCAGGTGTGGTGACTGATGTAAACTCATGGTCTTCTGCAGAAAATGGTTTGGTTACTTGGCTGTCTGTATCTAGCTATTTAAGATTTTATGCATAAAGATACCATTCCTTGCTCATTTTTGAGAAGCAGGGTCTTCAGGTAATCCAAATCCTACCTGAAAATGATACTTTTTTTGTGAATAATGGAGAATAAGTTACCAGCAGCTCGCAGCAAGAGAGAAGTATGCAAACTGCTTGGTGCTTGGGATACAGAGACTATATTGAAACATTTTGCTGACTGTGTTGTCTCCAGTGAATGTGTGTCTCAGGAAGTGTTTATTCTGCACTGGAACAACTGCTGCTCAGTTCATTAATGGCACTGAATGTTTTTCAGAAAGAGATGCATTCGACACTTTATTTGACCATGCCCCAGACAAGCTCAATGTAGTGAAAAAGGTTGGAAGGTTTTTATTTTTAAAATACCTAATGTGTTCATGTGCATGCTTGTGTGTATCCTATGGTGTGGATGTGGTGAGTGTGTGTGGATATAATGTATAACTGGCATGCTTTGCATACATTAAATACAATTAAGCTTTATGCTTAAACACACAAAGTCGTGATTATAAAGTTACTTTTTATTTAATGTTTAGCAGCATGAACTTAACTTTGGAACACGGGACAACACAGAGTTATCAAAGTTTCCATCAGAAAAGTTCTCCCAAAGTGTATGTTGAGTAGAACCCAACTGGTGCATTGACTGTACTGGTGCCAGTGAGATATCCAGTTTACAGCTGCCACAGGTCTGACCCTGCAGTCCTTTGGCTGCTGTCAGATTTGAGTGCAGTCCAATTAGCCACTTCCCCAGAGTCTGCTAAAAATCTGGGGGTTTTCTGTGTTTTAACAGTGTGCTTTTAAAAAAAAAAAAAAAAAAAATTCATTTTATTTCTGGTCTTCAGTCTTGTAAAAATAATTTAAAACACAATTTTTAATGTCACATTTCGATTTCAAAACTTTGGAGATTGTGTTGCAGTCTCTTCACTCGTGCAGATTCTCTTCTGAGTGGAGTTCCTCCTGCTGGTGTTGAACTGCTGCCCTGCTGAATAGGCCTTCATTGCACTGTTTTCATGTTTCAGACTCTCATCACCTTTGTGAACAAGCATCTGAATAAACTGAATTTGGAGGTGACTGAACTGGACACACAGGTAGAATTTTATAGCCTTTCTTAAAGGGGAGAGGTAGTTGCACTATGCTGTGCCCTGTGCCCTCAGCTTTATCCAGATTTCACTGAATTACTATGGGATGAGCTGTAAGATGTTCCTTCAGCAGGAAACCCTTCATGTCTAAATGTGTTTGAAGAGAGAAGACCCCCACCAGTTAAGGGTCTAAAACAGTTTCGTCCTTCCATTAGCATAAAAATGAATTACCAAATGCTGCCTTCTGGGTGCTGCCAGGTGCTGTAAGGAGGACCTGCCTGTTGTGGTCAGGAGGGAATCCTGTGCCCTGGCTTTGCTGCAGTGCCAGGTGAGCAGCTGCTTCCTGCCCACCTTGGCACAGGCACGGGGCCACGTGGGATCGCGGTGCCTCTCTTCAGGGAACGGGGGATTCTCCAGAGCAGGGCTGCCCAAGTGTGCAGGCAGCTGTGCAGCTGGGCTGCAGGCTGCATTGCACCACAGAAAGGATGTGCTGCGTGCTCTTCTGCCTTGTCCTCAGCTGCTAAATTGGCTGAAAAGAAGCTAAAAGAACGGCTTCATCCTGCTGTATGAATGCCTCCCCATGTGCACGGCTGCAGCAGTTATCATAAAGTTATGGGGTCAGGCAGGAAGGGATGGGATCTGCACCATCCAAAAACCCCAGGTGTCTTCAGGTCAGGCTTTATTTTATGTCTTGATTCATGTTGTTAAGAATCTCTGCTTTATTTAAGCACCTACCAATGTGAGAGAGATTTTTCAAAGGTAAAATTAAGATTTAGATGGAAATCATGTATAGGCTTTTGGAAGGGCATTCCCTATTTCTGCTTACTTTGCATTGTTTACTTTGGGGGAAAACATTGAAATGTACCTAGAAACTCCTTAAGCATTTATCTGAAAGAGCACTCCCTAAGATGAGAGGTATTTCCATCAGTTGGAAGAAATTTACCTGCCTCAGGAAGGTGATGGGTTGCTAACAGCCCTGATGCCACTGGGGTAGGAGTGAGAGGCCTGTGACAAAACCACAGAAGAGGGAATGGTTTGGGTTGGAAGGGACCTCAAAGGTCATCCAGTTCCACCCCTCCTGCAGGGACACTCCAGCAGAGCAGGTTGCTCAGAGCCCCATCCAGCCTTGGTCAGTTCCAGGGCTGGGGCATCCACGTCTCTGGGCAGTGCTGTTCCAGTAGCCCATTGTTCAGTAAGAGAAGCAGTGAGATATTTTTCAGAAAATGTACTGAGAAGCTTTTTTTTTTTTCACAGTTTGCAGATGGAGTGTACTTAGTCCTGCTGATGGGTCTTCTGGAAGGCTATTTTGTTCCCCTGCACAGCTTTTTCTTGACTCCTGATAGTTTTGAACAAAAGGTAACTAGATGTCATTTTTCTGTTAAAAACAAACATTTAAATATGTCTAGTTACAGAAGGATAACACAAACTTTTCCACCTAAATTTGATGCTAATAGCTGAAATCAAGAAAGAACCGTACTGCTAACCCCTTCCAAGTATTTTAAAAAATCATATTAATACTTAGCTGGAATAAACCAGAAAATTATATGAATGCTGGGGTGGTTAGCAAGTATTAACAGACTTTGGCAGCCATTGTGGTGCTGTCATTGAACAAGACCTACTGTTCATTAATGTATATAGGATTACACACAGGCACTGATGACAGAATTGATTTTTGGTGTGTCCAAAATCCAAGAATGTAATGTTGGAAAGGTTTAATGGGCTTTGGAAGCATAAAGGCATATATGTACAATGTGTCAATTTAAGACCAGCATTACATCAGTGTCTGTAGCTATCCAGGCAATTCATCTGTCTGTTCAAGACAAGAGCACTTCAGGGGCCATCATGTTCCAATTTTTTGAACTTGGAGGAGGTGGGCTGTGCTTACTTGTAAGTAGTTTTATTAAGGGTTATGTTAGTTCACGTTAACTTCCAATTACCTTTATCTTTCTGCAACCACCATCACCCAGAAACAGCAATCAATGGATTGTCTGGGTTCAAGGACCAGATATACAGAGCCCTGGCCATTTTTCCTTCTGAATATCTGGGTCTGTGACTTTAAATATGTTTTGTCTCGACCATTTGCACTGTGCAGAGTTCACCAGAGTGACTGCCTTTGTTGCATTGCCAGGTCATCAATGTATCCTTTGCATTTGAGCTCATGCAGGATGGTGGACTGGAAAAACCAAAGCCAAGACCAGAAGGTACCTCGTCTACCTTTTTGTATCTCCTTAAAAATTTGTGTTGGATCCAGGTCTTACAAGGTTATGGTATGGCTAAATGAAGGTGAAGTTAATCCAACAGCAAAAGGCAAGGTGTATTTTGTCGTGCTCATGGAACTTTAAATGCACTTTTTCAAATGCTGCAATGCTTCCTTTCTTCCCTGGCCAGACACATGCAGTAATACTCCAATATTCCCTGAAAGAGAGGTAACACAGTTGTGATTGGTGTCACTGACAGGTGTGAATTGCTCCAATTGCTCTGTTTTCCTCCATCTCACATTTTCACACGAAACCTTGAGTATTCCAGTAATTGATAAGATTTTCACAAAAGAGGTGTTGTGGAGGAAGAATTTCCAGTGTTCACATACATGCCCTTGGATGCAGGACCTAATCATGCAGATTTAAATTAGATGTAGGGCTGGGGGCTGACAGTAGGATGTGCTTCAGGGAGGATAAAGGGTTTGCTGCTGACTTCAGGAGCATGGGGTTTCCACTCCTCTTTGTTCATACACATACAGTGTTCAAACCCAGCTTTTTGGGCTGGAGACAGAGCCCTTGATTCACCAGGTTAATGAGTATTTCTTGTAGCTCCTCCTGTGAGAAGTTACCACTTGTTAGCATGCAGGAGCTGGGCGTGCAGCTTCTCCTGCACTCTTCCCACCAGGGATGATGTCTGGGCTCCAGCTGGTTACCTGCTGTGATAACCAACGTAGCTGTGTCTTCTCAAGACCAATTTCAGACTTACATTCTGTGGTGCTCACAGTCTTTTCCTGTCCCAATACTGGATTGTCATTCCCTGAGGAGTTGACATGAGCTGATGTCAGAGTGTTGCTTCTAACAGTCAGAGCTCCCTGGAGATTCAGGCACTCGTTGCTGAATCAGGTTCTGCTCCATTCAGGATTTTCCCATCCCTCCCAGCTTCCAGGTTATAACAGCCACAGGGACATGCACACACACAAAATAATGCATCTCAGGATCAAGCCTGTGCATTAAATCTGGACAGACCCAGCCTGATTTGTTCACTTCTTTTGATTGCTTGAACTCTTATCCACAGTCACGCTTAGCTAAGCCACTGGTGAGTGTATCAGAAACCTTCATGTCTGAAATAGTCAGAGTGAGAAGGGGGGAACAGTGAAATCGAGGGATCCAATTAAAACACAGAGTATCTGTGATCCCTTACTCCCCATGGAGGTTTAAAATTCTTATGGCATTTAATTTTTCAGGTATTTATTGCTCTAGGGGACAGCTAATTTTTCCAGTATAAATCAAGCCATAAGGATATTTCAGCATATATAAGACATTTCTTGTGCAATTATTGAAATGCTTAATATGAAACTTCCTGCCCAATGTGAATGGAAAAACATCTGTTTTATGTGTTGTTACGTTGGGCACAATGCCCGTACTTAAAATTTCCAGTGAGCAAAAGAGTATTGAACAGGATCTTACCCTAAATGTGTACACTAAATACTCTTTGAATTCCTACCCTGTTTCTTTGAGGCTCTTGAGGAAAAAATATGCTGAAAAGTGCTTTAGACTATGAAAAACATATTTAGTGGAAAAAAAAAAGAATGCAGTTAAATAAATGAGTATGAAAACCAATGGTTTTTATGGGGTCAACTGTTTATTTGGGTTATTTGCAATATAATTGAAAAGGTCTTAAAAGGCTTTCTCTGACCTTTTACTTTTAAAATGGCTGGAGCCTTTATCTGCTGAGTCTATAACGAATTCATTTGCAGTTTGAGCTTTTTCAGATTACTTCTTGCAATGTGTACATCAAAGCCAAACTCGAGTTTCTCTTTTAGAAACTTGCAGCCAGTAAAATGTTACATGTGTTGGGTCAAGCCCATGTAGCAGTGGAAACAATCCATCTTTCTCTGAGGGTGTGCTTCTTTTACTTTGACCCCTTCTGTGGAATTCTGTTGTGGTGGTGGTATCTGTTTTGTAGTGGTGTCTTTGCAAAGACCTGACAAAATTACTTCTTTAATAGTAGAAGTTCTGTATGTGGAAAAAAAAGTAGTTCTGCAGCTTGCTGCTGGCCTGAAAGAGTAAACTTCCACTGTGCCATGCAAACAGTACTGCAGACTGCAGTGGGATCTTGTGGGGGCACTGCACCCTTCCTGCAGCTTTGGCATTTCCTCTTCATTTTATCCCAAGCATTTTTCATCTGACTAATAACGAGCCACAAGCCCGTGCTGGCTCTGGTTCCAGGACCAGCATAAAATCTAGGCTTGAGTGTTTGCACCCTTTGTCCATGGGTGTAAATTCAATGTCTTTAGTTGGCATACTTTGGGACACCATGCATGGGTTTGATTGGATTCATTATTCAAAGTGTGGCCCCCTCACAGTCTGTGAGAAGCATCAGTGTGGATCAATATGATGGCTGAACTCTGATGATTACAGTACACCCTCAACTGGGCTTACTTGGAGGTTCTGGCTAATGCCAAGAACCACAGTCAGGAATTTGAGTTCCTATGCATCCAGCAGAAAGAGATAGAACAATTCTAATTCTGCTCTGCTCTTTCTGAGGGCAGTTCTGAATCCCTGGTTGAGATTGACTAAAGCACTGCTGTGGACTGCTGCAGTAGTACTTGTCAGTTTGTTTTATAGATTTCTTGTGAAATAATATTGACTTTCTCAAGAACTGCTCTTTGCAACAGAAGGTATTCATTAGCTTTTGGTTGCATATAAATCCTTTAGATGTTGAGTTTCTGAGGGCTGATTCAGCCATGAATGTCAGCTAACTCAAAGAATTTTCAGATGTTCCTTCGAGGAGCACCTGTATACCCAGCCTCTCTAGAGCCTCTGGGAAATTTAAACTTGCCTCTAGCTATCTTGCTGAAAGTAGGCCTGGTAAAGGATGTTGCAGCCCAGAATGTGCCAAGTCCTACCATTCTTACATAAGAGGAAGGTTCCATTGGTTACTGCCTGATGCCTTGTTTTCAAAATCATCACTTTCCAGCCACAAGTGAGTGCAGATGAAGCTGTATGTGTGATCCTGGGCACACTTTGACTCAGGAGCATCTGAGCTGGGTGACATTTCAACATCAGCACCAATAGCTATTGGTATCCCTAACAGAAGTGGTTAAAACACCAAGTGTTGAGTTGCCAGTTTGAAAATTGTGTTTCATTGATATTTCTACTCTTTTTTGCTGTCCTTGTGATCTAATGTTCACGGGTATTAATGTGAGCAAGGGAAAGGAGTAGAGGATGGGCACTTTGTTTTCTGGAAAACATTTGGAGATAATGAAGTTACTAATTTGTTTTCCCTTGTCTTTTTTCTAGATATTGTAAACTGTGACTTGAAGTCTACACTGAGAGTACTGTACAATTTGTTTTCCAAATACAGGAACGTGGAGTGAAGAATTGATTTGGGTCACAAAGGAGTGCTAACAAAGAAAACATCATAAGTAGCATGTCTTTATTGGTATTCCTCTGCATCTCTATCCTAAAAGGAACTAAACCATTTACCTGAAGAATTTTTGATTATTAGTTGATTATTCTGGCACTACTCTTTTCATAGTAGATTTAAAATTAATATAAAGAAAAAAAGGTTTGAGGGAAAGTATCTGGGTGTATTCTGGGAGAATTCATGCCTTGGTTGTCTCCACACTGCTTTTAATGTGTGAAGCAACAATGAAAAAAATTTACTAAGTTTAATTCAAATCAGCCTTTGCAGCCAATCATAGGAATATTCTGTACTGAGTACTTTATTATTTTTACATATATAATTTTTTAGTCTGGGAAGGGGAAGAATATTTTCTGTCCATGATAAGACAGTTCCATTCTAATTGTGAGGAATGTGCATGGGGAGAAACAGTTAAATACACCTGTTCACATGACAGCTAAAAAGAAGAGATTCAACCTGGTGAATATACAGTTTCAGTGCCATTATTAGGCTTTAATTTTATGGGTACAAACAGAAGTGGCTGCTCATTCCTTCAGACTTACTATAATGTGATGCTCTGCTTCAATATGTGCTATGGAGCATTCTATAGAACCACACTTTGCAGCTTGTCACTTACTTTTTGTTCAAGGCAGAGGTCTTCTTTGCAAAGAACACTTTTCAGGAAGACACACCAGTATAATACAGCTTTTCTATAATATTTGTATTATTACATGTTATTAGAAAGTAGAAGATGGCTTGTTTTTATTTTGGCAGTTTTATCACAGGATTATCGGATTGCAAGTTTAGATTGATTGCTAAATAGAATTTAGGATTGCCCCTTTGGTTGATTTTTATGATGAATGTATGTTGCTGCATAATGTTCAACACAAAAAAATAAGATTAATTTTCTAGAAATGGTCAAAACTTCTTCCATCTGCAAAGATTCCATTACAGTGTGAAGTTCTTCGGTGATTTTACACGGCTACAAAGATTTTTTTTGCTGTGTAATTACCACCAATTGTAAGCTGTTATCTGTTTGGTTTTAGCTTTAACAAAGACACAAAAGGGAAATGGGAGTTGATTCTTCCCTTAGACTGGTACCAAGCACCAGTTATGCTTCCAGAGGAAGCTGGTAGAGACTGCCTGGATCGCTTCTGAAACCAAGCGTTCCATTGCAACCACAAATTCCTGGGCTCCTGGCTTACACAGTCAGGAGAAGAATTCCTCAGGCTGAAGTTCCTAGATAACTCCTCAGAAATCCTGGGGCTGCTTGGAGCAGGAAGGAGCCTTGTTAAGAGCCATGCAGTTGTGGCAGAAGTGGCTGAGGTGAAGGGAAGGGCGATGTGTCCGTGGTTGAGTCGCTCGTCAGGAGAAGGGCAGGGCTGGCAGAGCAGTCAGGAACAGCTGGGTGTTGGTTACCCATGCTGTAAGGCATCACACACTGCTCAGTTCTCCAGGGCTGCTTTTCCCTTTTCTGTACAGCTTTCCAGTACAACGTTAGCACAGAGGGAACTCCAGCAGGTATTTTCTGTCTTTGCTAAACACCAGCTGATGTTCAGTAATAAGGTGATACTGACTTCTGCTGGGGGGCTACAAAATTATTTTTCTGAGAAGTAATATGAACTTTTTCAAGGGAAAGTCAGTATTCAATTCAAAGGGCAATACCTTCTTCAAGTATTTTCATACATGTGTGTTTTTAGCTGGGTTTCTGAAATTAGAGGTACAGAAAGCAGCAGTTATTTGCCCTTTACAAGGAGAAATAGCTGCACATTTTGACCTCAATGAAAATGAATGTTTTCATTATACCTTTAATATCTGAGAAGCTAAACTATAGGAATTAACCAAACATTTTTTTGAGCAAACTGAGACACAACTTCTCATGTATATATCAGCAGCAATTTCAGCTTATTTTAATGTTTAACATGCAAGTTTTGAATTTGTAGTAGTAATTGTAATAGCTAATTAAAAAACAAATGATGTTTTTTCTGCAGACCATGCTCAGCTGCAACACTTTTACATTTCACCAGTGCTGAAAGATTTTGATTGCCTTTGTTTTCAGGAGTGCACTTTCTTTTAAGGGGAGATTTCTATATGTAAAGTGAACAGTGGAACTGTTTTCTTTGCCTGGACGTGCAAATAAGCATTTCTTGTGCTACATTGGTATAACACTATTGGAGATTTATCTGTCAGATTCCATTTCCATCCTTATAAAACATAAGATGAGACAGAATTATTAAATCCTCATGCTGAAATGCAATTACGCAGAACCATGAAAATGTTTAAACAACAGCCAACCTTCCACAATTCTCTACCCTATGGTAAGAATTTATGTAAATTAAAATCTGCTCTATAAACAACAGTGTCCTATGTAAATACAGGTCCATGTGATAGTTTTAACACTTAGACACAAATAGTATATGCTGCCGTGTAGGACTGGGTCACTGCTTATATTTTTGACAGTGTAGATTTAAATAGCTATCAGATAAATATGAAATCTAATATAGAGATTATATCTAATATTTATTGCTTTGACTCAAAATATAAGAGAAATATAGAACACTACTGTAGACAGCTTGCTTTTCAGCAGTTGGTGTGGGCCAGCCCTTTCCTTCAGGGAAGGGAAAAGTTATCTGGGCCAAATTCTGCCACACCTGCATTTCTTTTATTCATGATACACAGCAGTGCACCCTGATGTACTGCTGGAAGCAGAATTCTTCTCACTCTTTATATCAAGATAGGAGTTGTTTCAATTCTAGTCAATCCCAGGTTTATCTGTAGTTGCTTTAAATGACTAAGTGGACCCAAATCAGTTGATGTAGCTCCTGTAAGACATGAGCAGCCCCCTGGAGAGGCCAGTTCCTCTGGTGGTCCCAGAGAGAGGCAGCAGTCTCAAGGCTGCTCTCAGCACTTTGGAGCCTGCAGGCAGGTGGGGTAAATCCCAGGCACTGCCTGAAGTCTGCTGGTGGTGTTTGGATCCCACCAGCAGCCCTGCATGCTGTGCTGTGTCACACAAAGGCCACAGGCAGCTGACCCACTGAGGACTGGCCACTCCTTGGTCTGCCGTGAGCAGCAGACAAGCAGCACACATTGCAGCTGCTGGGGCACTGTGAAAGCACCAAAAGAACTGTTTTCTGTGACTTCTGAGTCATCCTCTGCACCCAGCAGTATGGTATCTAGGTTTCTTTTGTGGCTGGAGATGGGCATCCTTTCCCTGGTGCTCTTTCAACCACACAAAACTAATTGTTTGGGTTTTTTTTTTCTTTTAAAGAAGAGCTACGGGTTTTTCATGGTGTGTCAATAAGGTGGTGTCAAAATAATTACCTAAAATCCTAATATCTTGAGGTCAGCTCCTTTCAGATTTCTTTCTCAGCTGACTGGCTGTTATTTGCCATAAAGAACAAGTGCTATAAAAAGGAACCTTTGCATAATTTTACCCAAGACACACTCATAAAGCCCAGAATTGGATTGCTCTGTATGTCTGATGGAGTCCAGATGAACCAAGCTTCCTATTAAAGGAACTGACTGCAGAATATGCAGTCCTTTACATTTCCTAGTCAGGAGTATCTCCACGTTGCAGAGGGTAGCAGCCCTTGCAGCTCCATGGCTCAGGAATTCAAGTGGACCAGCAGGAGCTGGAAATGGTCCTAATCTGCTTCAGTGAATTGTGGAGCAAGAGGCAGGAGATCACCAGAGCCTCTGTTTTGCAGAGGGTTGCAGTGCTGGGGAATGCTGGGTTGCATTCAAACAGACCATGGTGATGGAGGTTAATGCTGCTGGGTTGACTTTTGTTCTTACTTTTTGTTCTGGAAGTACGGTTTTAAATTCATGTTCCAGATTCATTTAGCAGACACCTTACTGCAAGCCACAGGGCTGTAAAGCAGAATGGCTTCTAGAAGTTTATTTCATTAGGGAAAGGTATATATGATATTTAATGTACTAGGTGCCAGCCTTAGGCCTAGATTTTGTTATTGTCTTCCTCTCAAAACAACCTTCATGAGTGGCCAGGCATCCAAAGAGAAAACAGTGCCTTGAAGACCTCTTGCAAGATTTTTACCCTGTTACCTAGTAGACTTCTGCCATTTTATTGTAAGAATTAGTGTGGGCTTTCTCTTTAGTGAAAGTACAATTACAGACTGAAGAAATCCTTTGTAAAAAGTTACAATCAGTTTGCCTTAAGGTTTGTTTTTTCATTTGTCACATGAAAAATTGAGATCACATCACCAAGATTTTAAAATTAGGCATACCTCAGCATCCACAGATTTTCCAAAGAGGTTTTGAGTCATTCAACATTTACAAGGGCTAATTTTATGTATTCTGAAAATATTTTGTGTGACTTTCGACTTTCTTTCTGCAATAATGAGCTTTTCTTTTCTGTCAAACAATTTAGTACCATGCACTCTGCAACAATGCTGGAGACATTGAAACATTTGGTCCTCAATTTCAGTATCAGACTAACTGAGAAAAAAGAATATTTTCAACATTTGCTAAACTTGTATCTGAAAAGAATTATTGGTTTAAGTTAACTGCATTGCCTTCAACTGCAGAGTTAGTACTTTCACAGAATATATGTATTCCAAGTAAAAGACACACTCTTGCTGGTTTTTTTTTCCTGTGCTTTTTCTGAAACCTTTTGTTAAGATCCACAATAAAATTTGCACCTGAAAATCAACACTGTGTGTTGTTTTTTGGGTCAAAGGATGAGCTGTCTGACAAAAAATTAGGGAAGCTGTGTGTTTTGTGTTCTGGAAACTTCCAGCCCTCCCCATGCACCCAGCCCTTTTCCAGTCAGCCCTTTGTGGGTGTGCAAGGTGTTTATTATTGTGTTCTCTGGGGGCTGCTGACAGCTGAACGTGGGTTGGCAAAAGCAATCATGTCAACATATGTTTGGAATGATTAACAGCAGCAGGTCAGGAAAATGCTGTCTTTGCCTCAAAGTAGCAAAGTGCACCTTTACTTTCAACATTGTGGTGCTGAGCCCTTGGCTGGGGATGCCCCAGCTGGATGTAATGCAGTTCTCTGCAGAGCAATTTTGTTAATCTCAAATCTAACAAAACGTTAGCAAAACATTAAAATTGAAATGATCTTGTCCGTGTCAGAAAAGAATTGCATTTAGGAAGATTTTGAGATCTGTTTTTTTATAAACTTGTTTTTGTTGTCACCCTCTAATGCAGGGGCTTCAATGCAGAGCTTGGAACCAGTCCAAAATGTGGGCATCTAAAGTGCTCCAGATCGACATTTATGGCCCCTGAATGACTGGCCTGGATCCAGGAGCAGGTGTTTGATCTTTAGCTCTGCTTGTAAAGCTGAAACCACCAAGCAGAGCTGCCTGATCAACAGGGAACACTGAAGACAGGGCAGTTTTAATGCCAGTCTGTTCCTCAGGGCTGGGCAGAAGCAATTCTGCCTGCTTAGGAGCCTCATTCTTAAGCCCACCATGGGCACTTGGAGCTTTGTCCTGAATTTGATGGTTTTTGTCTTGAAGAGCAAGTAGACTTGCTCTTCCTCAAACATTGCAGTGCAGCACAGAGTTCATGGACTGGCTGCCTCAATCTCCTCATTGCTGCTCACACAGGAAGCAGAAGATCTGCATTTCAGAGCCTTCTGCAGCCGTGGGAGTTATTCCTCCTCCATTTTAGAATCCTGCAGTATGACATGAAGGTGAAATGAAGGTGAAATGAAGGTGAAATGAAGGTGAAATGAAGGTGAAATGAAGTGTTTGCTGTTGGTGGAGGGGCTCTGTTGATGCCTAAGCTGAAGTTGCAGCTCAGTGTGTAGAGTAACTCCACATTAACCAAGACAGAAGGGGAGCAGAAGAGGGAACGTAGCTGGTGATTAAGCTGTTGAGCAGGTGGAAAAGGATTTGGGGGAAGGACCTGTCTTCTGGGCCTCCTGTAAGGCCTGCGTCTGTATTTCAGTCAATCAAAAGGTGTTAAAATGCCCAAACATGTTTTGAAGAGAAAGCAGACTGACATTACCTGCCTGTGTTGCAGTGCAAAGTTCCTGCTGAGCTTTTACTTCCACTCCTCCCTGCCAGGACTCTGCATAATGTACCTGTAAGGATACACTGAATGCAGGAATGATGATAGGATGATAAAGTCCTTGTCTTGGAAGGCTTGCAGTGCTGCAGTCCTGCAGGAGGAGAAGGGCTGGGAGCTCCTCTGTCTCTTGATAGGAACCATAGGTGTGGATTAGGGACCAGTGCCCCTTCCTGGACCTTTCTGCCTTTAGGCTGTGGTGGAAAACAAGGAGCTGAAGAGGGGCCAGTGAGGCTGGTGTGGCAGTCCCCAGGGACAGAGGGAGCAGAGCAGGTAAGAAGGTGTTGGCTGAGAAGGTTTGCACATCTCTGTGGTAGAGGTGTGGGTGCTCAGCACTGGGCCACTGAGGTGAAGAAGAGTGTGCATTTCCCAGGTGGCTGGGGGAGGAATCCTGCCCCTTGGGGTGCTGCAGGGCCAGCAGCCTGGGGAGTATTGCCAGCATGACAAGCTGCTTGCATGTGGCTGAGTCTGTCCTCTCTGTGACAGTAACTGAAACACTTCCATGTGTGTATTGTTACAATAATAGAGCTTTGAAGGCTCAGTCCTGCATGTCTGAGCCTTCTGGACCTCCAGATCTCTCTGAACTGGTTGTCACAGCACTTGAATAGACAGAAAGGACATCATTAGAGCAGCTCTGTGTTCTCAGTGGCATAAAAACCTTGTCCATCTACTGGCTGAAACCAGCTCTCACTCCAAACAGTCATAACCTCCAGCTTCATTTTTTTCCTGTTATCAGGACAAATTAACCCATTAGCTGCACAGACTCTATTGTGAGTCAGAGGTATATGACTCATGTGAATAGAGCCCATTTCTATTCTGGTTTTAATTAACTTGGCCTCCACCCAAATCCTCCTTAGAAATGAAAGATACTAGATTAGCTGAAGAGTACAACACATTTTTATGGTTTGTGCTAAACTTACATGTGTATTTTTATGAGATAGTGCTGCAAAAAAACCCCCAAAACTTTCCTATGAATGCACTAGCCTGGAAGGTAAGTGACAGAACTGCTGTATTTGACAGACTGTTAAAGTATTGTAATTAATCTGGTTGGTTTGTTTGCCTTGCAAACTGTAAGAACAAAAATCCAAAAAAATTCAGAATTCTGGTACATTGGGAAAATATTGGCAGTCTTGATTCAGATAAATGGAAAACGAATTTGTGGTGGTTAGAATTTCAATAGAATGACAGTCTTAAGGTGGCACTTCCCATTGAGATTTTTGTAATTTTGCTGCCTGAGAATTTTTCCTTCTTTATTCCTTTTTTTAAGATAAAATGTAAAGAATGATTTGGTCAGCATCCTTATCAGTATTTCTAATTGGGTCATTGTGCCTTTTCCTTATAAAGCAATACTAAAATCAAATTAACTCCTCAAATTTAAATTGCAGGGAGGGTAATCTGAGCCACTACTTAGAGTACTGTCAAAACAGAAGTGATACTAACTACATTTACACAAGTTTAAAAGAATTGCAAGAAAGACAAGGAAACAAAACCACCTCTGTAATCCTGACAGAAATCAAAGTGTGAATCTTACTTATCACTGAACTTTCCTGGTGGCACTTTAGGGACGGTTAATGCAAATGGGAAGCAGGCACTCAGGTGCTCGGTGGGGCCATCCCACGCCACCACGATCTCTAAAGAATCAAACACAGAGTAAAAGCAGAGAGGCTGAGGGGGAAGAGAGGGAAATGCACCTTTCTGTGATCACAGTTTGCAGCATGCCCCTGTGACACAGGAAGGGTGGGCCAGCTGCACATAAACCAACCCAGACTGATCAATGAATCAGGAGTGTGCTCGGGGTGCCACCAGCTGCCTGGGGACTAAGAAGTGAGGTTTCTGCTTTGGCAGGTCCCAGGTCACCTGGAGCATGAAGGGGAGGGCTGCAGGGAGAAGGTCAGGCGTTAAAAGAGGCCGAGTTGGAGGCTCTGGAATGAAGACTTGCAGGGGGACCACTGCTTCCCAGCCCCTGCAGTCCCACAGGTTCATTGCAGTGGCTTGGAGCACTGGTGGAGACCTGCCCTCAGCTCTGCCTGCTGCCAGTTATCCTGATAAAGCCCTCACTCACCTGCTCCTTGCCTCGGTGCTGACACTGAGGCTTCCATCAACGCCAGGAAATGAAAGGCACGCAGCACACTCGGCTTCATTTAGCCAGAGCTCCACGTCCAGACCCAGAGACCTCTGTGTCTTGGGGGGAACACTGTCCTCCCCTGCAAGGGAGGGTGGTGTGGCACTGAATTGTGGCACTGAATTACCATCTGCACTTCCCAATCACTGGAGAAGTTACCCAGGAGGCAGAGTTAGGGCACAGATTTATCTCCTGGTGTTGTAAACAGTTGTGCTGCTTTCCAGGGACGTGTGTATTCCCCAGCTGGAAGTTTTGAGCATCAACTTCTGAAACTCCACTGCTGATAACCAGACCTTGCTTCTCATTTTTCCTTTGCTACAGTGGATTTCTTATGGCATCATTGGGTGAGGTTGGAGTACCAAACCTGTCTAGATTCCTTTTTATGCTTATAGTAATGTCCCTCTACTGGACAGAGCTCCTTTATATAATCTATAAAGCACTCTAGATCTGCACCTGGTGCAGAGGATGATGTGATGGTTTGACAGTAATGGGCACATTTCTCTGAGTCAGCTCTCCCTCCTTTGGGGATATTTGTACAAGGAAATCAGATTCAAAACTCAGGATGTCCCTGTTACCATGTGTGCTGAGTAATGGGAAAGATCCAGGGCTCTGCTTTCACGTCTTTCTTAAGGAATGTTTAGTTGTGCCACTAGAAGGGGGAAGAAGCATTTGTACCCTGATGGGAGAAAAGGATGGATCTGGCTTGGCACAGCAGTCCCAGCACCTTCATTGAAATATTTCCCAGCAAACCTGGAATTTGCCTTCTGAGCACTTGCAGGAATTCAAGCTGGACTATCTTGTGCTGCTGGGTCTTCAGCACGTTAACCCCAGGAGCCTTGTGATGCTTTGTTCTCTGCTCTGGTGTGACACAACCTCACCCAGTAATTTTGGTGTCAAGACCAAAGTTACCTTCTGCTGCTTCTAAGACTTCTTTCCCAATGGCTCAGTTACCCAGGCAGGGCTCTGGGGTGGGAGTGAAACCACAGCAACACCAGCAGAAAACTGCTCTCTTAAGTCAGACAAAACTTTCCACTAGGTGAATTCCCCCAATTAAAAATCAGGAGATTTGTTCCTAGGAATCAAGACACGCCTGTTATTTAAACACAATTTCTCTTTTATTACTGGCTTATTAAAACTTACCATTCTCTATTAATCAGCATTTCTTAATTAACATAAAATCCCCAAGGTCTGGTACAATTCCACCACCCACAATCCAGTTTTATGCTGTTCATTTCTGTTTAGACTACATATTGCTAGAGCATGTGGGATTATGTTGCATGCTGCAATTATTTTCAGGGAGGACTGTGACACTTGGCCTTGATCTTGGCTTTCTCTAGTACAGAGCACTGTAAGTATTCTATATTTATTTATAACTTGCTGAGGGGAACAACAGAGGCTGCCTGACACTGTGCACTCTCTTCTTTAGATTGTAATTCTCAGATAGATCTCTCAGGAATTACAGGGAGGAGAGCTTTGCCATTTGGAGAAAAGGTCTTACAATTTAAATTTAATCAGAACACAATTTTAGCCAACCAGCTAGTTCAATCAGGCAGTCCAATTATGGTGTGGGTTGAGCAAGACTCTGTGCTCAGGGTTCCCTGGAGCTGTTTTTGGTTATGAAATCAGAATCAGAAATGAGGTCAGTGATGCTCTATTGACTCCAGTCCTGCAGCTCTCAGGAGCTCACAGCAGCTCGGCTTTGCCCGAGTTTGTGATGGCCTCTCACTGCTCTGCCTGGCCTTTGCCACTGCTCCAAAGCTAAACGGGACTGCTCATCCCAAGTGCCAGGTGACAAATGTGCTTGTCCCTGGGCTGGTGCCCACGGGCAGGAGTCACACGGACGTCTCTGCTTTTAACCCTCGCAGCGCTGCAGGCGAGTGCTCTCAGGCCTGTGCTGGAAGAGCTGCAGCAGCTCTCCTGGCACCATCTAAGAGCCACAGGTGCTTTCCTGGGTGCCACTGGTTATTTCCTTGCTGCAGCAGCTCTCCTGGCACCATCTAAGAGCCACAGGTGCTTTCCTGGGTGCCACTGGTTAGCTCCTGATTGACTGACTCTCCTGAGATCTTGTACCAAATTTTTCCTAGCTACTGTAACCCTTCAAAAGTTCCCAGCTCCCCAGCCCCCCTTCATGTGTTGGTACCTTACACCTGCCCCTTTCCCTTCTCCCTGGTTAAGGCAGCTGCTGAGCCCAGCACCCAAACAGTCAAACCCATGCAGCTGATCATGCCGTTGTTTCACCAAAGCCCCATTCTTCCCAAGCTGTTCTTAAACACCATGTCATTCCTCTTTCTTTTCTCCAGGCCACATGAAAGGCCCTGAATGGTTTCTTTATCTGGCTGCATGTAACAACTGATAGAGCTGCTTATTTCTATCATCAGCCTCTCACCTTCTGTGGACACACTCAGGACAACCTCTCACTCATCCTCCTGCTATCATTTTAAAGGTAGGATTGAAAGAACTGTATCAATCCCTTCTTGCCACAAGCCAGCACATCCTGTGCCGGAATTCGCAATTCCTTCTTCTTTTCTCCCAAGGATTGTTTTAAGAAAAATATCCAAATTCTGGGCCAGCAAACAGGCTGTGGGCATTGCTTCATCCATGGCTGGTCAAATATGTGTCTGCTCTCACAGACTGAATTTAGTGCCTGCACACCATGAAGAGTGTGGCTCCATGTCTCTGCCCATTACACTGCAGAGCAAGATTAAATCCCAAATGTGCTGGGAAAACCTCAAAAGAGCCTGAGTTTGGGCACCTCCCAAGAGTTTTGGTGTCTTGTGTGCACGTACAGAAGTCATAAGAGAAAACAGATCCATGGAAGTGCTGTTGTTCATCCCCATCCCTTTAATTCTCTGTTCCTGTCCATTTACAGGGCTGTAGTCTTAATTCACCCTTCATTCTCTGTTCCTGTCCATTTACAGGGCTGTAGTCTTAGTTCACCCTTTAATTCTCTGTTCCTGTCCATTTACAGGGCTGTAGTCTTAATTCACCCTTCATTCTCTGTTCCTGTCCATTTACAGGGCTGTAGTCTTAGTTCACCCTTTAATTCTCTGTTCCTGTCCATTTACAGGGCTGTAGTCTTAATTCACCCTTTCATTCTCTGTTCCTGTCCATTTACATGGCTGTAGTCTTAGTTCACCTTTCATTCTCTGTTCCTGTCCATTTACAGGGCTGTAGTCTTAGTTCACCTTTAATTCTCTGTTCCTGTCCATTTACAGGGCTGTAGTCTTAGTTCACCCTTTCATTCTCTGTTCCTGTCCATTTACAGGGCTGTAGTCTTAGTCCACCCTTACTCTTCACCCCACCCTTGCTGCTGCACATTTCTTGGCATTCAGTGCCATTGTTGGAAACAGTCCCCTGGTTACAAAGTCAACATGGGATCTGAGACAATAACTGTATTTCTTATGAGTTAGTTTTAAAAAAAAAAAAGGCAACAACAACAAAAAAACCCCATGGAGTTTACACATATGAAGGTAATGGAACATAGGAAATTAGGAAAACCAGGATGTAGTAGGTGTAATTAAGATTATACTTCTCAATTGAGGTTGAGTTGCATTTCTGTCTGTGTGATGCTGTTGGGTTTTAAGGCCACAGGACACTGGATGACAAAACCTGCTTCTTTCCTAAGAGTGTCATATGCACCTGAGGACAGCTTTGTCCACAGATCCCACTCTGAAGCTTCCCATTTTATGAAGTAAAAGTTGTGTATGTGCATGTCTAGAATTCACTCCCCTGCTCTGCAGAAGACCAAGCTCCTTTAAATGGCTTTCCTTCTCTTTAGCAAGTCATGTGTGCTTTGAAAGCTGTGCAGGCTTTCCAAGACTATTCCTGCAAAGCCAGCAATTGTCTTTTCTCAACACCACTGGGCATGGGTCAGGCCAGCCTTCCGGAAAACAGGAATTATATTTTCTGTTAAATTATCCTCTGAAGGAAGCAGATTATGTGGTATGATCTGAATTATTCAAAGTCAGAGACCTTTGTGTCATGTCATGAAATAAAACTGTATCTAAATATGTACTTTGCTACGTTTCAGTTAGATCTTAACATTTGAGAGTGATTTGGCATCTCGGATAGCATGAGAATGAATTCCAGAAGTGAGTTGTAATCAGTTCACCTTTCCTGGCACTGTATCTTGCTAAACGTAAAAAACCTTTTCATTTACTCTGTAATTATCCTCATGTATTCTTGAATGAAAGCATGGCAAAGATCACATTTCTGGCACATTTGGGAGCAAAACAGTTAAATTGCTAACAAATAATGTTTTGTAGTTTGTATGAGAGCCAAGAAGATTAATGAAATGTTCATGAGAGAGTCTGGCAAGTGGCCACATTCCTATGGGAACATTGCTGGAGTGAGGTTTAACGGAGCATGAGGGACTTTAAGAAACAAATGTGTGGGAGTTTTAGGGTGAACTGTAAATGATAAGAATCCAGTAAAACTAGATATGGTGTATTTTGCCTTTGAGGCTTTCCAGTGGGTCTGTGGAACATTTCTCATCCTTATCTAAAGGCTGTGAGGAAGATGAGCAAAGTGCACCCTCCTTGGGTTTTTTAAGAGCAGCTGTCAAACACTTGAGCTCTGCTGACTTCTTTGAATGTTACAGCAGATGTAAACTCATCAAACAAATGGCTCCAAGAAATAAGTCCTCCAGCCTGACTAGAGTTTTTGTATAGAAGCTCCTCAATGTCCTGCTTAATCTGCCAGCCTTCCCAAAACTTCCATACGCTTTTCATGGCAAAAATGCAGCTTTAATTTCATTTTTTAGACAAGCCAAGGAGAAGCTGCTTTGCTGCAGCGTTATTTCTATTTCTGCTGTTCCACCACCTCCCCTGTCATAGAAGTTTTCTCTGAAATCCATCCTCCCCGACCCTGGGTCTCCACTAACATGCTGTACTTCTGTTAAGTTATTGAATGTTAGTTTTAATCAAAGATAAGAAAGCAAGCTGAGTTTCCTGTGTTTCAAAAAAAAGACCCCTCTTTTCAGTAGATTGCTGACAGCAGTCAAACACCTCTCTTTATCGTACCCAAAGATAAGAAAAATGGGAAGGTATCGATTTCCCTGGGAGCACAATACACTTCCCAGAGGTTTTCCAAATTAGCTCAAATAATCCTCAGAGATGCTCAGGATAGCTGTTGGAGTGAGGAAGACCTGTGTCCTTACTTACCTTTCCACTAGATGGCAATGGTACATGGTAGTTACGTGTGCTTCAGGAGAGGAAAGCTCTAAGAATGAACATTTCACTGGAGGTCTGGGGACCTCTCCGAGTGAGGGCAGAGGGGCTGGTGGCATGTGCTGTGCTGGAACTCAGCTGTCTCAGCGCTCCCTGTCTCCAGCAGTTGAACTCACTCTCTTTTTCTGCGGAACAAATGCAAGATGCAGATTTAGAAGTCACGGCTGCGAATAATGAACCCATTGAAAAGCAGATGGGGAGCTGTGGTCACCGGGCTGTCTGACACACCGGCGTTTGTGTGACGGTGCTGCTTTCTCGCTGCATGAGGCACTTCTCTGGTGTCAAAACCAACAGCCAAACCACTTCTTGGAGTCATTTCATTCGGGGGGAGTGGTGTTAGGGATGTGTGCGGGTCAGGGATTTTGTGTTGCAAAATCAAGAGTGCAAACTGCTGTGTGAGGAGGAGAAAAGACAATTGTTTTTTCCTGTGGTGACTCAGAACAGCATCCAAAGTGGGACTCCTCTGCAAAAGCTGCCCCCAAAGCCATTTGGAGGCTTAACATCCTAAAGGAGGTGGTGTTGGAGGAGGGTGAGAGGGAAAAGGGAGGCACCAAAAAAAAGGGTTTTCTCATGTGCCCGAGTTGCTGAAGAAATGCAATAGACCCTGGGACAGATGGGAATGTGAACTGGTGACTTGGCATCTGGAGACCACTGGAGGCCTGCCTGTAATTCAGAACACACCATGGCAGAGCTGCTTTTCCCCAAAGCGTGACAGTTTGTTGTGATGCACATTAACCATCTTCCTGTGAAACTGCCCAGAGTGCTCTACCTGACCACAGGGTCTGCTTCCCCACGGGGTGGAGAACGTGTGCTTATGGAAGGGTTCTGATGGAGGGAAAACCTTCCCAGGAAAACCTTTCATGCATATCGATGCAGAACGTTTGTTAACATTTGTCCTGTGTTAACCATGTGCTTCAGTCTGGAAGTTTTTTAATAGATGCCACCTACAGAATATTCGAGTTCATTTCATGACAAGATCAAATTCAAAATACAAGAGTTGAACTGCCTCCTGGCCAGAATGTTGTCCCAGCAAGATTAATAGCCAAGTGTACATTGCTATATAGAGATTTGTGTTTAATTACTGATTTGACTTCTTTTTGTGCTAACAATTCATCATGTTACTATTCTTTTTTACATCTGTTTCTGGTTGTAGCAAGGAACCAGACAGTTCCATTATTATCAGTGAAACATTTTGAAAAGGTCTTGATTGCTTTAGTTCTTCTGTTATGACTGCTTATGACTTGAGAAATGAAGTACATTCTGAAGTTTAGGCATTGAAGCCTGTCTCTAGCTGTAAAATGATTTCCTGTCATTACTCTGCCACCCTGTTTCCATCCAGACCTGGCTGATTTACTTGGCCTTCTCAGCTATGCCCACTCCACTGCCAGTGTCCAGCATTCCCTAACGCCTGGCTCCAAGGCAGAGCCAAGCAGGAGCCTGGAGCAGCAGGACGGTGCTGGTCACTGGCTGGGTGAATCTGAGCTGCTGTCCTACATCCTCCAAGGCCTGGTGCCTGCCAGCACGCTCAGGAATCAGGTGCCCAGATGTCAGTGAAGAACAAGGCTTTTGTTTGTTCACAGCCCCCTGGACTGTGTGGAGCCAGCTGTGCTTCTGCAGCAAACCTGGAGCCCCCCTCCCAGCCCTGGGGACAGTGCCCCCAGCAGAGCCCAGCGTGGCAGCCCCCACTGCTGCTGCCTGCTGAGGGACATCTCCCTGAGCTGGGCCTTTCCTGCACTGGCCCTGGGGATGTTCTCCTGCTCTCTGCAGCCTGGCACAGCGCTCTCTCCACACTCCCTCTGGTGTTTTGGGCAAGGTCAAACGCTGCCTCGCGGTCTTGCAGGCTTGGAAGCTCTTCACAGACTCCTTGCAGCCTGATGTGGTGGTTTCAGTGCTGGGAGAGCAGTCTGGCCATAGAAGCCCTCTCTGGAAGCGTCAGGGAGGCTTGCAGAGCCCCAGAGGTGCTGCTGTGCTTCCCAGAAGCTTCATGGTTACAGCTGTGTTACATCAGTCCCTGGAGCTGCTGAAAAATCCTGTCTGCTGTTGGTGGACGTGGCAACACGTCATGTTCTGCCACATTTGGGGAAAAAGAGGATTTTTTTACTAGGGCTCAGCTCCACTTGAGGGGTCTTTGCAAAAGTCTCAAAACACTGCCAGGCAGAATTAATGTTACAAATGTTGGCAAGCTCAGAGAGGAGTTTTTTAGGACAGAACTTCAAGAAAGAGAAAACAAGCAGTGAAATCCCATGATCAGGTCCCATTTTGTCAAGTGAAGAGAAATGGATTTCATCACCTGCTGTAACAGACCCAACTGCTCTTGTCTAAGTGGAAGTTCTGGCAGTGCTCTCAGAACGATGTTTCTGGATTCTTTTGGTGTTTGGCTTTTTGTTTGTTTGTAGGAGTGGGTGTTTTGGGGGAGGTTTTTGTGGGGTGTTTTGTTTTGTTTTGTTTTTTAATCTGTTGACCTCTGCCAGCAAGTGAAAAATGCTCTTTGGGCATGAGGAAGTGACAATTCCCAACGTGTTACCCTGTTGTTACCCAGATTGGTGCACATGGCTCTACACAAAAAAGACCACTTGTCAGTGTGTTTCTGATGGCCAGACACTTAGGCAAAGGAAGAAATCCTCCTGTCTCCAGAAATTCAGAGTGAAAGTGTGCCACAAAGCGTGGGAATTTTGTTCTAGAATACTTTTGTCTCTCAGAAAAAAAAACAACAAAGATTAATGCCTCTTGCAGGATCTGTGTTGTATCCTTAATTCTGAGCATCTGTCTGACATCCACAGTTTCCACAGTTAGACCAGAAAGCCAGAGGATAAATGTTAGAGCTCCAGCCTTCCCAAGAAGCCAGGAGAGCTTCTGTAGCCCTGTGGCTCCAGCAGACATCTGAGGTGGCTCTTGGTGGGGTGGCTGTCCCAGCTCAGCTGGTGGGCAGTGCTGCTGAGGAACAGGAAAAACCCCTTTCTCCTCCTGCTGGGACGTTCATTTCAGCTTTGTCTCATGCTTTTTTCCTAAAGCCTGTTTTTCTGCCTCACACCCTGGCAGTTTTATCTACTGGATTACAAAAGCACTGCAGCAAGTCAGCTGTAGGAAATGCAGTGGCTGGGCCTTATTCCTGAACAGAGCTCTAAATACAGTCGGCTATATAAAACAAAAGATCACAAATGTAAGTCCACAGCATGGATTTTTAAGGTCTGAGTCATTATTTAGCATAAATGTCAACCACAGTCCTACTTTTGATTTAATGAGAACTGCAGACTCAGATCCCTGGGTCTGATGTTTTCTTGTCTCAGCCTTCTCAGAAATGATTTCCAGTGTCAATACCTGAATGTGTTGATGGTGCAATGCACAGTGAAATCCCAGCAGCACACAAAGTGAGAGTCCTTGTTTGCTTCTGAGACTTCCTAGCCAAACTGACTCGGGCACATGCTTTTTATTTACTTCGTGTGCCTGTACAAATCCTCTGAGTTTAAGGAGAGAGACTTGGTTGAGGAAAGAACCTTGGAGGAGTATGATCAGTTCCCACAAGCGAGGAGTGCCCAGCCACAGAGCAGAGAAGAAAGGACACAAAAGGGATCCTGTCATCGTGTCTGCTCTCTCCAGCTCATCTCCCTGTCCCTGCTTCCAGAGCTGTGCTCACAGGACAGTCCCTGCCCTGGGCTGGTGCCTGAGATGAGAATTCAGCCCCTTCTCCCCGAGGGCTGGTTGCAGGCAGGGCTGCAGAGGGGTTCTGCTTGGTTTGTCCCCTTTGGGCTGGCCACGGGAGGGCTGCAGGCCCAGCACAGCCCAGCACAGC